>JAIEZT010000289.1:98349-131093 GCA_019594935.1 Periophthalmus modestus | reverse complement strand
GGAATAATATAACAAGTAACCAATCGTGTTTATCCTGTGACTTCATCTTGGTTTTTCTGTAATGCGATTGGCCGGTTTGACTCCCTGTGCCGCGCCCTGGTGGATGGTTATTTTGTAGGTGCGTATATAAGCGCACTAGACTTCTCTTCCTCTCGGTATTCTCCTGTCTGCGCGCTACATGTTTCGCCACAGATAGCGCATGTGAGCCGATGTAGTCTCACTCCTCGTCTCTCTGAGCAACTTTGGTACAAGTAAAGCTTTGAAAAAACACCTCTGGTTAAGGGGGGGGTGACTTCAACTAAACTGAAACTGTGGCAAAGTGGTTTGTTGTTGCCAGATCCGTATCCAGGCAGTGGGCAATGACTAACGCGCTGTTATGGAGTTATCAGGAGTGACTTAAGAGGAAACATGAATGCGCACTTCTCTGTTACTGAGTTAAAATAGATCAACACACTTCTGCACACTTCTGCTTTGATATATTGTGACGACCAGGTTCTTGTATCATTCTTTTTTTTTTTTTTTTTAAGTTTACTTCATAACAAATGGAAACTTCAGCTACTACTTGGCTACCAAACAAAACAAAGGTTGCTATCCAAATGTTATGTAACAACCGTGGAGAGCCTTGACCATGGTATTTACAGTGCTTTATCGGATAATACGCTGGGTAATTTGTGCAAATGCGCACTTTAGTTATTGTGCATAAAACCGGAATAAAATGTAATCATAGCAGAACTGTCAAACAAACTGAACTGTTGAGTCAATTTGCAACATTAATATACAGTAGTTTTGCTTTTCCTTTGGCTCGTTTTAGACATAAATAAACTAAACTAACTACTCTCCAAAAGTCAATTACCCTCATATACCAGTCATATCATTCATTAAAAGCTTGAAGTTTAGGGAACTACTATATAGACTCGGGTTAGTGGAAAATCTGAAGTAACTTTCCACGTATGAGTCACCACCATAAATATTTGGTAACCCTTTGCTTGTGGCAATATGCAGATGTGTGATGACTAATGCTTTGCTAATCTAAGCCCAGGTACAGTACTTCTACCTCACATAGTGTTCTAAGGCGAGCGCCAATGCAATACTAGGAATTACTGTCTTGTAAATGTCACGTTCACATATCCTCAGAGCAGTTACAATTTGTCTAAAAACGCAGCTTTATTTCAACTTTTATACTTCCCCAAATAAAAATGTGATTTAGCAGCTGCAATTTTGTTTTCTATTTCGCTCCCTTCTTACAAATTCATTACTTTAATTTCTGAACAAAATAGTTTGGATCTATAATCTGATAGGGTTTCACGCCGGCTAATGTAAATGACAACTCTTCTGTGACATTTATTGAAGCAGACTACAAAAGTGTACACTAAAGTGAAATTTATACCCTTTCATAATCCCACTACTGTCTGGTGATCCAGCTGTATTCCCTCATGAGCGACTCTCCATTCCAGCCGCATTCCATCACATATTTGGCAAAGGCAGAATACGTCACCCCTGCTCGGTCTTATCATTTCCTCTTTTGGGGCAATAGCTACTCGTGTGCTCAAGTGAATGGCATGAATACAAAAGATACACCAGATCAGATATTTGTTTTGTTTTTTTTTTTTTTTTTTGCAGTTTGCAGTTTGCAGTGTTGGCTGCTGAGAACTGTGACATTTTAATTTTTAGATATATTTTTTTCAATAATATCTGTTAAATAAAAAATTTAAAAATACATGCTTTAATAAAAAATTAAATTAAATAAATAAGAATAATATTGATAATTATAATAGTAAATAAATAAATAAATAATATATTAATAATAATAAATACATAAAAAAATAAAAAAATAAAAACTTAACAGAGGCAAAACCAGGAAATCAAGACTAATTTTGGACTTAGTAAGGAAAATAATTATGAAAAACAGTTTTAGTTTTGTGAGATAAAGTACTATAGTATTATTGCTATATATTGAGTTGTTTGTGATACTGATTATTATCAGTCACTATTGCAATATCAATACTTTTGCGATATGGATACTCTTGCGATATCCATACTTTTGTGATATATATACTTTTGTGATAGCTATACTTTTGTGATATCTATACTTTGTGATATCTATACTTTTGCAATATCTATACTTTGTGATATCTATACATTTGTGATATCTATACTTTGTGATATCTATACTTTGTGATATCTATACTTTTGCGATATCTATACTTTTGCGATATCTATACTTGTGTGATATCTATATTTTTGTGATATCTATACTTTTGTGATATATATACTTTTGTGATAGCTATAGTTTTGTGATATCTATACTTTGTGATATCTATACATTTGTGATATCTATACTTTTGTGATATATATACTTTTGTGATAGCTATAGTTTTGTGATATCTATACTTTGTGATATCTATACTTTTGCAATATCTATACTTTGTGATATCTATACATTTGTGATATCTATACATTTGTGATATCTATACATTTGTGATATCTATACTTTTGCGATATCTATACTTTTGTGATATCTATACTTTGTGATATCTATACATTTGTGATATCTATACATTTGTGATATCTATACTTTTGCAGTATCTATACTTTGTGATATCTATACATTTGTGATATCTATACATTTGTGATATCTATACTTTGTGATATCTATACATTTGCGATATCTATACTTTTGCGATATCTATACTTTTGCGATATCTATACTTTTGTGATAGCTATAGTTTTGTGATATCTATACTTTTGTGATATCTATACTTTTGTGATATATATACTTTTGTGATATCTATACTTTGGTGATAGCTATAGTTTTGTGATATCTATACTTTTGTGATATATATATACTTTTGTGATACATATATACTTTTGTGATATGTATACTTCTGTGATAGCTATAGTTTTGTGATATCTATACTTTTGTGATATCTATACTTTTGTGATATCTATACTTTACTTTTGTGATATCTATACTTTTGCAATATCTATACTTTGTGATATGTATACTTTGTGATATGTATACTTTGTGATATCTATACTTTTGTGATATCTATACTTTTGCGATATCTCTACTTTTGTGATATCTCTACTTTTGCGATATCTCTACTTTTGTGATATTTATGATGTACGATCACAGCGATCCTTTTCCTGCCTCGCTCCTCTGCTCGTTGCATAAGTTGGCGTATAACATACAGCGAGCACTGGGACCAAGACTTCCATGGCACGGCATCCCATAGCGAGATAAACAACATCTCCACACAGCAGTCCCATTGTACTCCAAAGTGGCAGTATTTTCTGAGTAGACAACTGAGCCTCCTTTGTGCACCATGAGGCCATATTTGTCGCTAGTAGCATCTGATTCAGTCATATGTCCGTGGATGCCTTCAGAAGCTCGGAGCTGGCCCCTGTCTCCCTGCAAAGGAATTCCACCATTGCTTTTATGTTTCTAATAGGTCCCCATTCATTATGTCCCTGCAGGATCCACTGGACAGTCCGCTTTGAAGAGGGAAGCTTAGAGTGAATCCATGTCGGTTTAAAAGAGCTACTAAAATTGTCTTTGTCGCAATTTGTGATGTAACAAAATAAGGAGATTATAGTCAGGGTTGTTTTGGTAGTTTTCAGTTTGAGGAATGTATAGTACAGACGGATGTGGCTGGCAGTGTTTCTGTTGGGATTTCATGGAATATAAAAGTACAAAAAGAAAATAGCTGAACGTTTAACCTCTTCATGTTCAATACACCGCGTTTATGAAGCTGCATGGTGGGTAAAAAATGTATTTATTTTGGGATTAAGCTGCTCATTAGCTACACAGCGTCAGGAGCTCAGTTAGCAGAGTGTTTGTCCACTGATCCGAAGGTTGCCGGTTCAAATCCCGCTCTTGACGTAAACGTTATTGGTTGAGCGGTCAGAGCCATTGACTCACGGGTTGGAGGTACGATTCCACGTCCCACAGATGTCTGCTTATGAATGAACGGGTGGAAAAGTGCTATACACAAATATGACCATGTGACCAATCCTTTATTATCCGTCTGTTACATCTTTAAAGCTCAAAATGCTCTGTTCCACCTTGTGATGTCACACAGTGGTAGTTTTCAAGTTATCCACTACTTTTTGTAACTTTTGTTCAGTAGAAATTGGCAATTCCAGGGCTGAAATCATCCAAATGATACTAGTGAAGGTGTATGGAGTTTAAAAACACAGTGGAGCACTTCCTGTATCACCACATGATGACATCACAAGGTGGAACAGAGTATTTTCTGTTTCAGAGAAGAACTCAGCCTAAATATGCAGGGTTTGTGTTTCATTTAACCATGATTAAAATTAATTCAGCTGTGCAATACCCATTTTATTTTATTTTTTTGTAATACACAGCCCTAATTTTGTCATCATCTTGCCCATAGAGTAAATGTGACATATAAAAATGTCCGTTTATCGATCAGATTATATTTTAGTGATCTCACCAAAATGGAATGAACGGACTGCTAAACTGACCACAAAAACTACAAAAAATATACATATACTTTAAAGTTTATACTCTAGCTCGAGCAATTACTCTGCTATTTCCTCTTCTTTTTTACAACATAGGCCGCCTTTCATATTCATGGCTTACATCGTCCTGTTTATAGACGACATTCTGAGGACTCGACCATTCAAAAGATATAATATTACCGTTTTAATTGTTAATCGCTATGAAACCCGTGGATGGACAACTCAATATTCAAATTTTGCATATCACCAAATGTATTCCCTCCTGCTCTATTATTAACCACAGCGAGCCTGACCCGCCTGAATTAAACAGCACAGGGCTATAGAACGTCCCGATGTCTTCAGAAACCCTCCAATAATACCCCATCATTATTCATGCATTTACAAAGTTGCCCAGGCTTATACAGTCGAAGCGTTTGATGAATACCTGAGTGCTCCCAGGGTCCCCGTCGCGGTGCAAGAGGTGGTCTACAGTAATCACCTCCTCCGCTCGGCCTCTCCCGTGAAGCATTTGGAGAATGCGCCGGGTCCGCCATTGCAGGTTTTATCTCGGAGGGCCAGGTCCGCAGCTTTATCATCGTTATGTAATCCAGCCAGACCATAGCCACAGGAAAGACCAATTACTGCACGACCCATTTTAATGCATCACTGTCAAACCAATCAGTGAGTCGTTCCGAGGGGTTTTTCTTAAGGAGAATGGGTGGGATCTATAGGGTCGGGCAAAGTGGCGCTTTTGCATGAGGCGTGTGCAGAGGTCCAGGCTAATGCAGGGTCTTCATGTGCCAAACTGAATGTAATCTGTGAGCAGTTATGTTCTTGAAGTGGCTTGGATGAAACGTCTTCATCCCTACAACTTTTTGTCCAGTTGACAGATTTAACTTTGGCTTTATCTTTGTTTTAACTGTAACTCGAGAGTCTGAACAAGTTATAATCAGGGACTGGATTTTACTCGATCCCGAAATACGTGTGATGCGTGAAATTTAAAGCAGACCTATTCTTGCAAACGACTTTTCAGATCTTTTATCCATGTTTTAGTTCAACATTTACTCACCTGAAGTCATTTTTGGAGCGATTCGTGCATGTTTGAGCAATCTTTAGTGGCTTATTTTCAAGACGCCATATCGCCCATCAACTCGTTTTCACCTCTAACGACACTTTGGACTTACTTTGTTCTCTGATTTAATCCAATTTAATCTGTGATACGTGTAGGATTCGGCAGTGTTGTGTAGACATATCGGTATTGGACATGCTGCTTGTTTCTTGTATTAAGCCGTTTTAGGTGAATCTTGTGATCAAAATGTGCAAATTATAACATACTCATCCACAGGTGTCGTAGATTATAGCTTTACAGCAGATGCAAGCGCAACAGATCTGCTTCATGACGTTAACTAGTGTGTGAAATGTGTGATGTGCACCCAGATACTTAAAAGAGCCTGAAAGTGTTTAAACTGTATTATCAGTAATATCTATGGATGTTATTGGTTGTGTAAATGTATTTTAAGTGTTTTATCTGATAAAATGAACAATTATCAGTATTATATTCACTGGGGACTTTTTCTTTGCGCTCGTGGGAAACTTTTCGGTTATTTTTCTGTACGATGATAAGATTTGAGCTATAGAACGTTGGATTATGACTCATTATAGATACAAACTAACTACTAAAGAGTTGTGTTATGTATTTATCACAGTTTATATCATATTTTAAGCGATTTTGTTCATTTAGAATACTTAAGAGGGGATAATTTTGCCTGGGAACGCCTTGGGGTCCCACCGGAGGAGCTGGAGGATGTGTCTGGGGTGAAGGGAAGTCTGGGAGTCCCTTCTTAGACCCGGCCCTGGATAAGCGAAAATGGATGGATTATCGTTGATCGTTTATATTAACTCCAGCGATACTGTATATCGCACTTCGAAAGGTGTTACCGTGGCCGACAAAAATCACACCCAAAATCAAAAAGTGATCGATTTTGGTTGGTCAAAGCTGTAGCCGAGTCCACTGCGGCACCACCATCGCTATGGGCAAACTGGTGAGACAGCGCGTGAAGCGTTCTCTGTCAGTGGGGCATCAGACACTGTTTTCTTGGACACCAAACACAGGGAGAAAGTTTCATACACAAATTACAAGCTACAACTTTATTTTGTGCAGCCAGTTTGTTTACATATCCAAACCAGATGTTGCCGCAGCTGTCTATATTCAAGAGTAGTTCAAAAAGCAACAATTTTCCAGACTAGGGATTTAATGATTCACATGGTCCGCAGGCATTAGAGCTCCGGCATATGTGAGCATGAGGTTATAAATGTAGACTCTCGTAACATGCAAGTAAACAACCCTGCTTTTTTTATCTCATTCTGTAATAGCTCTACTCGATGGTGACTGTACGCTATGGAAAATCTATCGCAATTATTTATATAAAAGTCACATGCGAAGCCACAATGTTGTACTTTATTCTTAGTCCATGTATGTCTCCAAAGCTCAAAATGCTCTGTTCCACCTTGTGATGTCATACAGTGGTAGTTGTCAAGTTAACTGCTACTTTTAAAGTTTTGTTCAGTAGAGATGGGCGATTCCAGGGCTGGAATCATCCAAATCACATATGTCAAACTCAGGCCCAGGGGCCAAATCTGGCACATGGTTTAATTATATTTGGCCCGTGAGATCATATCAAATAAATTTTTCAGTAAATGTTGAGCTAAGCCCGTGAATTTGTCTCAGTTTTTAATTTTGGCCCAATGTAGATTTGAGTTTGACACCCCTGATCCAAATGATTCTAGTCAAGGTGTAAGGAGTATAAAACAGAGTGGAGCACTTCCTGTATCACCACATGACATCACAAAGTAGAACAAAGTGTTTTCCTTACCAGATGTCTGTGTAATCCCTTGTTTCAGAGCGTAAATGTGCAGGTTTTGTGCGTTAAACGTGCTTTGCTCCAAGGTCTGTGGTTCAGTACACGCGACATCTTTCAGAACAGTATTTAAATGTTTTACAATTACACATTTATATAATTCGTTAGTGCAATTAATTTAACCACAATTAATTATTTTTTTTCTATTACACAGCCTTTATTTTGTCATCATCTTGCCTGTAGAGTAAATGAAGAATTGTGTTTTGTTTCATTCACAAATTCAACACAGAAACCCTGCATGTTCTTGAGTTCTTGTCTCTGATGGAAAACACTCTGTTCCACCTTGTGATGTCATGTGGTAATACAGGAAATGCTCCACTAATAATAAAGGGTTACTCAGACATGTGTGAATGAAACAGAACACAACTCCGGATATGTTTTTTTTTTTAAGGACGTAACATTTTAACATGGATAAAGCTCACGAGAGTCTATTTTGTGTAATATACCTTTAAAGTTTTAGCAGGGCCAGCGACTTCCTGTGTGCATATTTTTCTGAAGTTCTAAAGTCGCTGGCGTAGTTGCATTAGATTTCGTAGTTATGTAGGCCACGTGAGTTATTTTGATCACTGAAACTTTTTCTTTAATGTGTCATTTGGCCATTTCCGGACTCACCTTTTTAGATCAGCAGAACGGCATGAGCGGTATGCAGTTCTACGTCATTGTTGTTTTGTAGTAATACTCGGTACACGTTCCAAACCAAATCTTTAGAATAGTTTAATCTGTTAGGGCTGAACAATGTGTGAAATATAATATCCAGATGAATTCACAATGAGGCTGATATGTGAACTGATAAACTAATACAAAAAACAAACTGCAGCCTTTAAGATTTGCAAATTTCATCCATCCAAATTACGATTTCGATTTCATAATGATTAATTATCCTTGAGAGTTGGAGATTGGTTCCTAACCTAAACGAAATATACCGTTGTCTGGTTGTAACAAAGAGAAAAACCACATAGCTTCGTCTGACATCTGTTTAGATACGGCTCTGATCTGTGCAGAGACTCCATCATTCCTGAGATGGCTCGTATCGATTTTCACCCCAATATATCCACACGCTGATGTATCGGGCCATGTGAATGCACGCACACAACCCAATCCTCGCCCGCGTCTCCAAACATCAGCGGGGACTGAGCGATGGCTGCGCACTTGTCTCCTCGGAAACGCAGCCATATAGGTCCCGCTCCCCCTCGCCAAGGTCAAGAGCTGGTTGCCCCCGGTGACAGGGCTGACACAGAGCACACATGTTGACGTGGGCCTTAAGGTGCTCCTGAGCTCACGATGCATTTTAATGAGAGGATCGGACGCTGGTTATAAGTATAAATAGAGATGCGAGACGAATCGCAAGCTAATCGAAATCACAATGTTAATGAGCGAATCGCCACAGCTGCAGTTTTTTAAGTACCGTAATTTCCTCCAAACACAGTGACATGTCTTGTGTTATTCTGAATAAAAACTGCGAATCCTATAGTTTAGATCTGTACAAACCACGGACTGTATAAAGAAGTGGACGAAGGGAGTGTGATGTCGCCCATAGCGTCCGATTCCAGTCAAATGAAGCTCTTCGAGGTTAGCGGTTATGGGGCGAATTTGGAGCCGAGGTCGGTGTTTGCAATTCCGACTTTGAGTATCATAGCAACCAAAGAGCCAATCAGGAGCGGAGCTGTTGAAGGTAACGCCTCTTCTCACGCTGGTTTGGCAGTGGACAGGCACTTAGCAACGCTGTCAATCAAACCTGTTGCTAACGTAAGCAGGAGCGACCTCAGGGAAAGAAGGCGCCTGATTTGTCTGTTATTAATGCTCATATCTTGATTTACAGACACAATAGTGAAATAAAAATACCAGAATCATATAGAGTGGGTTAATATGAACATTTTAAGACCAAAATGACGAGTTTGACAGCAGCAGATACAGAGAGAGGGGCGACACTTTTTCAATGTAAAGTGAATTGGAGCCAGAGTCAATGGAGCCAAAGTGCGCCCATGATCACATCTATTTGAAACATGGCGGCTAGCGGGTTAGCTATGTCCATTTACATATACAGTCTATGGTACAAACATGTGATTCTTGTATCGCTTTGAACAGAATCATATAATTAAAACAAATGACAAATCAAATTCCACTGCTTTTCAGAAAAATCTGTTTGATATTCTTCCCAAAACGGTTCAGCCCTAGATCGGACACTGTGCAGAAGTGCAGCGCGGGGCTTTGGAGTCCTCTAAACACCATTTGTAATCTGGACGCGGCCCGGCCCTGTTGAGTATGTAATCCAAAACCAGGCCAATGATTATCTCCCCTCCCCACGAGCTGACTCAATTCTGATTTATGACTCGAATGAGTATCGATTTCTCCCTGCTCTTTTCCCCCCTCGCTCCTCTCTTCCATTTTTCCTTTTAACAAAGAGTGAATGATGTATGTGCATTGATTTCCAATCAATTATTTTTATTCTCATTTTATTTAAGCTTGGACAAATTTTCAGCGGCCCCCACAGAGGCCCATGCATCTCCATCAATAGTGCTGTAGCTCATTACTAACAGGGCCGCTGATGGTGGAGCAGGCACATAACCAGAGGCTCTTATTCTCCGATCTGTCATGTCGGCGCTAGCATCGCGCCGCATTAACTTGTCCTCTTTCATTTATGAAATAATGGCAATGAAAAGATCCTCCATCACTCTGTGCAATATTTAAGCTTGTGTAGGCAGTACGTGTAACATGACTCACGTTCACCATATGGACGAGAGAATCGTGTTTTATTTTGTTTGAAACATTAAACCCTTTACACGTCTTTCACATAATCAATTATTATTTACACAAGTGCCAGACATGTCCAATTGAGATTTACCCAGTGGTATAGTATTAAGGAAGCAATGACAGACTCTTGGCTCGCTCACGGTGTAGAGGATTTGAAGTAGCCAGAGAGTTGGATGAAGAGACATGAGGCTGAAGTTCTGTTTTTACCATTAGCACCCGGGACTCAAGACATTATGACGGTGATGTGACGTTTGTGAACGAGTCGGCTCTTTTGAACAAGTGAACAATTGGATTTGGATCTCATTTTCTAAAAGAGTCAGATCTTTTTCTGTCTAATTTGTATACATTTTTACACTGATTAAGTCTGAACCGATGCAAGAAGCAGCACAAAAGCAGAGCAGGCGACACGAGTGAGGTTTATGCACAAAAAAACTAATTTGGCATCATAATTACAGTTAATTTTCAGTGGATTATTATTGTTTTATTTCGATTATGCATAATTCCAAAGAGTAAACACACTCCCACGCTCAGTTTGAATCAGTTTAAATAGATCCAAAAGTCCCATCACTACATTATGACAGTATTGTCCGTTCCAGTTTCGTCTAACATCACTACACGCTTTCGTTGTAGGGAGCATTATACCTCTGATGTCATACGCCGAGATAACAAGGGCCGAGCTGGCAGTGTGGTGCTGGAAATGCAGTTTCCCTATCGCTCATAGCTTGGCAGCACTAACTTGAAACGCGTTAAGCCAAAATGTTGTATCGATCCCTAAAAAACGTATCCAATTTCGCTTCAGAGTTGCAGATTCACTCACTGCCTTGGCGTTTTCTTGTGTTAGATGATTCATTTCTTTCCTGTGGTATTGTTGCCCTGCTGCTTTATACACTCCAAACACTCAGCTTAAGACAAACACTTTAAATATCCCATAGTTGACTGCTAGATCCATGGAAATGTTGACTAGAATATCAAGTTTGTTTACCACAATACAGTAACTAATGAGTCAGACGTGTTTTGCCCACTCAGAGACGTGCTGTTGTTGTTGGTTTACACACTATACTTTATTTACACACAGCATTGATAGTATTGAGTGTTTCGGCGAGTAAATGGCGACCGAAGCTGATTGACAATGTGTTTCTTTACCTTTACAAGTAAATAATGGGTTTGGAATGTCTGCGTTTCGTCAATTAATGGATACTTCACTAATGTCTGTTTCCAGTCAATAGGCCATTTTAGCTGTCACTCACTGTGCGTTTAATGTGCGCTTTTAAAAATGTGTGTGTCATTTAGACCAGTTTGTGGATGCTGCTTATGTACAGCTGGAGAGTGAATGAAGTAGCTAAGTCGACGCTATATCGGTACAGTTGTCCCTCGTTATATCGCGGTTCAACTTTCGCGGCCTCGCTGATTCGTGATTTAAAAAAAAATTGTTTTGGTGAAATTTAGCTTTTTTACAGCGTGTGAAGGTGCGTTCTGTTCTGCGTCCTGATTGGCTAAGAATGGCTAGAATGAGTTCAGCCAAATTTACATAAATGTTGGGCCGCAGTGTGACTCTTAAGTGCTGTATGTTTGCAAGTTTTCTCCACGACAAAACCCACGATGTCGATGAAACGTTCTGCACCGACAAATTTCAGAAACGCTTTGGACTTAAAAGTGTTTCTGTGCACGGAGAGGCGCCTCTGTGGATACAGCTGGAGCAGAGACACGAGAACAACACATTTAAAGATCATCGAGGAAGAGGGAGATAATATACGAAGATTTGAACTTTGAGAGAGTTTAAACGAGAGAAATGTGAGAAAATGTTAATGTCTGTGTGAGAAAAGTGTATAAAGTGTGTGGTGAGGGGTTTTACAGCCTTAAAATATATATAATTGTAAAAAATAAAGCTGATACTTCACAAATTTCGTCTATTACGGGTTATTTTTAGAACATAACCCCCAAGATAAACGAGGGACCGCAGTACTGCAGTTTTCCTACTCAACTGAATGAATGAGTAACTACACTACTACTTTAACTTTGATTAACTAATATGTGCCTAGGTAATTCTAACCACATGAGAACCGGTTTAACTATTAAAAACTAATGACGCAACTGTAATGCAGCTCGGTTGAGTAATGTAATTTTGTCACATAAATGCTAAACATCAGTATACAGTGTATTAGTGATGCGGCTTTCGGCTCCTTTGTGGGAACCAAATCTTTCGTATCTGTTCATGTCCAAGAGCCGTTGAAAAGACTGGCTGTTTTACTATTTATTTATATGACAGAAGCCGCTGTGAGAACTCATTTTATCTGCAAACTAATCACAGAGAGATATGACCAAGGCTCAGATGTGTTTAAAATGATTCAAACTGAGAGTGGGAGTGTGTTTACCCTTTGAAATAATGAATAATCGAAATGAAACATTGACTTAAACAATAATTACTTAAAAGCTAACCATTATTATGTTAACAAATATGTTTTTTTTGTGCACAAATCTCTCACTCGTGTCACCTGTTCTGCTTCTGTGCTGATTCTTGTGTTGGTTCAGCTTTAATCAGTGTAAAAAGGCATAGAAATTGGAATGAAAACGATTCGGCTCTTTTAAAAAAAATGAGATCTGGATCCAACTGTTAACGTTAAGGAGCCGTTCAGAAGAGCCGACTCTTTCATGGACATTACATCGCTATTATACATCAAACTAATTATGTAAAATGCACATCTTTCAAATTAAAAAGTAAAAAGGTGCTTTACAGGTGCACTATGTAACTTTTGTGGTGGGGAGGTCTGGAACTTTGGCTGGAATGTTCCACAGTACGGCTTTAAACTTGTCAAACAGGTGTTTTTGTTGCATTCTTACAGTGAGCGAGGTCGCCTCCCCGCAGATCTAACCTGTAACTCATCAAAAGTGGGCTACAGACTTGTGCGTCTTTATAGCAGCATTGCATAACTTGTCTAATTGAGAGCCTGCCACTTTCTTGTCTCCATGGAGATGATATCTTCGCCAGAAATGTTCCTCACTGCGCCGTTAACGTTGTCTCTTCTTGTTTGTTCAATCGCAGGTGGCTACATCGCCCCAGAAAAGTGGCGTAGTTTAATAAAACAGTAAGACTATTCTCCATCGTTGCGTCCTCGCTCATTTTGAACTCCTCTGTCACTCTCTTGGTATGACTTACAACATCCCTTTGTGCAACGCCTTGAGAACAATTTGCTCTTTCAATCTACACAGGCCCCGTCACGTCCCAGGCCTCCGTGCTAAATATTGCCACACAGAAGCCGCTGGAGGAATGTAATTATGACGCAAGCCTCAAATCAGCGTTAACAGACTGTCAACCTAATGTAACAGCATCAACCTCGTCGCGCACGGATCCAAATGCCCCTCGTTGCACCGTGGAGCCGGGGCAAGTCCGTAGACCGGTGTTGCGTCCATGTTTTGACAACCGAAAATTAGCAGCTAGCGTGTGCCGCCTGTGTCGCGCAGCCTTGAGGTTAGCGTCGCGATGAATAGCTACAACGTTATCTGTGCAGACACTCCTGTAGCCCCAAGGATGCTAACGCTCAAATGAAACAAATACACGATGGTAACGTTTTTTTTTTGGCAAAAGTTGACACAGAAGGAACCTCATGTGCCCAGCTCAAAAGGGAGATCGATGTATTCACGAGACGCACCAAAAAAAAAGTTGAAAAGAAATCACGTTTCACCTTCTGCAATGGCAAAATTCAAAATGGATCACGTGTTTTTTGCAGTACTTGCGATACTTTTTGGTATTTCTTGTAGTACGATAAGATTAGATAAAAAACCCAGCGTTGTTGTGCCAGTGCTGGAATGATTTAGTTTCAATAATATTGCTAATCTTGATAATTTTGTGCAGCAATAAGTCAAAGGTCAAAATTTGAATGCTGCACAGTAGGTTAAATGTAACAGTCGCCATAGAAACAAGTATGTGACACGACCAGGCACAAGTCAAGTCTGTGGACACCTGTAATAGTAAGAAGGCATGTTTTTCAATGCGTTTTTTTTTTTTTTTACCCTCACTAGAAAAGTTACATAGTGTGCCTTTAACATCTCTAAGGCATCAGATAACTTTGAACAAGCAGTTTTCAAATTTTCAAAAAAAGGGACTGATTATACCAGATAATTGCAATTTGCATTAAATGTATAGCATAGTATCACAAAACCAAGGTAAACATCCATCCATTTTCTTCCGCTTATCCGGGGCCGGGTCGCGGGGGCAGCAGTCTAAGCAGGGACTTCCAGACTTCCCTCACCCCAGACACGTCCTCCAGCTCCTCCGGTGGGACCCCAAGGCGTTCCCAGGCCAGCCGAGAGACACAGTCCCTCCGGCGTGTCCTGGGACATGCTCGGAACACCTCTCCGGGGAGGCGTCCTGAACTGACGCCCGAGTCACCTCAGCCAACTCCTCTCGACGTGAAGGAGCAGTGGCTCTACTCCGAGCTCCCCCAAGGTAAACATTTCCAAAAAATAATAAAATGAAATGACGTAATGATTAAAGGCACACCGTGTAACTGCTGTCATACTGTGGAACATTCCCGGCAATGATATAACATCTCCATGGAGACAAGCAGGTGGAGTAACTTACGCAATGGGACTTTAAATTGCCCTTGTAGTGATTGGAGTTACGCTAGACCATGGCAATCTGCATTTGCGACATTTCTAGGCTTATTTGTGAAAAATATATATACATGGCGGGACAATTTTGAAGGAAGACAGTGATCAAAATATGCAATTTAGACTACTTCAAATCCTAGTCCTTCTCCTCTGATCAGAAGGTTGGCGGTGGTATCAGAAAACCAAAGTAAACATTTCCAAAATAATAAAATGACGTAATGATTTTCACAAGCACTTTAAGTCAAACCTACAAATTCCATGACTCAAAAATGCACCACTCTTGGGTTATACGGACGCTCTTGACTCGCTAACATAATTGTAGGCTTAAATCTAAAGCCTGCTTCAGCTTAAGTGGCACTCTGGCAACAAACTGCACGTCACTGTTGTTTGAGGCCTGTGTAACGTTTAAGTGCTGCAGGACCGTTTTAAACTGTTGACATAGTTCTGCGAGTGTTTTAACTTGTCGCTTGTCGTTAGCTGCGGTTTCAGTTTCGTCGTGGTCAGACCTCCTGTCATGATAATTATTACATCAACTTATCGTTCAGTATATTGGGGGTCTATATTTATCGTGGGTATTTCTTTGTAGTACTACTGAGGAAGTTCTTGTTATTTTTAAGATTTGAGCTGTAGAGGGTTGAATAAATAACTTCTATGAGTCACGTAGCTAAGTACATAAGTGTTTAGTTCTGCTTTTTTTTATTGCATTTTTTGTTTTTTTAATCATATCCATAATAATTCTGCTGTAGGATAATTGCGCAAGTGGCATAAATTTGTTTCAGTATTAATACTTTGTGGTGAAATCATGCAGGGATGTTTTACATGTATGTTTATGGCGGAATATTGGGCAGTTGCCATGGTGACACAATGCACACTGCCCAAAATATTTAGAATTGTCTGAAAACTCTTAAAAAATATATATAAAATGGATTTCATTATTAATACTCTCCGGTGAAATCATGCACGGGCGTTTTACATGTGTGTTTATGGCATAATGTTCAGCTGTTGCCACGGTGACACAATGCACACATTAGCAAATGCTGCCCAAAAAGTTTAAAACTGTCTGAAAACTCATTTAAAGAATATATAAAATGGATTTCAGTATTAATACTTTGTAGTGAAATCATGCTGGGGTGTTTTACATGTATGTTTATGGCAGAATGTTCAGCAGTTGCCATGGTGACACAACGCACACTATAGCAAACGCTGCTCAAAAAGTTTAAAATTGCCTGAAAACTCATAAGAAATATATATATATAAATAAAATAGATTTCAGTATTAATACTTTGTGGTGAAATCACAATGGGATGCTCTATATGTATGTTTATGGCAGAATGTTCAGCAGTTGCTATGGTGACACAATGCACAGTGGCCAAAAATTTTAAAATTGCCTGGAAATTCATTAAAAAAATATATAAAATGGATTTCGGTCTTAATACTTTGCTGTGAAATTATGCTGGGATGTTCTACATGTATGTTTATGGCAGAATGTTCAGCAGTTGCCATGGCGACACGACGCACACATTAGCAAACACGGCCCAGAAAGTTTAAAAGTGTCTGCAAACTCATGAAAACAAAATGTGAAATGGATTTAAACAAGACACAAGCTCAGGTTAAAGTCTAGCTTCTGACAGGGCAGTGCCTACAGTTAGCTTCACATGTCGTTTCTGTTTCCTTCAGCAATAGATCATGCTTCAAAATGTGTTATGGTCAATGTTAAAGTTGTGGAAAAGCTGGTGGAGGTTTGAATAGGTTTAGTTTGACTCTGGGGGAGTTGTTTTTCCCCGCGGCCGGTGCCAGCTCGCCGCTAAAGCTCATATACTGCCATTATACAGGGTGGAGGAATGTTAAGTATTTTCATTATGTTCTGCCAACCTCTGTGGGAACCAACTCCACCAACTCTACGGCGAAAAACCCAAGCCCAACCCACTGATTAAGAGAAACTGCGACGCATTCACGGTACACATTCGGGTGTGGGAGAGACGGGGAGGAGGAGGGAGTTACGATCGGGTTACCGTGACCATGAACGCACCGCACGCTGTGGGACCGGACTCACCTCTCACCCAGTTTAGTTCAGGGACGATACTGAGTCAGAGTTTCTCGCCGAGTCGCAGGGAATGTGACAGTCACCCAGGTCACTCTAGGACACGGCGACTGTTTCAATGTATTGTCCCACATGTTCTTTGTTATATTCACAATAAGGATGAAACATAGGTCAGCCACGCACAATAAGTACATTTAAAAGTACACTGTGTAATAGCTGTCGCACTGTGGGCTGGCGTGGGAAAAATACTCAATTCTGCTACTTAAGTAAAAGTACAGACACCGGACAGTGCTCAAGTAAAAGTATCACGTGAAAAAATCAGCTTAAAAGTAAAAAGTACTTGTTTCAAAATGAGTAAAAAGTAGGTAAAAGTATTTGATGCATATTTTGAGTCTCATAAAGCTTCAAATGTAGTGATTTTGATAAAAGTTTATACTGGATTTTGCTAAATAGAAACAATTGCTGGTTTTATTTGTAAATTTTTGCTCAGATTATGAACGGGTTAAAAATAAACTCCTCAGGTCTCAGACTATAATAAGAAATAAATAAAATAAAATAAATAAATGAACAATAAGTTATTAATAATAGTAATAATAATAATAATAATAATAATAATAATAATAATAATAATAATAATAATACAAAAAAAAATCTAGTAGTAGAGTAGAAAGTAAGATATCTACTCACAAATGAAGTAAAAGTAAAAAGTATCCACTGTAAAATGCACTCAAGCAAAGTACAGATGCCTACATTTTTTACTTAAGTACAGCACTTTACTACTTTTACTTTGTCACGTTCCACCGCTGACTGTGTAACATCACCGTGGAGACGAGCAGGGGGCGTGTCCTCTTAGACCTGTCACTATAATTACTGTATCCACTTATCGTTCATTACATGAAACGTGGAACAATAGATTTTGAGCCTCAGTATTTATTATAAGTACTTTTTTCTTTATAAAAGTGGACAGATTTGGGGTATTTTTTGTTGTAATATGAAAAGATTTGAGCTGTGGAGCTGTGGATAAATCCTTTTTATGGCTAATTATTGGTTCGTTCTGCTGTTTATTTGTTGCAGCTCATGTCTCTAATGAAAAAGTTCAAAATGGTTCACTGGGATTATCTTGGATTATTTAAATCTTAATTAGTGACATGAAGTAGTTTCAGTATTATCATTTATCAAATATTTCTCTGTAGCGATATATTATGCTTCAGAATTTCTTAGCGTGACAGGACTATATCCTCTATAGGAAAAGTTACACAGCGCAACTTTAAATTGCCTTTACATGTAAAGGGCGATTTGGGGAAAATAAAACAGATCTGACCTATTTTGGGTGAAAAAAAAAAAAACATCAGATTTTTCCTGACAGGTGATTTTGACAGTAGCGATAACAGCAGCTCAGTTGGTAGAGAGGTTGTTCACTGAGCGGAAGGTTGCCGGTTCGAATCCCGCTCTCGACGTAACCATCATTAGTCGAGCGGTCAGATCCAGTGACTCACAGGTTGGTGGTGTGATTCCAGCTCCCACAGATGAATGCTGTCATTGTGTCCTTGGGCCAGACACTTAACCCACTTCACCCTTAGTGTCTGGTTACACTTGAGCCTGAATGGGTGAGTGTTTCCTTGACGTAAAGTGCTTTGAGAGCCTAAAAGGTAGAAAAACTCTATATAACCATTTTACCGTTAATATAAACTACCAAGATCGAATACTTTTCAGAACATGTTTGTAAAAGTCTCTAAACTACAGACCTGGTAGTACGCATATCATACAATAAAATAATTGTACTGGTCCAGAAATTGAGATCCCTTTACTAACTTTTCTTATCTTTTAGGAGGCAGCTGGAGCGATATCGAAAAAGGACAAAGCAAACTTCGCTCAAACTGATCTGAGGTGGGTGACCTGGAGACCGAACCCCCGACCGCTCCACTGAGAGGCACGAGTCTGCATACTTTCACCTTACAAATGGGCCAAAATGTCCTCTCATTACCGTGTTTTATAGGCGGCCTTTGGGTTGACGTGACCCCCGGTGCTTCGGGCCAAATTGAGTGGATTTCCTGAGATGCGTTGGCTCCTCTGATCTGCACATGTTGCGGCTGTAGAGGACCTGCCTTTGGGCTTAAACGTCTCTGATAGTTTATAGTGATGGATTGTCTGTTCTGCTGGTGGTGGTAGTCAGCTGGGACAGGCCACTAGCTCCCTGTGACCCAAAACAGACCCGTGAATGCCGCCTTTGTCTTACACAGCATATAGCAACTCATTAACCTTATTCCCAGCCTCACAATGCGTTTTATCTGAATCTGAACGGTAAAGATTATAAAGAGCTGCACTTCGTTTATAGGGCAAATATTACACACTTTTATGTTATTTCCTGGTCTCAAACAGACCTGGAGTTGCGTTTTGTTTCATTCACACATGTTTAACGCACAAACCTGCAGTTTTTCTCAAACAGAAAACACTCTGTTCCACCTTGTGATGTCATGTGGTGATACAGGAAGTGCTCCACTGTGTGTCTTTTAAACTTCACACACCTTCACGAGAATCATTTGGATAATTTCAGCTCTGGAATTGCGAATCTCTACTGAACTAACGGTGAAAAGTAGCTGTTAACTTGAAAACTACCACTTCATGACATCACAAGGTGGAACAGAGCGTTTTGAGGTTTGGAGATGTTACAGACTGATAATAAAGGACTACTCAAACATGCGTGAATGAAACAAAACACAACTCCACAACGTTCTAACTAGCGATGTGACGTTTGTGAACGAATCGGCTCTTTTGAACGGTTCTTTAACGTGAACGGATCCGGATCTCTACCATTTTTAAAAGAATCAAATCTTTTTCTTTGCAATTTGTCTGCATTTTTATACTGATTAACCCTCAACCAACACGAGAATCAGCTCAGAAGCAGAGCAGACGACACGAGTGAGAGATTCGTGCAAAAAGAACAACATATTTGACATCTTAATAACATTTAGTTTTCAAATTAATATTATTATAGAGCAACCTTTTATTTAGATGTTCGTAACTGCACAGGGTAAACACACTCCCACTCTCAGTTTGAACCATTTTAAACACAACTGAGCCTTGGTCATATCTCTCTGTGATTAGTTTGTAGATAAAATAAGTTCTCACAGTGGTTTCTGTCATAGAAATGTCAAAAGAGCCGGTGTTTCGAACGGCTCTTTGAAACGAACAGCTCCAAAAGATCCCACAAAGGTTGCCGAAAGTCCCGTAGTTCTAACATGTCTTAAGAGTCCATTTTGCGTCATATAGAACCTTTCAGTTTGGGTTGACCCTGTCTTAGTTTGTGAAATGTAGGGTTTGACTTGAGTTGCTAAATCTGTTCATGGTGATTCGTGCTTTGCTCACTGTAGTATCACTGTAGTATCATGTGCAAAGTGATGACACAGTAACACCATGGTAAACACACGCTCGCACTCACACGGACGCTTGCACAATGGCTGGGTTTCACCAACAACTTCAACTCACGCCATGAGTATTAATAGTACATACTTAAATCAGTCGTATGTATGTATGGTGCCCTTGAGTATGTGTTTTTTGGCCAAATATCAGACTAAAACAAAAGCACGTTTAGTCATTATGGGTGATTTTATTGCACTGAAAAATGAAGAAAAACGCTGTCCTCACGATGAGCAGGCTCGCATCTCCACAAACCTGACTCCTAGCTGAGTAAGCACAGTGTTTAGATCCAAAGTTTGGCGGTTTGAATCCCGAACATCATCGGTAAAGCGGTTAGATCCACAGACTCACAGGTTGACAGTGCGATTCCTTCGTGTAAAGTGCTTTGAGTGGCTTAAAAGTGGAAAAACGACGTATAAAATGTGAGTATATACCACATATTTAAGCCCATGTATGGATTTAGCTTTCCATTCCCACTGAATCACGCAGTCGACATACTATCACTTTAAATTGTTCATTCATAATTTGTTCAGTACAGTTTAAGTCTTAAGTTAGTCAGTAAATTAGTTTAAATGCACAACTTTGTCGACATCCAGCCCAAATTCCTCACGTACGATCAATACTTTCAATTTCCCTTTTTGCATGTGCAGTTATTTACCTAATAAATGGTATGAATAAAGCAGGAGAAGAAAAAAAAGACAAAAAAATCACACTGTAGTCATCCAGCTAACTCAACCGGTGAAGTACTTTTACACATTTTCGCCTAGTTTTGTCACAATACTAAAATTTCAAACTCTATTTCAGTACTAGGAAACAGACTCGATACTCATTTTCAACTTTAAATCCTTTCTTTTCGATTCCCGTGTGTCCTTATACCCGTGTACCCCCTCAGTCGTCCAGGTTCATAGTGGTCCATGGGCGTATACAGTAAAAGTATTATTCTTTACCCTCACTGTTAACCCACACTACTGCCTCCAGTCACTCGCTCCTTCGCATTGTCCTGTCTTCTGAGGTGTGATTGGCTAAGAGATACCGACAGCCAATCAAAACGCAGCTCGTATGTAAGCCGATACGTGAACTTAGAGTACTATACGTTGCTAAAGTCACCGCAGTATTGTTGAGGATACTGGGGTCAGCTCGGGACGCAGTCTTATCAGGTTGTTATTGCATACTTTACTTAAGAACCTAATTACTTTCTTTCCAAGTTATGCAATAAAGATAAGCATATTAAATAGCTGAATTGGATATAAAGTGTGTTTTTAACCTGTGATACAAGTTGGGAACCCTTATGACCTCGTTATTAACCCTTTGTTACTTCAAATTAACAGGAAATACACAATGACACAGTCTGTTACATATTTAAATAGAACGATCCTGCATTTTTAACCCTGACCTACAAGTTGGGAATCCAGTTTCTGGGGTTCAAGTTACAGTGAGACAAACAGGTGTAGTTGGTCATATGTAATCCTTACTATGAACTACTACGTGAGGTTGTTGAGGTTGTTCTGTTATGGCGACTTACTTCTTTGAATTTACTGAAAATACCCTCAAATATCTTCAAACTCAAATGGATTTAGTTGCTCATGTGCAATTTTTTTTCTCATTTAAGATGTTTAATATCAACACCTGCTTGTTTTGTTACTGCAATGACGTTAAAATACTCAGAAATACCCATAAATACCCATAAATGTGATCTGATACTTGTTCTGATACAGTTCAAGATCATTAAAAATCTATTAAGGGAAAAGATTCATTTCTGTCCTGTGAATGCAAGTTTTTTTAGCATCAGTACTAGTTTTGGTTTCGATTAGTATCTAGTTTTTGTTACCCCGTTTTCGCCATTAGTTGACATAATTGTTGTCACTTACTACAGCCACGTCCAAACTATGGCCCCGGGACCCAAAAGCGGCCCTCAGATCAGTGTTTCGTGGCCCATATTACCTTAACACTACTTTTTACTACAAGTTTTTGCCAGTATCAAATATTTAGTGTGTTCTATTGAGAATCTAAGCCTGAATAAATGTCGGTGGCTCAATCTACTTAAGATTTTTACATGTATTTGTACAAGATGTCATATCTCTAAACTCAAATGGATTTAGTTGGCCATATTTTTCACTTTTAGCATCTTTTCTATCAACGCCTGCTTGTTTTGTTACTGCTATTACGTTAAAATACCCATAAATCATTGGTCAAACATCTTCAAACTTAACCTGAATGTTTTGTTACGGCTAGGACTTTAATTTAAATGACAATATCCTTCATCTGGATAACACTTGTATTGTTAATCCTAATTTACAAGATGGGATTGTAGTTTCTAGCAATTTATATTGAACCAAATGGATTTAGTTGGCCATATTTTTCACTTTTAACATCTTTTCTATCAACACCTGCTTGTTTTGGTTCTACAGCTTTAAAATACCCATAAATCATTGGTCAAACATCTTCAAACTTCACCTCGATAACTCTTGTATTTGACCTTGAGGTACAAAGTTGGATTACAGTTTTGAATCATTGAGTTAAATGGATTTAGTTGGTCATATGTAACTTTTTTCCCACATTTGCTTGTTTTGTTACTTTAAAATGACTGGAAAAGCGTTGTCGTAGATGTCTTCAAACTTTCCCTGGAAGCGGCAGTAGCTCGGTCGGTGGAGCGTACGTCCACGGATGAATGCTGTTGTTGTGTCCTTGGGCAAGACACTTAACCCAGCTGTCTGTGTACACTGGTGTGTGACTGTGTGACTGGTTCCTTGATGTAAAGAGCTTTGAGCGACTTGAAGGTGGAAAAACGTGACCATGTAGCATAACGCTTGTCCATTTTAACCCTGCAGTTTAACAATAACTTACATTGAGTCAAATGGAGTTCTCTTTTTACTGTTTTTTCTATTACTTTAAATTAACCGACAATGCCCTCATATCCATGTCAAATATATTCAAACTTTCCCTAAATAACCCTTTTTTTTTTTTTTTTTGCATTTTTAACCCCTGATTTACAAGTCGGGATAGTAGTTTCTAGCTTCTAACTTATATTGAGTCAAATGGATTCAGTTGGTCATTTTTCTCCTTTAAAACTTCCGCTCAAATAGCTTGTTTCGTTCCTGCTTTTCCTCTCATTTGACTGAAAATACCCTCATGTCTATTGTCGAACATCTTCATTGCAGTTTCTAGCTTTCAAGTAACATTGAGTCAAATTCAGTTGGTGCTGAGGAAGTGAAAATGGATATGACCCACACTTGTTTTGCTGCTATTACTTTCGTTTATTTTCCCATAATTGGATTCCATTGAAATAGAAAGTTAAAACAAGAGACAGACTGATGTATCAGACTTTTTAGCAAATCGGCCTTAAATCTCCAACACAAGTCGATATTTTGATTTGGTCCATCTGCTGCTTAAAAATACACACACAGCTCTATATCAGGCATGTTCAAACTGCGGCCCGGGGGCCAAATGCGGCCCTCAGACCAACTTTTCTTGGCCCTCGAGCTTCCGGGTGAAATGACCCATATTACCTTACACAGAACTTTTTACTGTACATTTCTGAAAATCTACTTTAACAAGGCCATATCAAATATTGAATGTGTCCCACTGAGGATGTAGCATGAATAAAGGTCTAGTGGTTCAGTCTAACTTGTAATAATAACACAGATTTGAAGTATTCACTGCATTCGTGAGGAGTCTATGGCCCTCAATCGGCCCTCAGCTTTGTCTGTGTTTTTATACTTGGCCCTTAATGAGAAAAGTTGTCTATATGAACACTATAATACAAAAAGACATTGGGGGGAGTTTGTAGTAAATTTAAATAATATAATGTAGGGGAAATAACCAAAATCAGCCCAAAATATCGGCCTCAAAGTATCGGGAGAGTTTATTGTCCATCGGTTGCTCTGGATTCTAAATAATCGTATCGACATCGGCCAAGAAGACACCCACATTGGTCCATCTCTAAAGTTAAAACTTACAAAACATTCACCATAGAGAGAGAACAACGTTTCCATGGCAACAAGCAGGAGAAGCCTCTACACAAGCCCAAATAAGAGTCAGGTTTGTGTAGATGCAAGCCCGCTCACTGTAAGAACTCATGTTTTTATTTCTTTAAGTGCAATAAACACAACCGAAGTGGAAAAAACATGCATTTATCTGTCCATTTTTGTTAAAACAAATCCATACTGTGGCTTTAACATCCTCATTATCAACACATGTTTTTTGTACCGTTACCCGACACTGAATACCTTTAACCTCCGCTGTCATAAATATCTTCAAACCTTCACTAGATAAGTCTTTACCACGTGTAGGTGCGAACGAAGGCAGGTCTTCTGAAACCCTTGTGTCAAAAGCTAGCATGTCTCTATCTATTTTCCCCAGTCCCACCTGCAGCAGCGCTAACACAGTTCAGGCTCCTATCTGCGCCTGTTGACCCAGGACTCGGGCCTCTGCCTGGGGGGTCCGTGTACCCACAACACTGCGAACAATGCGACTCCACCACACTCCTTATCACAACCTTTATCCCGGCTCACATCTCGAACCTATTCCACCAGATCTGGGTCAGAGATGGGTTTCGGATGAGGTTATCTGATTACCCCCGCTTTGACGAGGCCTGGAGTGAATAGGGAAAAAAACACAATGGGAGATATAAGAACGAAGAAGTGCTTTGTTTTGGGTCCAATCCACGTTCAGACTCTCACAAGTGGGGCGGTTTTCCACTCGACTGGCTCTGTAATGAGCTGTCTGCGGAGGTTTAGCTGCGTTTACACAGGAGCTGAAAGTGAGATGGGAGCAGATGTGGTCATGATTCTGCATAGTGTTGTGAAGTGGGACTTTGTAATACCGTGGCATGCATGGATACAACTTTTTTTAATCTTACATTACGCAAAGCTGCCTCGTGTGGACTTTTAGCCATGTTAGAATATCGTTTCTTAATCTACATAGGTGATGTATTACAAACCGTAGCGCTGTCAAAAATACCAATACGCACATATAAAAGGGTCTGCACCTGATTTTTCCCATGTATCTGAGACAAATTTGTTTTGCCCCACTGCAGCGTATCTTATTTTATCCAACTAATTAGTAGTAGAAACGATAATCCTAAATTACCAAGCTCATTCTATGCCAGCACGAAGAAAAATCAGACCTGAAAAGTTTTAATTAAAGGTCCTAGATTATGTAATATTGACTCGTGAGCTTTAAACTACGTTATACTGCTGTTACCTTGTCAAAAACTTACCTGGAGTTGTGTTTTGTTTCATTCACACATGTTTAAGTAATACTTTATTATTAGTTTGTACATCGCCAAAGCTCAAAACGCTCCGTTCCACCTTGTGATGTCATGAAGTGGTAGTTTTCATGTTAACAACTACCTTTTAACTTTTATTCAATATATTGTGTAAATTGTTTATGACACACTAACAATGCTCAAAATAAAACAATAAAATGTAACTTTTTGATACTTAAAACTCAATAAATGCATAAGAGGTGAAAGAAACTCAATTGAACCCACAATTTCAGTGTTGCAACCATAGACTGTATATAAAATGGACTTAGCTAATGCGCTAGCTGCTGCGTTCCAAATAGGAAGTGAGCATGAGCGCGCTTCCGGCTCCATCCTCTCTGGCTCCAATTCACTTTACATTGAAAAACTGTCGCCCATCTCTCTATAACTGCTGCTGTGAGATTGGCAATTCCAGAGCTGAAATTATCCAAATGATTCTAGTGATGGCGTTTTAAAACACAGTGGACCACTTCCTGTATTACCACATGATGACATCACAAGGTGGAACAGACTGTTTTCAATTTGATCAATCATTATATTTAAGACTTTACAAAAAAATATTACCTCGTTTTGCCTAGTTTTGAATTTTGGTGAAGTTTATAATATTACTTCCTGGTTGGACACGGGCAGCGGATGTGACGTACAAAGAGGTAATTCCAGTATTACCTAGCAACCGAAAAGAGTAAAGAAAGGCCAAAACGGATTAGACCCATAAAAAATGGATGACAACAGCTTTTTTGTGTCGTAATTTAAAAAAATATTTGAAAAAACTGTCATATGCACTTTACTGTTGTGATTTTAAAGTAGGGGGCTGCTTAATTCTTTGGCTGGAATGTTCCACAGTATTAGGCTGTAAAAGTGTATGCGAAGTAATAGTACTATATCACCAACAACTGGGTCAGTCGGGAGCCTCGGAAGTAATTATGGCATTAAACGTATCCGGATTCGCTTTTACTCAGTGTTGGCGTTGTCTGCGTGTTTCCATGGTGATAGAGACGTTTAATGACATAATGGGGAACACTCTAAGCAAAGCAATAAAATGTCCCAGGATACAAGACGATGACAGACCCCTACCCCAGAAAAAAGTTAATAAAATGCTGTACTGTGCTTCTATGTTTTTTAAAAATTATTATTATAGGCGATTGCATTAAAAAAAAAAAAAAGAAAAAAGAAAAACTACACAAACAATGCATTATGCTAGCTAGCCATCTTTTTAAAACTGATGTCCAACTGGCCCAGCTGGAACCATTTTGCATTTTGGAAATACTTCAGTCCCCCTCTGGTTTCAGATAGCTGTTGTAAAATTAAACAAACTTGAATGTAATCCTATTGTTTTGACAGTGTTGTATACAGGGTTTGTTGTGCATGTAATTTCATCTAATTCAAAGTGAATACGAGACTGCGGAGTCTGCAAAAGTGCCAACACAGATTTGAACATTCTTACAGAGAACAGAACCTTTATCCATTCCACAATAGGGGAATTCCAGAGTTGAAATACAAAGTCCAACGACGGTATTAGAATATAAATCTGTTGTACAAGTGTATATTTGAACGTTCTTCCTCTGTGCTTAATTTATTTGTGATTTAAAGGCCCTGTACCATTTTTTTTTTTTTTTTTTGCCAATACATTTGTCCCATAATGCCCCATATATATTGTACAGTTGTCCCTCGCTATAATCGTGGTCCCCGTTTCGCAGATTTTTTTTGTGTGCAATTTTTCCGGCTTTTATTTACATTGTATAATTGTGCATTGTGTCCTGCGTCCTGATTGGCTGAGGGACTGTAGATCATTGTCCATCAGTCTCCTCCGTGTCTCCTGTACAGTACAGAATGTGTTCAACCAAATTTACATGAATGTTGGATCGCAGTGTGACTCTTAAGTGCTGTATGTTTGCAAGTTTTCTCCGCGACAAAACCCACAATGTCGATGAAATTTCAGAAACACTTTGGACTTAAAAGTGTTTCTGTGCACGGAGAGACGCCTCTGTGGATACAGCTGGAGCACGAGAACAACACATTTAAAGATCATCGAGGAAGAGGGAGATAATATACGAAGGTTTGAACTTTGAGAGAGTTTAAACAAGAGAGAAATGTGAGAAAATGTTAATGCCTGCCTGAGAAAAGTGTATAAAGTGTGTGGTGAGGGGTTTTACAGCCAAGAAACATATAGAATAATGTAAAAAAATAAAGCTGATACTTAGATTTTGCCTGTTGCGGGTTATTTTTAGAAGGTAACCCCGGTGATAAACGAGGGACCACTGTATAGGCGGCTTTTGAGGTGAAAATAAGTTTATTATAGCATTTTAATGTAAAATAACCAGGAAGTACGCGTTAGCATGCTAGTTGCTGTTAACTTTAAGCACCACTCAGCTCTGCCTTGTTGTAAAAAACACTTATAAACTCATAATTAGGTTGTTCTGAGTGCATAAAGTACGTGAGGAATAACTTTGGACCACTGTGAAGCGTTTCAAATGAACCACTTCTGTTTTTCACGTTTTTAAGACAGTAAAAATCCGGTAAAAAGATGTCATTAAATCAAATATAATCTGCCTAATATACCTGCAATATACAAATCTGACAAATGATGATTAGCCTCAAAAGCATCCAGGAAATGTCTTGCAGAAATCAGATAAGGCCGAGATAGCGGCGCGGGGCCCGCTCTCCCTGCAGCGTGAAGCTTTGACTCAGACTCTGGTCACTCTAACAAGCTTCCTGCTCTGATGACTGCGCAGCTCGGATAAGCTTCATCAAAGCAAAGTTTATGGCACCGTAAAGAATGAACTTTGGAAAAATCTTTAGCACAAGCACTCGTCCATTTATCATAATTGTGTTTTTGTCAGTAAAACGCTTGATCAGACCCAGGGCTAATTCGATGTGTGAACTTTAGCTATAGGAAACACATCAGCCGCTCTGCACCTTTCGCTAAGGTCGTGACTTTTAAAGGTTGACTCCAAATAGCCGGGCTTTGTTGACTCAGCTCTTGTCTGCGCATATAGGAAGACACTCGGAAGGCTAACGGCTAACGGCTAACAATCAAAATGTGCCCAGTGCTACACAAACGCATATTTTATCGATGCTAAACAACAATCTTATTATACAGACTGAAATAGTGGCTTTCCAGGCTCCAGATTTTACTATTGACTTGTTTCACTGCCCAGTATTCGACAGTCCCTTTTAATTATTTGCAGTCCAAGTCCTTTTTGCAAATTGTAAGTTTTAGTTTTGTTCTCTTGTTTAATACAGGTAAACGATAGACAAATATATGGGATTATTGATGGGTTTAGTGTTTTTGAAGATATGCAACATTTTACACACCCAGAATACTCCAAATTGAAAAATAAAAATTTAACTTTTTGATAGTGAAAACTTAATAAATACATAAGAGATGAAAGGACCTTCATTTGATCCACAATGGGGAAATTCCAGTGTTGTAACATATAGTTCAAGAGCATGAAGAGAACAGAAAAGTAGGTGCAGAAAAAATCAAGATAAATAAATGTTAGAAAATAGAACTTCATCTGAAATTGAAGTTCAACACAAGAATGAGCACGTATAATAAATACAAATATAAGGCCACAGCATCATTATGTACAGAACGTGTCTCTGTGAGGATGAACCGTGCACAGACAGGACACATAAGTGACGTCAGTGTGTTATACAGGCGATGATTCACGTTCTCTTACGGTAAAACACATTTAAAGACGTCTATACCGCATCACCCAGTTTGAAGTTTAGGATAGATTTTAAAAATGTTCCTTTTTTTAAGGCTCTTAATGATGTTGCCCCCGGTTACCTGTCTGATCTCCTGGTTCCTTAGTCAGTCTCTTGGGCCCCAACCCTCCGAGCGCTCACTGAGTTTTCCTCCATCTCGTCTCAAAACCAAAGGAGATGGAGCCTTTTCTGAAACTTTGGAGTGAGACTTATCTTTATGATCTGGATTTGAACTAGTGCCACTGTTTTACTATTCAAGGACTGAGCATGAAAATAAATTTAACCAAGAGAAAGTTAGAAAATCAACAATGAAAGAGAAACAGACAAGCAAAATAATCAACAGAAAACAAGCAAATGGAGAAATGTCCCAGAACATCCCCCATCCTTAGACGAGGGGGTGAACTTTTAGACACACGGGCCACAGTGGGTCGAAAATTTGACAGAGGAGCCGGGCCAAGATATGTATATATATATATATATATATATATATATATATATATATATATATATATATATATATATATATATATATAATATATATATATATATGTATATATATATATATATATATATATATATATATATATATATATATTATATATATATATATATATATATATATATATATATATGACATTAGAGATTTGGCCTGTAACATGTAGAAAAGCATGAATATACAAGGCTCATTGTACAAATTGTTTTCCAAATGCATTTATTAAATGAATAATTATGAATTATGAAATGTCTGTTTAAACAAACACAGCAGAAAAACTCACATTCAGTTTCATCAAGTGCCAAAAGATCAACAACCTGTTAAAAAAGGTAAATTGAACAAGGTTTACCCGTTACCTATTTTAATATAATTTTGGTCACATTCAGCTGGCCAGATTAATAAGCCCAAAGGCCATATGTGGCCCCTGGGCCATAGTTTGCCCATGTCTGCCTTAGACCCTGTTACTGACCCTTAATATTGTTGCAAACGTCTGTTTTTTTGTTTTTATGCTGCACTGTATTATGTTTCATTTTCCGGTTTGTGAAGCACTTTGGTACAACTTTTGGTTTGAATTTTAATTGTTCTATTTAAATAAAGTGGCTTGGCTATAATTACAGGTGGGCCTCTGTGTTCTTCTGAATGTCGTCCTTGAATAGTCCAGGTTCATTCAGCTCCATTCTTTTGCCACATTATGACTTGAGCTTGTGACTTTTAAACCTCAACTCGAAATAGCCCAGTTTGTTGATTCAGCTCTTGTCTATACATTAGAAAGACACTCTGTGGACTAGCGGCTAACAGCTAACAGCACAGCGCCAAAGTAAACCATCCCCACGATGACCTCACTGTCGAACTTTGAACGCTTATGTCATGTATTTGCTGTGTGTGTCACCGCGACTTCCTTTTCACGACTTGTTCCCGATCTTGCGTCCACAAACCTGGTGTTTTCGTTCGCTATCAAAAGGGAAATCCTATCCCGCAGCGGTCCCATTCTTCCTTCCATAGCTTTTGTGCACTTTTCATTGTTAACTTGAGCTTTAGCGAGTAAGCCCCTTTCTTTTAAACCCTGTAAGTCCATTTTCCCAAGCTTACATAATGGACAGACTGAGAGTGCACACTTAAACGGCCGCTTTGATCTCCATAGACGTTCACAATGTAGTTTCACCTCAAATTTAACCTACAACCGCACGGCTAATTGCTTTAAAGGAGCAGGCGGTATTGTGTTTGAGCGAACTCATTCAGTACAGAGGAGAGATATCGGTCTATGCAGAGGTTGGGGGGACCCAGACAGGTAGGAGCGGTCCCCACATAGACTTTTTAAACTCTACGCCAAAATGGAGCGTATTTTTGAAACGGTTTTGAGACTTCGTTGGACTAAAAATTGTATTCAAACACTTTTAAGATCATTATATTTAAGTCTGGCAGTTTTTTAGGTATCAAATTTTACTTTCCTGTTACCTAGCAACCACGCTGTCCGCTGGGCTAAAGCTCCTCTATAGTGTAATGTGCAGAAATGATCGTCTGTGTGTAACTTTTCGACACAATTCTTCCTAGTTTTACGTCAATATGGAACTACATAAAATGGAACTGGCTACTTCCTGTAATTTTCAACTTATTTGTATGTTTCTTCGCAAATTGCTTCCCGATTGGGGTAAAACTATCATTTATTTAAGTAAAAGTTCACATGAAAACCTGCCGCGAGCACGTAAATCCATCATGTTTGCCATCTCTGTCGCAATACGCCGATCCCTCTTTGTTCTTTCGCTCGCTGTTGCAACAATGGCGTTTCTACATCATTAGTGACTCAGTGAGATTTTAGCCCACTAACTGAGGAGTGACCGGTTTAAGCCTTTTCCTCAGAAGGAAGTACATCCAGTCTTAGAAAAACCCAACAACACAAAGTCTACACTGAATTGTAAATGGTATAAAATATAGTACTTTTTTAAAATAGCCTGATTAAAGTGATTACAATCTGCTGTAAAGTCCCTTTTGGTTTATTTTAAAAGTTGCACTGGTCCTGAAATAGTCATGCATATTAGCCTTGGTATAAATGAGGTAGTTTCATGTTTACTCTACTTACTTTTTGATACTTCTCTATCAAAAAACTAATAAAAAATAAATAAATACTCAAGTAAAAGTAAAAGTATCACATGAAAACGTCTACTTAAGTGAAAGTATTACAAGTATTTTGAGCAGAGGTCTCATAAGGCTTCAAATGTAGTGATTTTTATGAACATTTGTGCTGAATTTTGTTCATTTCTAGCTGTTTTTATCTGTGTATTTTTATTTGCTTTGACTATAAACGTGATTAAATGAACCTCTCAGCCTTTTCAGCAGGTCTTAAACTATAATAAAAAATACTTTTACTTTTCAGTTCTTTTCAAAAATGTAGTGGAGTAGAAAGTACAGATACAGTACAGACACCTTCTCTCAATCACAGTGAAGTAAAAGTACTTTAAAATACACTTAAGTAAAGCACAGACACCTAAAACCTGTTCTTAAGCTCAGTACTTCACGACTTTTACTTTATGTTCCACCACTGGTTAAAACCCGTATATATTTATCTAAATTCATACAGTAGCATGATTAGTACCTCAATTGCGTCAAAATCAGGAACAAGCTTACTTAAATGTCACGCTGCAAAGAACTTAACCTTTTATATTACACTGGACTTCCCCTTTAAGAGCATTACCCCAGAGGACTTGTGTGTTTTTCCTCCCTGAGTATAACCAATCATTCTGGCCACCGTTACGCGCACATGCTCCTGTTAGCAAAGCTCTGTGTTGTTAGCTCCGCGATCAGATGATTATCATGACTTCACCTACCCCCCCCCCCCCTCCTCTCCCCCTCGTCCTCCATCCCCCCCCCATCCCGTCAGCAGATACCTTTGCCCGGCTGAGACTGAGTCATTCATACCTCATGACTCGTTGTCGGCCGGCCGTGCTGTTTCCAGGAAATAGGCTGAGTGGCGAATTATCCCCTCGCACCACCGCGGCCGTCCACTAGCTAGCTACTGCTGCAGGCTCCGGGTGGAATAGCACCAACATAAACAGATACGGCGGCTGCAAACTGTATGCA
>JAIEZT010000289.1:68349-95849 GCA_019594935.1 Periophthalmus modestus | reverse complement strand
ATCAGAATCGAGTCATGAGCTCACAGACTCACTTTGCAAAACATACTGTAAATATATTATCCAGACAAGACATGTACAGTTTGAGTTCAATAAAAAAATCTACCAGGGTACAAAAAAAAAAAAAAAGTAAAAAAAAATAAAATAATAAAAATAAATAAAATTAAACACAAATAAATAATTAAAATTATTAATGAAAAAAAATAACAATATCAAAACAGATTTTTTTTTATTTCTTCAAATTAGAGACTTCATTGAAGACTCCCAAAGAGCAGTATCAAAATAATCTTCTGATAAAGGTGTTTGCGGATGCCTACATCGCAAATACCAACCAAAAATCTATTTCAAGACTATATAGAAGACTGCAACAAACAAAAGGAATATTATGCCATGCAAAGCAAAACTGGGAAGAAGAGACACATCTAACCATATCAGACCAGGAATGGAAACTTCTAACTCAATGTGGAGAGAGTTCTGTTGGAAGAATTTGGTTAGGTTTTTCAAAACACCAGTCCAGGAAACACATTACACCAACTCATCAAACTGTTGGAGGCGATGGGACGGGATGCAAACCACTGCCATATATTGTGGGCATGTGCTTATATTGGAGAAAATTCACAAATCATTAAAAACTGCGAGTTCATATCTTATTATTTCAACTTGAAACACTGTATCTGGGTCTCCTGATGGTGAAAATGTGACATACAAAGTGAAATACCTGTTCCAGATTTGAGCACAGCTGCTTGGAACAGAACTAGGAAATGGGTTGATATCGTCTATGATACTTTAAGATGGAAAGAATTGCTTTAGTATCAGTTTGTGGTGGAGTGAATGTATCAAAACTGTAAGACCAGACTTTGTTTGACCTGTTATTTAAATTTTAATTGCTTTGTTTGCAATTGGTAGAAGTGACTATTCATGTAGCACTACCCACAAGTGGTGTATCCTGTTTTTTTTTTTTTTTTTTTTTTTCATATCACTTAAAGTATGACAAATTTAAAAAATTACAAAAAATATAAAAAAAAAAAAAAATAAAAAAAATTAATACAGCACATTATTGATAATAATAATAATAATAATAATAATAATAATAATAATAATAATAATAATAAATAATTAATAATAATAATAATAAATAATGATAATAATAATAATTATTATTATTATTAAAATATATATATATATATAAATGGGGAGGTGTTCTGGGCATGTCCCACCGGGAGGAGGCCCCGGGGAAGACCCAGGACACACTGGACTATGTCTCTCGGGTGGCCTGGGAACGCCTTGGGGTCCCACTGGAGGAGCTGGAGGACGTGTCTGGGGTGAGGGAAGTCTGGGAGTCCCTGCTCAGATTGGTGCCCCCACAACCACGAATAATAATGATGATAATAATAATAATAATAGTGTTTTTTTCTTTAACTTTACTCACTCCAGACTATGATTCGTCTCTTCCAAGCAGTTTAGTGGAAGAATTCTAATGACTTAATTGGATAACGCACATAGACACACCTACACTTTACAACTGTTTACTTAAGATTTCTGCTTGCTACTGTTCATTCCAGCTACAAAACAGCCCAAATCTCTGCCATCTGGAACATTAAACTGTTCTCTTAAACTAAATTGGTCTGCTTTTTAATAGGCACCACCCTGGCATCACACCACCCGCCCCATAACAAGCCGAGCTGCCGCTGCCCGAGACTCCTGTTTGCAGGTTTCATGGGCACAACATGTTGACGCTAATAAAGAGGAATGTGTGAACGTGTCTCTGCCACGGGCCACCGGGCCGCTGTCAATCTCACCGCCGGTAAGTGGGATAGACTTCAACCGGAGACCACGACATATCAGGGAAAGATATGAGGGAGAGGAGGAGGAAGAGAGAGAGAGAGAGAGAGAGTAGGAGGAAGACAGACATGGAGATGAAGGAGAGAGAGAGGTAGAGAAAGACGTGGAGATGGGGGGTGAAAGAAGGAGAGAGAGAGAGGGGGATAGAGTGGGAGAGACTTTAACTGTAGACCATTGAGATATCAGGGAAAGATATGAGGGAGAGGAGGAGGAAGAGAGAGTAAGAGGGAGAGAGAGAGTAGGAGGAAGACGGACATGGAGATGAAGGAGAGAGAGAGGTAGAGAAAGACGTGGAGATGGGGGGTGAAAGAAGGAGAGAGCGAGAGGGGGATAGAGTGGGACAGACTTTAACCGTAGACCATGACATATCAGGGAAAGATATGAGGGAGAGGAGGAAGAAGAGAGAGAGAGAGAGAGTAGGAGGAAGACAGACATGGAGATGAAGGAGAGAGAGAGAGTAGAGAAAGACGTGGAGATGGGGGGTGAAAGAAGGAGAAGAGAGAGGGGGATAGAGTGGGACAGACTTTAACCGTAGACCACGACATATCAGGGAAAGATATGAGGGAGAGGAGGAGGAAGAGAGAGTAAGAGGGAGAGAGAGAGAGAGTAGGAGGAAGACGGACATGGAGATGAAGGAGAGAGAGCGAGGTAGAGACAGAGACATGGAGATAAGGGGTGAAAGAAAGAGAAGAGAGAGGGGGACAGAGTGGGACAGACTTCAACCGTAGACCACGACATATCAAGGAAAGATATGAGGGAGAGAGAAGAAGAGACAGAGAGAGAGACATGGAGCTAAGGGAGAGAGGGAGAGAAGGAGAGAAAGAGAGACGTGGAGAAGAGGGAGAGATGGAGAAAGAGAGAAACGTGGAGATAGGGGAGAGAGAGGGAGAGAGGGAGAGAAAGAGAGACGTGGAAAAGAGGGAGAGATGGAGAGAGAGAGAAACATGGAGATAGGGGAGAGAGAGAGGGTGAGAGGGAGAGAAAGCGACGTGGAAAGAAAGACGTGGAGATGGGGGGTGAAAGAAGGAGAAGAGAGAGGGGGACAGAGTGGGACAGACTTTAACTGTAGACCACAGAGATATCAGGGAAAGATATGAGGGAGAAGGAGGGAGAGAGAGAGAGAGAGAGAGACATGGAGACTGGGGAGAGAGAGGGAGAGAGGAGGTAGAGAAAGAGACAGGAGATGGAAGGGGTGAAAGAAAGAGAGAGGAGGACAGAGTGGGATAGACTTCAACCGTAAACCACCGAGATATCAGGGAAAGATATGAGGAAGAAGGAGGGGAGAGAGAGAGAGAGAGAGAGAGAGAGACATGGAGACTGGGGAGAGAGAGGGAGAGAGGTAGAGAAAGAGACATGGAGATGAGGGGTGAAAGAAGGAGAGAGGAGGACAGAGTGGGACAGACTTCAACCGTAGACCACAGAGATATCAGGGAAAGATATGAGGGAGACGGAGTGAGAGAGATAGAGTAGGAGGGAAGAGAAGAGGATGGAGAGAGAAAGATACCTGGGGAAAGGGTGAGAGGTAGAGAGAGAGAAAGATGTGGAGATAGGAGAAAGAAAAGAGAGAGGTAGAGAAAGAGATATTGAGATGGGGGTGGTTGAAAGAGGAGAGAAAGTGGGACACAGAGGGAGAGAGAAGGAGGGAGAGAGGTAGAGAAAGAGACGTGGAGATGGAGATGGAGGGTGAAAGAGAGAGAGAGAGAAGAGAGAGGGACAGACAGGGAAAAATGTCAACCGTAAACCGCTGAGATATGAGGGAAAGATATAAGGGAGAGAGAGAAAAAGATAGAGAGAGAAAGAGATAGAGAGAGAAAGAGACAGAGAGAGACATGGAGATAAGGCGACAGATTGGGACAGACTTCAACAGGACACCACCAAGATATCAGGAAAAGACTGAGGGAGAGGGATGGAGAAGGAGAGAGAGAGAGAAGAGGATGGAGACAGAAAGAGACATGGGGAAAGGGAGAGAGGTAGAAAGAGAAAGATGTGGAGAGAGGGCAAAGTAGAGAGAGAGACGTGGAGATAGGAGACAGAGAGGGAGAGACATCAAAATGCAGGTAAAAGGGCAGAGAGAGAGTGAAGGGGAGAGAGTGGGACAGGGAGGGGGAGAAGGAAGGGGTAGAGAGGTAGAGGGAGAGACATGAGAGATGGGGATAAAAGAAGGGAAAGAGAGAGGGGGATGAGTGGGACAGATAGAGAAAGTTGGGGTGAGAGAGAAGGAGAGGGAGAAACAGGGAGTAAGGGAGAGAGAGTAGGAGATGAGGGAGAGAGAAGTAGAAGGAGATACATGGGGTGAGGGTAAGAGAGGGGGAGAGAGGGAGGAAGAGAGGTTGACAGAGAGGGATGGAGAGAGAAGATGAGAGAGAGAAAGAGGTAGAGAGAGATAGAGAGACATGGTGATGGGGTGAAAGAAGGAGGAGAGAGGAAGTGGGAGGGATGAAGAGAGAGAGGCTGAGAGAGAAAGAGAAGGGGTGAGAGAAGGCGAGGGAGAAACAGGGAGTAAGAGAGAGAGAGAGTAGGAGATGAGGGAGAGAGAAGTAGAAGGAGATACATAGGGGTGAGGGTAAGAGAGGGGGAGAGGGGGAGGAAGAGAGGTTGGCAGAGAGGGATGGAGAGAGAAGATGAGAGAGAGGAAGATGTAGAGAGAGAGATGGGGAGACATGGTGATGGGGTGAAAGAAGGAGGAGAGAGGAAGTGGGAGAGGGATGAAGAGAGAGGCTGAGAGAGAAAGAGAAGGGGTGAGAGAAGGAGAGGGAGAAATAGGGAGTAAGGGAGAGAGAGAAGGAGATGAGGGAGAGAGAAGTAGAAGGAGATACATAGGGATGAGGGTAAGAGAGGGGGAGAGGGGGAGGAAGAGAGGTTGGCAGAGAGGGATAGAGAGAGACGATGAGAGAGAGAAAGAGGTAGAGAGAGAGATGGAGAGACATGGTGATGGGGTGAAAGAAGGAGGAGAGAGGAAGTGGGAGAGGGACTAGGAGAGAGAGGGATGAAGAGAGAGGCTGAGAGAGAAAGAGAAGGGGTGAGAGAAGGAGAGGGAGAAACAGGGAGTAAGGGAGCGAGAGTAGGAGATGAGGGAGAGAGAAGTAGAAGGAGATACATAGGGGTGAGGGTAAGAGAGGGGGAGAGGGGGAGGAAGAGAGGTTGACAGAGAGGGATGGAGAGAGAAGATGAGAGAGAGATGGAGAGACATGGTGATGGGGTGAAAGAAGGAGGAGAGAGGAAGTGGGAGAGGGATGAAGAGAGAGGCTGAGAGAGAAAGAGAAGGGGTGAGAGAAGGAGAGGAAGAAACAGGGAGTAAGGAAGAGAGAGTAGGAGATGAGGGAGAGAGAAGTAGAAGGAGATACATAGGACATAGGGATGAGGGTAAGAGAGGGGGAGAGGGGGAGGAAGAGAGGTTGGCAGAGAGGGATGGAGAGAGAAGATGAGAGAGGAGAGAGGAGGTGGGAGAGGGATGAAGAGAGAGGCTGAGAGAGAAAGAGAACGGGTGAGAGAGAGAGAGAGAGGCAGGGAGAGCGAACGGGGGAGAGATACTCAGAGCGAGATGGACACAGAGAAAGAGTGAGAGAGAGATAATGGAGGGAGAAGTGGAGGATAGAGAGATAGACAGCTTGGCAGACTGGAGCAGACAGGTTCACAGACAGGCAAACATGACCAGGGCAACGGACGAGAGAACACGGGCGAGAGACGACACTTTTATGTGCGAGAGGCGGGAGGAGAGGCCACTGCGCTGTTACTTTGGTCACTTCAGATATGAGCCGGTTTTCAGAAGTTTCATAAGTACCTTTTATCCTGTCGTGAACCATCTGTTTAATATTTATACAGCCTCACGGAGTTATGTAATTCAAATAATGACCTCACCGTGAGTCCACCAAAGGAATATTTACTCACAGCTGAAGTCGCAGTAGTATCAGTAGCGATGACAGTAGTATTATTAGCAGTATTAGGGAAGTTTTCGTATTTTTGGAGGATTTTAGACTATTTTTCATCTTTTCACCTTTCGGAATCAGAATTACTTTTATTCATCCCCAAGGCAACATTATTTTTGCTACAGACAAGCAGCCAACCAGTAGAAGAAAATAAAGTTACAAAAATTTAAATAGAATATGAAATATGAGTGACTTAAAGAAGCGTAAGGACTTTCCTAGATAATATATTTGAACAAACCTTTTATTAGTAACGCCTTAAAACAAGTAGACGCTAATTAGCATGAAGAAAGCTCTGTTTGTTCATAATAGTAAATGGTAAATGATCATATTTTTGTATAGCTCATTTCCACTTTCAAACCGCTTTTCATCAAGGAACCGCACTGGAGGCGAGGTGGTTGAAGTGTCTTGCCCAAGGACACAACAACAGCGTTCACCTGTGAGAGCTGGAATCGCACCTCCAACCTGTAGGTCGTTGGATCCGACCTCTCCACCAACTGAGCTAAATCCTACCCCCAATGTAAGGAGTCACTAAGCCCCAGTCATGCTTAATTCATATTGAACAAATGGTTATTTAAGTCTTAGTTCATGCTCAGGTTGTATTAAGTAATAGTGTAGTTGTGATTATGAAGCGGCGCTCTGTTTCTCGCAGTAGTGCCGCAGACAGGAGAGCAGGCAGCAGGCGCTCGGGCAGGAGGCTGCTGCTTCTCCAATGAGACGACATTCAGCTGTAGACTCACAGCACCCCACTAACCTCAAACACTCAGTCTGTAATGAGGGAGACAAGGCTGTCGTCCCCGGAGACCAAACACAGGACGGAGGGAGGAGAGGGAGAGGGGGGAGGAAGAGGAGGAGAGAGGGAGAGAGCGAGTACGACAGGGAGAGAGGGGAGGAAGAGGAGGAGAGAGGGAGAGAGCGAGTACGACAGGGAGAGAGGGGAGGAAGAGGAGGAGAGAGGGGGGAGAGCGAGTACGACAGACAGAGAGAGAGGGGGAGGAGGAGGAGGAGAGAGGATGAGAGCGAGTACGACAGGGAGAGAGGGGAGAAGAGAAGAGGAGGAGAGAGGGAGAGAGCGAGTACGACAGGGAGAGAGAGGGGAGGAAGAGTGAGGGAGAGAGCGAGTAGGAGAGGGGGAGAAAGAGGAGGAGGAGGGAGAGGAGAGCGAGTACGACAGGGAGAGAGAGGGAGGAAGAGGAGGAGGAGGAGAGGGAGAGAGCGAGTATGACAGGAGAGAGGGGGAGGAAGAGGAGGAGAGAGGGAGAGAGCGAGTACGACAGGGAGAGAGGGGAGGAAGAGGAGGAGTGAGGGACAGAGCGAATAGGAGAGGGAGAGAGGGGAGGAAGAGGAGGAGAGAGGGGGAGAGCGAGTAGGAGAGGGAGAGAGGGGAGGAAGAGGAGGAGTGAGGGAGAGAGGGAGTAGGGGAGGGAGAGAGGTGGGGGGGTGGAGAGAGAGGAGGGAGGGGAGAGACGGGGGTTGGAGAGAGAGGGGGGAAGAGAGAGACAGGTGGAGAAAGAGTTAGAGCGAGATGAAGAGAGAGAGAGGGAAAGAGAGAGGGAGAGACGGGGAGAGAGACTATGAAGGAGAGAGTAGGAAAGATAGAGAGAGAGAGACAGACAGGTGGAGAAAGAGGTGAGAAAGAGTTAGAGAGAGATGGAGAGAGAGGGAGGAGGGAGAGAGAGTAGCAAAGAGAGAGAGACAGGTGGAGAAAGAGTTAGAGAGAGATGGAGAGAGAAAGTAAGAGAAGGAAAGAGAGAGGGAAGAGGGGGGGACTAGTAAGGAGATAGTATCAAAAATAAAGAGAGTGAGATGAGAGAGAGAGAAGGAAAGAGAGAGGGTGGAGGGAGAAAGGAGGAGAGAGTGTAGGAAAGAGAGAGAGAGACAGGTGGAGAAAGAGTTAGAGAGAAAGTGAGAGAAGAATGGAGAGGGTAAGAAAGAGAGAGAGAGACAGACAGGTGGAGAAAGAGGGGGAAAGAGTTAGAGAGAGATGTAGAGAGTGAAAGAGAGAAGGAAGGAGAAAGGGAGGAGGGAGAGAGGTGGAGAGCGAGTAGGAAGGAGAGAGTAGATAAAAGAGAGAGAGACAGGTGGAAAAAGAATTGGAGATGGAGAGTAGAAAAAAGGGAGGAGATGGTAAGAGAGAGGAAGGGCAGAGGGAGAAAGTGTTAGAAAGAGGGGGAGAGAGAAAAGAAAGGAGAGAGATGGGTGGAGAGAGAGGTAAGAAAGAGTTAGAGAGAGCGGGAGAGAGGGAGGAGGGAGAGAGAGTGGGGGAGAACGAAGGAGAGGGGGCAGGGTGAAAAAAAAAAAAAGTGTGAGGAGACAGACGAAGAGAGCAGGAAAGAGAAAGAGAGAAGAGGGAGCGGAGACGAGACTCGACTCTCCAGAGACCAAACGCGGGACGGGGGGGGGGGAGAAGGAGAAGGAGAAGGCGAGGGAGGGCGAGCGAGCAGATGCACAACCCACAAAACCCTAATGGAACCAGCTCAATAAACAACAACAACCCAAACGCGGCGTGACAGCGTGAGGCTACCTGAGCCACGGTCTAATTGATTATTCCCAGTTGGAGACTTCCCCGCTCAGATCGTTCTATTGTAAGACATGCACCCGCCGCGTGTTCATGACGATTTCCACTGCTATTCTTAGGCCAGGTGCGGTGCCATATTTCTGCAATTCATATGTGAAGTGCGGTAAACACGTCCCAGAAACATGGATTCATAGAGGCAGTGGCAGGGATCTTTATCTTGTTTGATGTGTAGAAGTTGCTTGAAAGAGGCTGTCTATATTTTGGGGACGCGGCTGTATTATAAGTAGGTTGTTATAATGGGGCCTATGCTCACTCAACATACACATTATTGTTGTATGTATGTATGTATGTATGTATATTGTTAACGTAGTTTTTATCCTCGCAGTGTAACCTTTTAGCCCCAAAAAATAGATAAAAATGCACACAAACACACACATTGTACTGAGAACTAGATCAGAGGTGTCCAAACTATGGCCCTGGGATCAAATGCGGCCCTCAGACCAGTTTTTATTGGTCCTCAGGCCTCCTGCTGAACCGGCCCAGCTGATCATAAGCAGAACTTTTAACAGCAAATTAAACTATTTCTACCACTATATCCTCAAACGTCGCATTGCAGAGTGATACAGACTAAAATTAATGTGTTTCAAGCTTTATTAATGCACAGTGTGTCCGTGTGTGGCCCTCTGCCTCGAATATGTTTTGAGATGTGGCCCTCGATAAAAAAAAAGTTTGGGCATCTCTGACTTAGAACAACATGCATACTTACTTCTGAGTGGGCTTGCATCTCCACAAACCCTATTTGGTCCAGAGCAGCGTGGCCTCCTGCTCGTTTCCATAGAAATCGTTGATCTTCTGGCTATAATATTCAACAATATGACATAAAACTCATTCATCTCTATGGGGAATGTTCCAAAGTGTGGTTTTAACCCATCATTTCCACAGTGACACGCCCAGAAAGGTTTTTTTATTAAGGATTTTATTACAGTTCTATATGTTAGTCTACAATTTCCATATATGACATTCTCCAAACAATTTCATGTCATGTTGGTATCTCTAAATCTAAAGCTAGCTAGAAGTTTAAGTACATTTGTAATGCCATCAATGTCACGTTGTAGCATTTTGTCTTCTAAAATCGGCCCAGTTTTAATTACTGACAAAGTACTACCTTGACAGGAAATGTTAACGTCGTCGTCTGGAGAGAAAGATATTTTCAGCACTGCCCCTCTGAGCCCCCAGTCCACTGACCCATTGTGAGAATTAATTAACAGCTGCGGCAGATTTTAGCACGGTTATTTGGGACTTTCTGTACGTAGGTGTGATATGTGGGTCAGTGGGGAGCTAGCTAGCGCGCGGCGGACAGGGCTAGCCACACAGCCAGGCGTCATGTCATCCCATGCTATCGGGCGGTGACAGGCGCAGCAAACAAGCCTCCATAAGTCCGCTGATCCGGCCCGAGTCTGCTGACCAGCGCAGTTAGCATTCCCTCCCTTTACACAGGCCTAATCCGGGAATTTAACAATGCGCTCGGCTTTCCAAATCAGGGATCAAATTCTCCCCGTTGACTCTGTGTTGGTCCAGCCGGCACATGCGGCCCCAGCCTAGTGCCCACCCACACAGGCAAAACGGGACCACGCTGCCACCATTGCAATCAGATACAAGCAACATGAAGGAAGGAACGGCTACTTTTACTCTAATAAATGAAGTACTCTGTTAATACAAGCAAATATTTTTAGATTGGACTATATTTTACCAGTTTGAAACGCATTTAACTTTGTATTTTCACACTTATTTCTGAGATTTAGATTCTTTCATTCGAGTTCTAGCCCAAAAAGAGCAGATTGGTGTACAGATTGCAGTAGCAGTACCTTACTTACTTATGTGGTCACTAGTACTTCAATTATACTTTATTTCAGTACCTATGTGTGTTAGTATTATTATCTAGAACCATAGACTGTATAAGGAAGTGGACTAAGGGACAGTGACGTCATCCATAGTGTTTCAGCTCCAGCCAAGTGAAGCTCGTCGATGCTAGCAGTTATAGCGCCGAATTTGCAGCGGAGGAAAAAAAAGGCGTTCATATCTTGATTTCCAGACAAAATAGCCAAATAAAAACACCGGGATCATGTATCGCAGATTAATACCAACATTTTAAGACCAAAATGACGAGTCTGACAGCAGCAGTTACACAGACAGAGGCGAAGGTTTTTCAATAGAAAGTGAATTGGAGCCAAAGTTGATGGAGCCGGGAGTGCGCCCATGCTCACTTCCTATTTGGAACGTGATGGCTAGCGGGTTAACTAGGTCTTTCAGTATTTACAGTCTAGAACCAAAAGAAGCGTAATCTTTCATTTGAGGTGACACGGCCTGTAGTTGTAGTCTTTTTGTAGTACTTTTAACTGCGTACTATACCCTTTGACTGGTACCTAGCCCTAGAAATATCACATTCCACTGTCACTGCCACTGTCTCTTAGTCAGTCCTGGGTCATCTATAGCCTTACTGTATCTACAATCAGAGAGTGAACAATGAGATTTCTGCAAAGTGCAACAGAAATTTGAGCCTAGATGATCATTAGCATCATCAGCCATTTACTTAAGTAGTAGTCATAGACCTAATAGTAGCAGCAGTACTTTTCTGGATGTCGAAACAGTTGCGGTATTCGATAGGTAGCCTGACTGCAATACAGGAAGTTGAAAAGTGATAGTAGATAGAGGATGGTAGTAGAAATAGTAGCAGTAGCATGTGTTGGTTCAGCCCAGGCTCGGTGCCCACCCACACAGCCAAAATCCACACACGGATGCGCCTACTCCATCCTTCTGCACAGCCACACGCAACACCGAGTAACACGGGGATCTTAATAAAAACGGTGAACGCCTCCTCGCACTTCTTAACCTTAAATCCGCTCTGTTCTTCCAAGCGTGTTGCCATGTTGTGACACGTGGCTAACCTTGCGCATAAATTCAGCGGAGACGGAGGGAGGATGGAGGGGGGCGGGTGGGTTTCTGCGCAGGTGACATTGACGAAAAAGGTAAAGAGGTGGTGCGGTGTTTGCTCAGTGGCAATGGGATCAAATCCAGAGAAAAATCTATTTCCGTGAGGAGAGAGCAAAGAGGCAGAGCAAGTGGACATATCCGGGGGAGTGGTGCCAAGAGGGGCAGGTACACGGGGAGTATGGGTAATTAGTGGGGTCTGTTTATTCTATAGAGGGCAACTTATAGCAGTACTTTTTATACTGGCTCAAGGTTGTACAGCTTCAGGATATTCATTAAACGCGCTATAAGGGTACGCTGGAGGGACTGTGTGTCTCGGGCTGGCCTGGGAACGCCTTGGGGTCCCACTGGAGGACGTGTCTGGGGTGAGGGAAGTCTGGGAGTCCCTGCTTAGACTGCTGCCCCCGCGACCCAGCCCCGGATAACAGGAAGAAGATGGATGGATGCTATTAGTTATTTCAGTTTCTACATGTAATTAATTTCAATCCAATTACCTCAAAAATCCCACAAAAGTCCCAAAACGATTTGGTATAGTACGATCTTATGGAATAGTATAGAAAGAAAGTAAATGTATTATTGGGAATACATCTATTTATCTATTAAAGGGACACTGTGTAACATTTTAGATGGAGGAGATGGCGACGGGAATGTTCCACAGTATTGCACTTTCTTTCAATTAAAGTTTTTTTAAGATAAACTCTAAACATGTCGATCTCCATGGAAGCGTGTGGCATGATCAGGCCACGTTACAGGTCAGATCTATGGAGACTACATAATATCGGCTGACTGCATAATATTTTAGGTGGAGTGTGCTGTTTGTTACCACGGAGATGGAGATGTAAATGGTTGCACCTGAATGTTCCACTGTATTGCACTTAATGGAATCAAGCATGTGGCATGATCAGGCCAAGTTACAGGTCAAATCTACGGAAAGGCGACCCTGCTGAGTGTAAGCACGCACTTTTCCCAATAAAAACACATTAAATAAAAGAACGCTAGATGGGTTTATTGTCATATTGCGGAACATTCCTGGCAAAGCAATGACATTTCCAAGGAGACAAGCAGGTGTCAGACTCTTTACCAGAAATACTGCATAGTGCACCTTTAGAAAATAACAGGCGATGAACATAAGTTATGATTTAGATGTCTGCTCTGGCCATACTATGTAACATTTTAGGTGGTGGGTGCGGCTTGTTACCATGGAGATGTAATTGCTTGGGCTGGAATGTTCCACAGTACCTCACTTAGCATACCTTTCTCCACAGAATCTAGCACGGGGCAGACAATGAACATAAGTCATGATGTAAATGTCTGCTTTAAAGTACTTGTAGCCGCTGTAGTTGTAGTAGTTAATTATTATTATTAGTAGTAGTAATAGTAGCCGCCTAATATAGCATTTGAGCTTCTAGCATTGCAATTACTAGACCGTCGATAGTAGATGGCCCAGCTGTACACAGTAATCACCAGCGCCCTTGATATTTGACGTGAATGCGGATAGTAACCTTTACCTCACTACTACCCCCTTCACTGGACCCCCCACATGCTCCATACTCCTCCGGGGGACCGTAGACTTAAAAGAGACTGCCCACTCCGGAGGGTCTGAGTGCCAGCTGGTGCCCGGGTACACGTTCAAACATCCCCAGCCCCAAATGGCGGCTTGTCACTGGGGTGGAGGAGCTTGTCAGTGGCCGTGATGGGAGCAGTGGTGTAGAGAGGACAGGCGAAAGGGCGAAGACCGCGAAACGTTCTATTTATAACTCGGGACTTTGATAGACTGATGTAGGGCAGTGGGTGCAGACTAGTGAGGTCTTTGAATGGACAAACAAGCCAATGATGATGTAAGTAGGCGCCAAAATAGTACGTGTCAACAAGGTGGCTGTGAATCTACACGGTTGTGATGAAATTCTAGATAAGATTAAAGACTTTGTACCTGATTCTTCCCATGTATTTGAATATTTGTATTTCCTAGTTCAAATATGTTGTATAAGCAGCTCTTTATTATGAGGTCAAAGGTCAAAATAAGTCCACTGTGCACCGTGTACTGTCTGGATCTAATTATAAAGCACGTCACGGTCCGGGTATCAGGAAGTACACTGTTTGCATACTAGTTGTTGCTAGCTTTACTCTACTCTGCTCTATAAAAGTTGTGAAAAGTGCTAATACCAATGAAAATGCTCGGAACGCATAAGGTAAGTGAAGAATAACTTTGGACCACTGCAAACTGTCTAAACTGAACTCGTGATCCACAGTATGGCGTTAAACATGTATCTCCATGGAGACGTCGGGTGACGCAACCAGGTCGTGTTACAGGTCACATCTGTGGAGAAGCAAGGCCAGTCACAGTAAAGGTTTTAGAACAGCAATGAACATCCAGGGAGAAAAGCATGCGGTGTACACTCGAAAGGCGAAAGTTGCATATTGCGTCTTTAAACTACATAGTCCTCTGAATGTGACCCAGTGTGCGTTTGCTGACGTTGATGGAGACACTGTAAGAATGTTCGTTTCGGGTGTAAGCGTCAAAGAGGACCAAGAGACTGAAACATAAAGTCAGAAGGTTTGATGAGGTCCACACAGGTAAAGTGAACAATGAAGCAACGGACTCTCAGGAAAGGATAGAAAAGAGTCCTGAGATGTGCATGTGACAGCTTTTATAGGGTCCCCAATGTGTGTTTGTGTGTGTGTGGGTGTGAGGAGGGTCCTTCTTCTAATCCATCTTCATATCGCCTACGCTGGTCTGCACAACATCTTCATGAGTTCTGTTTCATTCCATAGGTCTGTCCCCCTGTGGTGGGCACGTGTTAATTACCTTAGCGTAGTTTGCTGTAGTGCTGCACTGCTAGAAAATACCTAACAACACCAAGAAGAACCAGAGGAACGACTCTTACCATTTCTTTCATACTTTGAGCTGGGCATCAACTTCTAACGATGACTTTAAGCATGTTCTTTCTTCTTTAATAGTAACAAAGAAACGGTTTGATTATATTGCATCAGGAACCATCATGTTTACAGCAAAAGGCCCTAATGTCCAGAAGTTAATTAGCCAAAGTAATAGTAAAAGTAAAGAGAAGATTCAACTGACAACAATTATAACTTCTGACGTAAACTACCGATGTATTTCACACAGTGCAGTATCCGGAATATCGTTGAACTCAAGCTGTGCATGTGACTGAAAGGTTTTTATTCTGCACTCTTCGGTTTTAATGTTAATTTCAAGATGATTATTTGATTATTTATGTTCTGATTTGTGTGACTTTACCGTCTTTCTTATTGAATTACTTTGTGGACGAATTGTGCTGGACAAATAAACTTGCCTCGCCTTGCCTTAAAGGTGCACTGCGTAACTTTTCTGATGTTACTGAACGCAGCAATTTTGGGTGATTTTAACTACGAGCAAAGACGACGCCTCTCCACAGATGTGCCCAGTAATTTAACTTAATGGCACCACTTAGTAAATCGTCGTCATTTTTATATAGTGATTTTCCACCTTCAAGGCACTCAAAGCTCCATGGAGACAAGAAGCATGCCCAGAAAAGTTACACAGTCTACCTTTAAAAACGTAATTACATGCTGCAAATATTTGTCCATTTATTTCGCTCCAACCCAGACAAAATCACTTACAATGTTACTAGTTTGTCGGTGCACTCCCTATTTATTTTTAGCTCTTGTATTAGCCAACATTGACCGCCCTGTTATTAAAAAGTCAGTGTTAAGTAATTTTGACTGACAGCAAATCATTAGTAGCAAGTAAATAAAGGCGCAGATGTGGGAATATCCAATAAAGTGTACGGCTGTTAGGTAATGGTGCATTCCTGGGAGGATTTGCTGATGCAGACTGGACATGTGATTACCTGCTCATATGAAGCAGTTTTTTTTTTTTACCATCGCTGCGGTGCTCTGAGACAGCACTGTACCCTGTGGCTAATAATTACGCTAACAATGACTGCACCATCAGCTTCTGACGAGCGGCTTTAATTGGCACAAGAGCGGCGTAAAAAGGACCTGGTAGCGCCCATACTGCGAGATACAGCTAGCTTTGTTAATGCAGATCTCACAATGGTAGCTGGATATTGGGGAAATAAAAGTCGGCGTCTCAAGTTGTAAACGCCAATTAAAAAAGCAGGAGTTTCTTTACTTCTCCAATGGATACTTGTAAGAGTTTTATGTGTCTCAACTTGCATGGATTAACTTACACGGGCTCTAAGTTTGTGTCGCCAGCAGCAATGTTAGCATCACAGGTAAACGATGATGGTGATAAAAAAGTTCCGGTTACTTGCACTTTTATGGGGATGGGGTGATCTAAATGATACCTTATAATATTTGGGTGTGTATGGTCATTGTAGTTAGTCCACTCTAGTCTATTAAAAGACCGCCTGGCTGCATGCAATAGGTTAAAGTGGGAATAAAAAAAACAATCACCTAACCCCCTTAACATTTTGTGCCACTGTCCAACCAAAATATATGCTAAAAATGCAACAAAATGTGAATAAATCCATGCATATTTATGAAACGCTATAATTATAACGACATTGGCTCCATACTGAAAGATGTTTGTGAATTTGACAGTTTCTACTTTCTGTTTGCAAGCGTCATCTTTGCAAATAACTGATTCAAAATAACAAAAAAACAGAACTAGTTTGCAGAGATCCAGTTATTCCTCATTTACCTTATGCATTCTGAGCATCCTAATTATTCATCATGATGAGTTTTTAAGCCCTTTTCACAGCTATCACAAACCACAGCACAGTTTTGATGCTGCAGTAACGTTAATACTAGCATGCTAACAGCGCACCGGTCTTACATCCTGGTTTGCGAATTATAACAATCCTTTTATAGTTGCTGTCTGCATCTAAGAGCTGCTTTTACACTATATATGTACTGGAATCAAATAAATCTTACTTTATGATAACCCGTGATCAATAAATCACACTCACATTCGCACACTAGTGTACGCAGACACTGGGAGCGAGGTGGGTTAAGTGTCTTGCCCAAGGACACAATGGCAGCATTCATCTGTGGGAGCTGGAATCGCACCGCCAACCTGACCACTCGACCAATGATGTTTACGTCCAGACTGGGATTCGAACCGCCAACCTTCGGATCAGTGGACAAACTATAAACTGAGCTACTGTCGCATTTTTCACAGCTATCATAGACCAGAGCGGAGTTTTGCCATCAAAGTAATGCTAATGTCAACCAGTATGCTAACAGTGTACTGGTGTTACTTCCTGGTTTGCGAATGATAAAAATCCTTTTATAATCGCTGTCTTCATCTAAGAGCTGCTTCTGCAATATGTATGCACTGGAATAAAACAAATTTTACTTTATTTCATGAAGGAACAAATCTGGTACCGTCCCTTTAAATCCCGTCATCAAGCCGCGCATCAATGGATCTGACCACTCTACTACTGATGTATATGTCCAGAGCGGGATTCGAACCGCCAACCTTCCGATCCGCGGCCAAACGCCACCAACCGAGCTACCGTCGCCCTGGAAAATGAATTGATTACGCACCATTATTTTCTATCCAATGAACCGTCTTTACTGTTTTACTCCAACACCTGTGACGAAGAGCCTCCCTTTATAACACCATAATACAGCGGGATCACACAACGGCAGGAGCGATCTGTCACCGCGGCTGCTGTAGTGCCTGTGTGTTTTTGTCTGACATATTTGAAATACTCCCCCTCTATACAAACTCCCATGTGAGCGCATTCAGGAGCCAACGCCGCGTGTTGCAACATGCCAGGTGCTCTGACACTGGGCTGTGGTTATATGTCTCTCTCAAGCTCTCACATCCAGTTTGTTGTGCCAACCTCCCAACACTCCCCCGGCTGAATACCTCCGTCTTATATAACAGAGCTTCAACACTCATCAATCTATAACCTCGTGTTTGTGTTTTTCTTGTAGCTGCGATGGGAAAAAAAAAAGAGGTGTGGTTTTAGTTACTCGTGCGCCAACACGCAGACGTAGGGACGGCTGCCAAAAGTTGTACTGAAGTAAGAGTAACGTTAGTTCAAAGTAATGTTACTCAAGTGGAGATTCATGAAATTACGTAACAAAGTACAGTAACTTAAGGGTAACTGTAAGGGAGTAACATCAGATTTAATTAAAGTGACGAAATGTTAAATAATACGCAAAAAATTTGACGAACAAAATCAAACCTGAACGAGCGACGCAAGAAACGCAAACGCTCGAATTATAATAAAACTTTTGAAGGGTAACCAAAACCCGAGCAAGACTACCGTTACTGCAATGAAATATGACTCTGAGTAAAAATATGCCGCTAGAAAAGTACTATTTCTTTAAAAAGTTACTCAAGCAGACGCAACTGAGTAAATGTAACCGAGTACTACCGACCTCCGCCAGCATGCAGCTACTACATATCTGACGTGTTTGCCCAGAATTATCTTCGTAAATGCACTGTAAATATTTGAAAACGTGGATATAGTAACACAAAAGCGAGGGGACCCCATCCACAAACATGAGCACAACAGCCAGGAAACTCAACGGGGATTAGCGAGGATGGATCTCCACGCCAGGTTAGGGCTTGTCACGGCGAGACAAGAGGTGAAAAGAAGGAAAGAAGGTTTTTGTCAGATGTTTGTGTTAAGACTTGTTTGAAAAGGATACCGGGAACAAGAAAAATACAGGGATATAGTAAATACCTGCAGGATATTAGCGAGTATGTTTTGTAAAGGGTTAAACTGGAGAGGATCTCGAAACCTTACAAGAATAATAATGGATGACAATGTGCGGTAAACATGGAGTGACTCAAAGGTTGAAAGATTGATCTCGGTTCCATCATCGCATGTCGTTGTTGTGTTATTGGGCAAGGCACTGGCGCGACGCGGGTTTCCTCAATAGGGACTTGACCACATCGGAACAACAACCAAACCATGGGAAGAGTAAAGTAAAATGGATTATCAAATGAATGTAGTGACTTATATCATTGCAAAGATTGAGTTTTACAATTTTTGGTTTGCACTTCCTCCTCAGCTGAAATGTTATTGCACCACCTACAAAAGGAAAAAAAAAAGGTACACATGATAAATATTTAGAACAAAAATATAGTTTCATTCCTCAATTATGAATGGTCTGACATACAGGTACTCCCAACCAAGATCCAAACTCAAGATTTAGAGAAGATATCGTTAAGTGCATGGGAGTAACGCTAAGACTGGGCAAAAACTCAAACTACACACCCCGGCGTTGCAGTCTTCCTGTCGGCCTCTGTACGACCTTGCAACTTGTGATGTAGAGTGGTATATTTTGCATAAGCACATTATGACTACAGGCTGGTACATGGAGTTTTCTTGGGCTTTTCATTTGCTGTTGCGTCAGGCTGGACATTCGACATGGCCATAAAGACGCTCTTACACTCTGCTGGAGAACTCGTCTGTAATACAGAAATGAGAGGTTATACAAGGGCCACACAAGTTTTTATATGCGAGAATGAAGTATTTTGAGTAAACTTTCAACTAGGGGCCTGCATTGAGTCAATTTTTAATCAAGATCGATCAAACACTTCTAATCTAAGTTTTTTTTTTTTTTTTGAGAGGCAATTTCAGTTCATCCAATTCTTAAGTCGTTTATTGTCCAGGAAGTGCATGGTTAACATGCTAGTAGTTGTTAGCTTTACCACGGTGGCACAACTCCAGTGTGGTCTCTGGTCTCTGGAGCTGAGAGACACGCTCATAAACCATAGACCAGACATGGGCAAACTACGGCCCGGGGGCCACACACGGCCCTTTGGGCTTGTTAATCCAGCCTGCCGAACGGGACCAAATGATATTAAAATAGGTGAGGGTAAACCTTCTTCAGAGTTTTTCTGCTGTGTATTTAACTGAAATGTAATAAACGTATTATTAATTTAATGAATGCATTTGGAAAACAATTTGTACAATGAGCCTTGTATATTCATGCTTTGCTACATGTTAGAGGCCAAATCTCTAATGTCATATATACATCTATATGTCCTGACCCGGCCCCTCTGTCAGATTTTAGACCCCACTGTGGCCCGTGTGTCAAAAAGTTTGCCCACCCTGATATAGACTGTATAAAGAAGTGTGTGTCAGTGTAACGTCACTCATAGTGTTCAGCTCCCGTCAAATGAAGCTCGTTGAGGCTAAAGCCGTTATAGTGGCAAATTTGGAGCAAAGTTCCATATTTGGAATTCTGATTGTGAGTCTCATAGCAACCAAAGAGCCAATCCGGAGTGAGGCTGTTGAAGGTAATGCTCCTTCCCGCCCTCACCGCTGGTTTAGCAGGGAGCGAGCGCCTAGCAAATCTGTCAATCACACCTGTTGCTAATGCTGGCAGAAGCAACCTCAGGGAAAGAAGTCGTCCGATTTGCCTCTTATCAATGTTGATATCTTCATTTACGGACACAACAGTGAAAAAAAAAAAAATACCAGGATCATGAAGAACGGGTTAATACGAAGATTTTAAGACCAAAATGACGAGACTCACTACAGTAGTTACAGAGAGAGGGGTGACAATTTTTGAATGTAAAGTGAATTGAATAATTCGGATGATTGGTTTGGAATAATTAGGATGCTCTAAATGCATGAGGTAAGTGAGGAATAACTTTGGACCACTGCAAACCGTTTAAAAGGAACTACCAGTACTTCTGTTTTTTCACGTTCCGAGGCCAGCAAAAATCTGTACAGCGTCCTTAATTAGAATAAAGAATTTGGTAAACGCCTATATGTTCAGGTTAGATGTGGATTTAGTGCAGTCTAAATATTCACACACTATCTGGAAGCAGTTGTTTACCATACGCTTTGAGTTTGAATTGGACAAAAGGAAAGGATATACTGGGCCAGAGACAAAACATTGGAAAGGAAACTGCATTTAAATATGTCATCTGTTTACTTCCTATGTGGATCTTTATCTCAATAAAAAAACAACTCGATAGCCTCAAGTATGGAAAATGCAATTGCAGTAAAATGATTATTGCTTTGTATTACCGACCCCACAATAAAGACATTAGCTGCTCCCACGTCAACGCCTATTGATATTTGTACCTCTGTAGCTAATTTCTATTGGCCCGTTCTATACTGTATGCTCCATGGGGCTGTTACGATTACACATTTGGAAGCACAATATATTGCTACAGAGGCGTACGGCGATAAATGATAATATTTAAACTGCTTTATGCCTCTGACACAATAGCAATAATACACAAATAATGCCAGGAAACCATTCTTAAATAGGCAAAGTCATAAAGTAGCATGAGCTGCAACAAATAAATGGCAGGATGAAGGAATAATTAGCTGCAAAAGTTCGTTCTTCAACCTTCCACGACTCAAATCTTATCATATTTCAACCAAAATCTCCACTTTTACAAAGAAATTGTGCACATGATAAATTTTAAACCCCAAAATATATTGTCCCAGCTTTCATATATTGAGCGAAAATCGATATCGTTATTATCGTGACAGGTCTAGGGTTCCATATTGATTTTGTGGGAAGAGATACGTGAGTTAAAAGGAGGGAATTTTGCACCATGAGCTCAGTTAGCTTTGTCCATTTGTGACCCACATTGCAGTCCCATTGTCCGTTTGCTAGTGCCAAACTGAATAGCGCTTTTCTCCTCGATAAACTTTTGACCCTAGCGTATCTCCTCCCTTCTGCAAACATGTTGACCTTGGCTTGCCATTCACTAACGGGCAGGGAGTACAGGAGGGACTGTACTGCTGTAGGTGGATTCGATAACACACAACGTTCACATATGGGGGAGATAGCATTTTATCCCAAGTTGAGTTTGCGAAAGTTTGACGAATAACTTCTCGAATTGGGTTTTCAAGACATCGGCCAAAGTGTCAACCAATAAAGTTTTGTTTAATAGCTCTATTTCGAGAAAGCGGGTCAATGCGTCTTGTATATGGGGACAACATATTTTACTTTCAACCCAAAATACAACCTCTCTCCCGCAGGTGCTAGCCAGAACGAATTCACGTCAGAGTGCGCCATTTGTCAAAAAATGCTCAACTTCGCAGCAGCCATGGTGGTTCGTTATTTATGACGCCTTGTTAGCTAGTTTCGGTCTTGATACCTGCCTGCTTGCTAGCTCGGGGCAGTAGCATGAATTTATACCGCTAGCTGTAACCCTTTCATCTGAAGTCGTTAGCATGAGGTTGTGACCGATGCTAGTCAAATCTGAAATCCTCTAAGGTGCTGTTTTTATATACGCCCCCATAAAAAAGTCGTCGGAGGGAAAGATGAAGGGAGCCAGCCGGGGTCGGGGGGATACGGGAGCGGTGGGGAAGGGGGGTGGGTGCGTGGGTTGGGGCGGCATAGTGATTGCCACCTGCCACTTCACTCTACTACATTTTAAATCTGGGATGTCTCGAGGAATCTCAAATGGATACAACATCATAGCGAGAAGAAGATGGAGAGAGCTATAGAAAGAACTGCAGTAATAGTAGCAGGAATAGTAAGTAGTACCAGGAGTGACAAGGTAAGGAAAAAATGTTTTATTTATCATGTATGTTCTCAAGCTAAACTGTGTGCAAATTAGGAGGAGGGTTAATTTGTGAGTTTGACTAACCAGGAAAAACTACATACAGAGGGCGCTGTCTAATCGAACCTATAACTTCATAGGGCAAGAATCCGTATCGTTGCAATATTAGCTCGATTTTGTTGCGATATTAGCTTGATATTGTCATTTTTAAGGTCCTATATTTTGTAAAATTGACTCTTGTGAACTTTTAACCACTGTTACCTCATCAAAAACAGACCTGGAGTTGTGTTTTGTTTCATTCACACATGTTTGAGCAAACCTTTAGTATTAGTCTGTACTCCAAAGCTCAAAATGCTCTGTTCCACCTTGTGATGTCATGATAGTTTTCAAGTTAACAGCCATTTTTGACTGTTTAGTTCTGCCCAGATTGGCAATTCCAGGGCTGAAATCTTCCAAATGATTCTAGTGAAGGTGTATGGAGTGTAAAAACACAGTGGAGCACCTCCTGTATCACCACATGATGACATCACAAGGTGGAACAGAGTGTTTTCTGTTTGAGAGAAGAGCTCAGACTAAATATGCAGAGTTTGTGTGTGAAAAACATAACTCCCAGTATATTTTTGGTGAGAAAACAAGATTATAACATAGATCTTTGGCCAGGATCTTTAAATAATTAAGGAGTGGTAGTAAAAGTAGTCTGGATGTTTGTGGCTGGTATGATTGTATAAGTGTAGTGGCAAGCAGTAGACCTACCCTTCTTTATAGTAGGATAGCGAAATTTTTCCAGTTTAGTAAGAACTAGTCATTGTTTTTATGGAGCAGGTGAGGCTCTCCAGGAAACCTACACAGAACCTAGGACCCCTACGAATCCAGAACCTAGGATCTGGAAGATGACTTCTGCTACGAATTCCAAGGAAGTGTTTAAGATCTGGAAGACTTGCTCAGCGCCGCCCACTTTGCGAAAGACGGAAACGCACCGTGTGATTGGGTTCGATTGTGCATGTGTCCAAAAGTGGTGTTTTGCTTCCGACATTACTTCGATCAATATATTGCAAATCATACGCCTCAGTTTCAACCTTACTTAAAATCAACAATCACAAAAAACAAAAAAAAAAAAAAAAAAAAAAAAAAAATAGAAGGCTTTTGAGCAGCGAAGCCAGGCGCAGAAACATTTTTTCTGAGCGAAGCTAGGCTAAATGCTTCTCTTCACAAAGCTAACTTTTTAAAAGAGACTTACAAGTTCATGTTCTTTTAATAATTCGATAAATCCGGCCTTTGTGAAACCCCTAGTGATCAGTTCGATGCCGCTCGGCTAGAGCGAGCCGAACAGAGCGAATAGGCTAAATTTAACAACTTTTAAAAAAGACTGTATTGCGGCTTTCTAAATGGGGGAGTTCTTTCAGAGGCTTTCAGCGCACGAATAGCTTCAGCTTCCGCTTACATATAACAGCGCCTAGCTTCAGCTTCCGATTCATGTGTGAGGCTAGCATTCACATTTGTTGTCATTAGCTAGTTATTATAATACTTTGAATAGTGGTAGAATAAATACCATTGGACTTGTAGTAGTAAAAATAGCCTGGATATTAGTCGGTATATGGTAAGCTAGCCCTATCAGTGTAGCAGCTAGCATAGACATATCATTTTTCACAGCAGCATGATGCGGAAATACCAATTTAATAAGAACTAGTAATAGTAACTAGCAGTGGCAGCAGCAGTGACAGTAGTAATCATTTTATTTGTATAGGAGGAGCACCAATACCATTTTTTGTCCCGCTTTATTCTACATTTCAATCTTGCACGTGTTGATGGATCTAAAATAACTGCAGTGAAGGAGCACTGGAGGGGAAAGAGGAGGAGGAGGAGGAGGAGAGGTGTGTGTGTTGAGATGTGAGCTGCAGATAACTCGCAACAAATCACCTGGATATGAACTATTCGCTTTCTAATGGGGATCCATATTCATCGGGCTCTACCAAGCCCTCCCGTGGTGCTACATCTCTATATCTGCTCTTATCCACTTGCCCATCTGTGTAGCCTAATCACAACCCCTGCACATTCGTAAAGCCCCCATACCCACTTTCTCGCTCCCACTTTCCCGCTCCCTCTGTAGCGCTCGCGTTCCTATATTGGATTTTTGCACCGCTACACCATTTCGTTTATGGACCATCTTTGGGATTATTAATGACACAGCACAAGTTACACATTTGAATATGGAGATCAGCTACATTGTGCATATACTTTCCAATATAACAGGATTGATCTAAATCTTGAATGTCTGCTTTGACTGATGGAACCACCCCGTAGCGTCGTTCGCTTTTCTTAATAATATGCGATCCCCGCTTCTATTATCGGTGCATTTAAAATTCACCCCAAAAGCGTTGAATGATAAGTGCCCTTTTGCCCAATCTGTGCATAGATATGAGGTCAATGTGATGCACGTGTAAAGTGTGTTTAGATGTGGGAGGAAGGAAGTGTATGAATGTTGTAGTGGCTTTCAGGATTTAAGGGCAATGGCACCAGTGGTAACAGTATTAGCCCAGTGTGTGCATTTTATGATACTAATACTCGTTGATACCATGAACTTTATTTATAAATCAAGGGTGTCCAAACTATGGCCCGGGGACCAAATGCGGCCCTCTAACCAGTTTTAAATGGCCCTCAGGCCTCTTGCTGAACCGGCCCAATTGATCATAAACAGCACTTTTAACAGCAAATTAAACTATTTCTACCACTATATCCTCAAATGTCACATTGCAGTGTGATACAGACCTAAATATTAATATACAGCGGCTCTGTCAAAGCTGTGTTTAAGGCACCGCTCTGCATTGATCACTGTGGCCCTCCGCTTTGAATATGTTTTGAGATGTGGCCCTCAATAAAAAAAAGTTTGGGTGCCTCTGATATAAATGGACATAGCTAACCTGCTAGCCGCCGCTTTCCAAATAGGAAGTGATCATGGGCGTGAGCAATTCACTTTAAATTGGAAAACTGTTGCCGCTCTCTCTGTAACTGCTGCTGACAGGCTCATCATTTTAGTCTTAAAATGTTTATGTTAACCTGCTCTACATGATCCTGGTCTTTTTATTTAGCTATTTTGTCCATAACTCAAGATATGAACATTAATAACAGACAAATCAGGTGCCGTCTTTTCCTGAGGTGACGCCCGCTAGCGTTAGCAACAGGTCTGATTCACAGCTCGATAAGCCTTGTATTGACTCATTTCCTTAGTATCAATATCGAGTTTGAAATAAGATAAGATAAGATAAGATAAAACTTCATATTAATATGTCAACATTTTGCTGTGAGGGAGCTCAGTAAGAAAACCAAATAAGTGAAGGTAGCAGTAACATGATGGTGTCTTTGTTCTTCTTGTAAAGGCCCCAACACAAGAGGAGAAAAGATGCAATGAAAAATATAGTTATTCTAGCATGAAGTCAGTGGAAACCAAGTACATTATGCATTTAATACTATAACGGGATTGATCTGTAATACAGTATAATGTCGTATTTGACTTACATCACCTTTAAAGCAGACCTATTATGCAAAATCGACTTTTTAAAGCTTTTATGATATAGTTGTTTCAGTTGTGTATTTAGACCGATTCGTGCATGTTTAGGCAATCTTTAATCGCTTATTTTCAAGACGTCATATTACCCATGAATCCCCGCCTTCACCTCCACATGCGTACATACTGTGACGTATCTATGACTCGGGTGTCATAGATTATAACTATAGAGCAGACACAAGCACAATAGGTCCGCTTTAATATGCCCCGACTTCCATTATCTGCCATTAAAATACAACCCGAACACTGAATACTATCTGTTTCACCCCACCGTGCTTTGATAAAGGGTGAACTTCATGCTGCACATTGAGACAATAAAAGGTTTAGCCCTGCTCGGTGGTCCTTCTCTGATGTACACATTTTTATTCAGGCGTCTTAGAGGGCACCTTCATGCTCCCTGCTGCCCGGGCCTGCCGCTGTGAGCGTGCGATGCCAGACCAGATATGCAGTATGAATTATTACGCTATAGGATTTTTATTTATTAACTTGCCCATGGAAGTTGGGACGTGCCAACTGTTGCCGTCCCATTCAGAGAGCTATCATCTGTATTATCCAAGGGCAGATAAATATGGCCGCATTCATAGTTACAGATAATATATAGCAGCGTAGTATGAATTTACATGAGCAGCAAAATTGGTGGCGCAGCCAGCGTGAGAGAGCGGCCCATTCCTCCAAAGCACGGAGCAGGACTTTTTATTAGCTGTGAAGATGATTTGCCAGATTTGAGTTTAGCTTAAGACAGAGTCAACCAATTTTACAGAAAAATCCGTCTCCAGCCAAAGGGATTTCACGCTCTGAAATGATTATATAATGTCTTCTGGTTACAGAGAGGTTTAACCGTGGGGCGAGGGAGGATCACATTTTTCTCAATGGGAATTGTTAGTGCTGCAGATAAAAGTCATTCTTAAAGCTGATTTCGATGGTATTTTCATATTAGATACAAAAGCATTTCACTCATTGGCAAAGTAAATAAAATAAATTAAATAAATACCAAAAAAAAATGTAAAAAGATACTTATGTAGCAACCATTTCATTGTTTTTATTCAGGTAATATTTTAAAAAAGACTTTTTTACCATTCAAAAGCTAAGATATTGCATTTTAATTTGCTTATCGCTATGGCAACTGTCATAACTTTTCATCATTCTGTACTTGTTTTTTCCATGTCCATGAGCAAATATGTCTCGCCCCCAGTACAGATTTGTTGCATATGCCGCTCTTGAGGTTAAAAAAAAGTCTGCTGTGTATTATCTGTACGTAATTATAAAGCATTTTCCTTGTCTGCGGATCAGGAAGTGTGCGCGATTAACATGCTATTTGTTAACGTTACCACGACGAGAAAAACTCTGCTCTGGGCCTCGGGATGTTGTGAAAAAGCATCTTATAAACTCATCTCTGTGGATAATTAGGATTGTTTGGAAGGTAAGTGAGGAATAAATTTGAAAAAAATCTAATTAATGTGTGTGTTTTTTTAGGACAAAAATCAGGTACAAGCCTTTTATTTTAAACTAGAATTTGGGTTTGCAAAGAGATACAAACTATATAGAATCTTTATTGTTGCACACAAAAACTTTCCCTGAATCTCCTTCGATCGTACAAACCGTGTTTTGAACATCCTGCACACTCCAGCTTTGACACATGCACAGCCTATGCTTCACTGTTTGTTCCGAGGTCATGTCTTCCCTTCATACACGACTCTAAAAAAAAAAAGGCCAAACACATCACCCACACCTCGAGTTATTTTTGTGTTGTTTTTCCCTCCCTCTCTCCTGGATGGTCCCTTGAACCTAGCGCTGGTGTAATGGGTGTCATCTGCACAGCCCTGTATCAGCTGATAGTCACGTCTGCTCTGGTCTTTTTTTGGCTGTGTGGAGAAACGAGCTCGAGGTGAACAAACAAGGAACAGGGCGCCTACACATGAGCCAATTGCCGAGCAAGTGACAAACAGATACTGGCTTCTATTAATACGGCCTCACCATATCCTTCTCCTTTCGGTCTTAGTGGTTTTACAGTAAAGCGATGACCCAATCTCACATTGGGGGACTAGATATTCAAAACCAATCATGTGTACACTCTATAGAAATCTATCTGTCAGAAGAGAACAACGGGACTACTTGATAAACTGCCTGAATATCTCACTTGTTTGTTGAACTTTGACACCGGAACTTTTAATACGAGATCTCATGATTGCCTACGTCTAAAAAACC
>JAIEZT010000289.1:0-68249 GCA_019594935.1 Periophthalmus modestus | reverse complement strand
ATCGAGCGCTGATGGCTCTCGATGTGAAGATTTGTCATGGAAATTCAGGGCTTTCATTAGGATTACTCGACAACTTTCTTCACATGGAAAATAGCTCTGGCCAAACTCCTGGACAATATTTCACCCAATTCTGCTGGAGAAGTACAGATTGGGCAACACCGACTTTAGCTTTCAAATTTGCACTGCATTAACATTAAGATATAAGAAAAACAATATTGCATGTTTCGTTTTCTTCTCTATATGCAAAAACGATGAAGTCTATATGTACCAAAATAACCAAAATGGGCATAGGCATATATTTCAGCGTTTCATAATGTAAAAACAGAACCAAAACCACTGTGTCCAGGTCTGTTCCTCCAGAGAATACTTAGTGATAATAGTGAGCCGCATTTTCCTTTGAGGGAGTGCATGGAAAATTGTATTATAGCCTCAGCATAAGGTTATTGCATTATGTTTGCTTACCTGCTTCAAGACGGCGTAGATCTGAAGGCAGGACACGGGAGGTTTATGGATGGGAGAGCAGAGACTGAGTGACAGCCACGTCTGGGGAGGAGGTTTATCTGCTTTAAATGCTCTTAATGAGGGCCTCTACATTTTACTATTCTGTCTAAAAATGTCACGAAATGTCAAATCATGCAAAAATGATGGTATTGTCAATTCGGCCTATGCAGTATGAAAATTATGCATGTGCTATGCTTATGAATAATACAGGTAATAGTGATTTATTTTGTCAGCCATCGTGCAACCGTGCAATTTGTTTTTTTCCAGTGACAGTTATGTGGGCTTGGGACTGTTTTTCTCTCATCAAATCAAAACAGACGGAGAGCTATTTACTTTTAAATTACCACCCAAAATCGGGATATCCATCTGTACAGTCTCAGCAGGGATACCCACACTTCCCTCACCCCAGACACTTCCTTCAGCCCTTCTGTTCCTGGGCCAGCCAAGAGACATGTCCTTGTTCTTGCCCGGAGCCTCCTTCCGGTGGGATATCCTGGAATATCTCCGCAGAGAAGGCGTCCATGAGGCCTGAGCCACCTCAGCTGACTCCACTTGACATGGAGGAGCAGTGGCTCTACTCCGAGCTCCTCCCGTGTGACTGAGCTCCTCACCGTATCTATGCCAATCAGGCGATTTATGGGTTTCAACTTACTGCTTATACAGGGTGGCTCAAAAGTCACTGACAGTTGAGAAATATGAATAACTCTTTTGTTTCTAAGTATTTTTATTTTATTTTTTCAGAGCATTTAGAACGACCCTTACGACATTAATCTGAGCAAATACAGCACCGAGGAACGAACCCTCATTGTACAGTGGTACTTTGAGTCACATGGGTCAAATTCAGAAACCCAAATTTCTGTGGGGCTATCTTAAATAAAAGATGTTTGTGAATAAACCTCAGACAATAAACAACTTAAAACGTAACATCGAGGATCAAATAAAAGCCATAAGCCCAGAAATGCTTTAAATGTTATGTAAAGTGTGTTGGATCAGGCTGTTCAGACCCAATCCCAAAATGGTGGACACTTAAAAAACATTATTTTAAAAAAAATTAGATCATTTTTACTTCCTCTAGTTTAAGCAGTGATAAGTTCAAGTGTAAGTGAAGAATTATAACCGTATATACTGCCAAAACTCTGGGAAGGTTCAGTTTATCTACTGCTAAAGTTTGGTGAGTATAACTTAAGAATTATAGGAGCTACTGAAGATTTAAAAGTGTCAGTGACTTTTGGGCCACCCTGTAGTTGTCTTTTTGATGAATATTCACCACTCAAAAGATACAATATTTAGTTTTAATTGTTAACTACTATAGCAACGGTCTAATTTTTCATAATTCTGAAACCCATGGATACCAAACCTCTAATTAACTATAATACTGAACAAAACTCAATAATTCTAGGTTTCAGTAACATGACCTCGTCCTGTTTTGAAGGACTTGATGTTTTAATTTGATTTTTTTATACTGCTTTGACAGCCCCAAATTTTTCACAATGAATCCGGTGGATACATGGGTTAGATAAGTCAACCCTGGTACATTAATACATCCAAGAAGGGGCACCACGACGTTACACCTACGAAGTCTAGAGATACCTCCTGCCGGCCTTTAGCCCTCTGATCTAACTGTATCTTGTACCACTTTACCCCATTCTCCTCCTATATCTCATCTTTCCACATTGTAACATGTTTACTACAGTGACTCAGGCCTCTGGGGACTCCAGCTGTAGGAAGCCTGCGTCATCTCAACCATAATGGAGCTTTCAACTTCAGCCAGCCCTCTACAGAAGAAGGCATTGACCTGTGCGATTGGATCAGGTGACTGCGCTCGCCGTGAGGAGGGGGATGTTCAGAGCCGAGTCTAGCCTTGACACTTGCTTCGGGATGGGGAATTGGATGCTTTTGTTGGGAGGAAATGGATATTTTTCTGAAAACTGAATTATGATCAATAAAAAGGTGAAAGGGCATCATTTTGGGACAATATGAAGAGTAACCGTGTTGTAAACTGAAGGTCGTAAGTAGCTTGTTATGTGTTTTTGGCAGCGGCTGGATCTGGCCTTGACAAATTTCAGCTCAAGGTTTTACCCATTGTGTAGAAATATATTTGCGCCGAAATGTCATTGGTGTAATTTAGAGATATTTAAGGTCTGTAATGGGTGTCCGAGAAAAAAAAGCATGAAGCGATATCTCTTTTTGTGTGGCCCGTTGTTTATGTTGCACTTATCTACAGCAGATGTGGCGGAGTTAAATTGAATTCGTGCCGATGAGGGACACGGGGACCACATCCTTCTTTTTATGTTCGGGACAGGATTTGGGAGGGCAGCCTTGATCTCCTGATTGTCTGCCGCACAATGTTGTCGCTGGATAATGACACGGGTCGCAGGTCAAATGGGCTCTTCCTGTGTCAAAGGGGCCAAGGAGACGCAGCCTGTTGCCGCAAATCGGATAAAAGGGGTGCGCCCGGCAGGAAACGCAGACGTAAAAATCAAGGCAAATGTGTGTAATCAACGACAAGGGATAACATAGAAAGCTTTTATAATAATCATTTTCTGATAAAAGCAAGAAAAACCCGAAATAACGACTTCTACCTGATCAAATGTGTGTTTATTTTTGTGTACTGACAAATTCTGTTGCCCATCCCAGTGGATTATAGTTAAAAAAAACCCATATTATGCTATTTTCAGATCTGTTAGTATGTCTTTTCCTCGCCAAAAACAGACCTGGAGTTGTGTTTTGTTTTATTCACGCCTATTTAACACACAAATCCTGCATATTTAGGCTTTGCTCTTCTATCAAATGGAAAACCCTCTGTTCCACCTTTTGATGTCATGTGGTAATACAGGAAGTGCTTCATTGTGCTCCATACGCCTTCAATCTCTACTGAACTAAAGGTAAACGATGGCTGTTAGCTTGAAAATTACCACTGCGTGACATCACAAGGTGGAACGGAGAGGATTTTGGGCTTGAGTAAAAAACTGATAATAAAGATAATAAACATGTGCGAACGAAACAAAACGCAATTCCGGGTGTGTTTTTGAGGAAGTAACAGCATTAGAACATGATTTAACGCTCGCAAGAGTCATTTTTATGTAATATAGGACTTTTAAATATAATAGTATTGAGAAATCATTGTCAAAAAATGTCAAAGTAAACTATGAGTTATTTCACTGGGTACAAAGAGTTGCCATGTGAGGTCTGCAAAAAAAAAAAAAAAAAAAAAAATGGAAAAAAAATGATATTTTCTGGATTATAAGTCACACCAGCCAAAAAATGCATAATAATGAAGAAAAAAAACAACATATATTTGACATATAAATCACATCTGAGTATAAGTCGCACCCCCGGCCAAACTATGAAAAAAAGTGCGACTTATAGTCCAGAAAATATGGTAAATATGAGTTTAAAAATATTATTATATATTATTAGTTATTCCGATTACATTTTCAAGTTATCATGTTTTTAAATCAGGATCCAGTTGAACATGCACGTTTTAAACATGTCCAGGAACGATAATGATCAAATGAAACTGAAAGATGAACTGCTGCTAAATACTGCTTATCCAAGAAATTAGCCTGTCAGAGGTCTACGGGGCTAATGCGACTTCCCATAAAAAGACAGGACCTTCCATTACCTAATTAACTGCAGCCTTTGCGATTTGGTATTGGTGCCAATTCAAGCTCCAATTTCAATTTGATAGGTACACAGCCTTTAATCCGCTATTACGGCTACATACTGCTGATATTTTCCCATGGATCTGAGCAAAATGTACCTTAGCCCAGTACAGATATATTGTATAAGCAGTTCTTGAGGTCAAAATATGTTGATTATGTGCTGTCTGCGTCTAAAATATTGTGTTGACCGATAACCAGGAATTGCACGTTAGCATGCTAGTTGTTACACTTCACCCCAGACGCTTCCTCTAGCTCCTCCAATGGGACCCCAAGAAGACCCGGAGGAAGCTTTACGGTGACGAAAAAAAACGTAATTGTGTTTGAGGTTTTGTGAAAAGAGCTTATAAACTCATCGTGGTGATTAATTACGATGCTCTGAATGGATAAGGTTAGTGATGAATAACTTTGGATCACTGCAAATTGTTTAAAATGAACTAGTTCTGTTTTTCACGGTAAAAAAAAAAACAGGCACAGCACCTTTACATACTCGAGATCGTAAGGTAGTACAGCGATTCGGCCCTTTAAAATAGCGAGACCTAAGATATTGTTTAGCGTGTAAAGAATTCATAAAGATATCCCCAATGGTGCTAGCTAGAAATAGCCAGGAGCGCTTAAATTGTCTAGACATATGCTTCCGACTATACCCCTCTTGACTCCTTAAAGTGCTAGAATAAAACCTTCACAGACGAGACAGACAGGAGGAAGAATCACCTAGCTTATCCGTGCAGCGCTAAAGCTATGCATCAAATAGCTATAGCAGCACAGCATCTCATATACCGTTATCCTATTTCCATAATACTTTTGTCTTATGCACTGGCGGACACATCGCATCCACTGGCAAAGCAAAAAAACGAATCATTTTTCTAATCCTGGTGCAATAACTAGACATTGACAGGTTTGGGTATCTGCCTTTGACTAAAACATATATGATACTCTGCTTTATAGTCCCCCATATATTCAGTTTTTCGCACACATTATCTAGATGGACTTGTAAATCCGTCTCAGAGATAAATCCAGCGGTGATAAAATGTAGTCAGTCATTTTTATTGGATTTCGGAGGCTGGTGTGAGGAAGACTGAGAGATGGAATCGCAGCTCGCAAATAAAAACACTGCAGAGCGTCTGGTAAAGAGAGGAATATGTGTCCGATACAGAGACGCTACGGAGACTGGGCATCGCTCAAGCGTCTCTCTATAAAAAGAGTGTTACCTTAAGGGCCCTTATAAAAAGAAATGAATGTTTATGAAGGTTTAAAGTAAATGTATGACCGAACTCAGTGAGAGGAGATATGGAATAAGAGCTGGGATTGTGTTAAGGAAGTAGGATTTTCTCGGTTTGAATCAGTGTTTCTCAAACGGTGGTACGCAGGCTGCTTCGGTGGTACCTTTTCGACCTGGTTTCGGACTCTTTTAGGCCTGGATATTGTCCAGCTTTGGATGTGGTGGTACTCAGAAAGCCAACTGAGCTACTTTGGAGGCGACAGTAGCTCATTTGATAGAGTGTTTGTCCACAGAACCAGGGGTGTAGCAACAAATTTCTGGGCCCAAGGTAAAAAAAATCATGTTAGGGGGCCCAATTACATATTGACTTACGAAAAATGCATGTTACAGACTTTGTTCGGGCCTAACAGTCCGACGCCCCTGCACCGCCCACAAGTCGACGGGTAGATTCCAGCTCCCACACATGAATACTGTCATTGTGTTCTTGGGCAAGACACTTAACACACCCATCTCACCCCCAGCGCACACCGGTGTATAAATGTGCGTGTGAACGGGTGAGCGAGTGGTCCTTGTTGTAAAGTCCTTTGAAGGTGGAAAAGCGCTATATAAAAAATGTGACCACTTACTCGGTGTGAAATATTGCAGAACCTCTGATTTTACTGGTATTCACATGCATGTATTTTTGGGCGCCTGTACAGCTACGGCTTTGTTTTCTGACTGCGAAGGAGGATGGACCGCCAACGTGCAGCTAATCCGCTCTCATCCCAAAACCTTAGCATAGCATATATATATATAGCATAGCGTATAAATAGCGTCACACATGGTTATTTCTTCTGGGTTTCACAATCTGATCCAGACGGTGTGCAGCTTTTCCAATATATACCGAACAAAAATAGAAACAAATCGCTGGATAATGCAGGTTTAAGTCTGTGCAAACCATGATTTGCACAGGACAGTTAAAGGGAAGTTGTGGTTTGGGGGTGTTTTAACAGTGTCCATTCACTTAGTTTTAATTGTAGTACTAGTACTTACTCTTGTTATACTGTTATTATATTGTATTGTGTGAGCTACAGTCCAACTAATGTCCTTTTTGGATTTTAAGTTTAAGTCTCAAAGCTAAAAGTTAAGCTCATGAATACCCTCTGTACATACTCACTGACAGTATAAAGTATAATAAATAAATCATCAGATAGTTCATCAGTTACATTATTAGATGCAACTTAACTAGCATTAACATAATTACCGAGTCTGTTGTCGTGGCGTTGCTATGTAGTAACAAACACATTTTACACCACAGATCAGGAAATGCATCATTAGAAACCCACTTCCTTTTGCGACCCAGATTTTTTTTTTTTTTTTTCATATTCATTTATGTATCTATACAGGGGAAGCCCGATGAAAGTACTCAGACTCTCCTTTTCACGAGTGCCCTATGACAACGCAGAAAAACAGTCAAACAAACACATAAGGTCCATTTAAAACATTAAAAAAAGAGGGTTTACTATTTTAAATTATGCATAATCTCTTTTAAATCTTTTTTTCAAATCCCGATGCAATAACTAGTCACTTTTCAGGCTTCATAGTCCCTCATATATTCAGTTTTTCGCACACATTCCAGCTAGATCCGAATCCAAGGACTCGTTCAAAAGAGCCGGCTCGTTCGTGAGTGTCACATCATTAGTTGCAGGTGTGATTATAAATGTCTATCACCGGATTATTAAAGTGCATTAGCGGCACCGATGTCTCCAGTTTTGCATGTCCTTGAAATGTATTCCATTAAAATAACAGCTTTTTTTTTTCACAATTCAGTTCTAGTGCGATTGGTTTTTTAGACGTAGGCAATCATGAGATCTCGTATTAAAAGTTCCGGTGTCAAAGTTCAACAAACAAGTGAGATATTCAGGCAGTTTATCAAGTAGTCCCGTTGTTCTCTTCTGACAGATAGATTTCTATAGAGTGTACACTGATTGGTTTTGAATATCTAGTTCCCAAATGTGAGATTGGGTCATCGCTTTACTGTAAAACCACTAAGACCGAAAGGAGAAGGATATGGTGAGGCCGTATTAATAGAGCCAGTATCTGTTTGTCACTTGCTCGGTTGGCTCATGTGTAGGCGCCCTGTTCCTTGTTTGTTCACCTCGAGCTGTTTCTCCACACAGCCTAAAAGACCAGAGCAGACGTGACTATCAGCTGATACAGGGCTGTGCAGATGACACCCATTACACCAGCGCTAGGTTCAGGGACATCCAGGAGAGAGGAGGGAAAAACAACAACAAAAATAACTCGAGGTTGGGTGATGGTTTGGCCCTAGAGCGTGTATGAAGGGAAGACATGACTCGGAACAAACAGTGAAGCATAGGGCTGTGCATGTGTAGATGGAGTGTGCAGGATGTTCAAAACAGGTTTGTACGATCGAAGGAGATTCAGGGAAAGTTTTGTGTGCAACAATAAAGATTCTATATAGTTTGTATCTCTTTGCAAACCCAAATTCTAGTTTAAAATAAAGGCTTTGTACCTGATTTTTGTCCTAAAAACACAACATTAATTAGATTTTTTCAAATTTATTCCTCACTTACCTTCCAAACATCCTAATTATCCACAGAGATGAGTTTATAAGTGCTTTTCACAACATCCCGAGGCCAGAGCAGAGTTTTCTCGTCGTGGTAACGTTAACAAATGGCATGTTAATCGCGCACTTCCTGATCCGCAGACAAGAAAATGCTTTATAATTACGTACAGATAATACACAGCAGACTTTTTTTTAACCTCAAGAGCGGCATATGCAACAAATCTGTACTGGGGCGAGACATATTTTGCTCATGGACATGGAAAAAACAAGTACAGAATGATGAAAAGTTATGACAGTTGCCATAGCGATAAGCAAATTAAAATGCAATATCTTAGCTTTTGAATGGTAAAAAGGTTTTAAAATATTACCTGAATAAAAACAATGAAATGGTTGCTACATAAGTATCTTTTTACATTTTTTTTGGTATTTATTTAATTTATTTTATTTACTTTGCCAATGAGTGAAATGCTTTTGTATCTAATATGAAAATACCAATCGAAATCAGCTTTAAGAATGACTTTTATCTGCAGCACTAACAATTCCCATTGAGAAAAATGTGATCCTCCCTCGCCCCACGGTTAAACCTCTCTGTAACCAGAAGACATTATATAATCATTTCAGAGCGTGAAATCCCTTTGGCTGGAGACGGATTTTTCTGTAAAATTGGTTGACTCTGTCTTAAGCTAAACTCAAATCTGGCAAATCATCTTCACAGCTAATAAAAAGTCCTGCTCCGTGCTTTGGAGGAATGGGCCGCTCTCACGCTGGCTGCGCACCAATTTTCTGCTCATGTAAATTCATACTACGCTGCTATATATTATCTGTAACTATGAATGCGGCCATATTTATCTGCCCTTGGATAATACAGATGATAGCTCTCTGAATGGGACGGCAACAGTTGGCACGTCCCAACTTCCATGGGCAAGTTAATAAATAAAAATCCTATAGCGTAATAATTCATACTGCATATCTGGTCTGGCATCGCACGCTCACAGCGGCAGGCCCGGGCAGCAGGGAGCATGAAGGTGCCCTCTAAGACGCCTGAATAAAAATGTGTACATCAGAGAAGGACCACCGAGCAGGGCTAAACCTTTATTGTCTCAATGTGCAGCATGAAGTTCACCCTTTATCAAAGCACGGTGGGGTGTGAAACAGATAGTATTCAGTGTTCGGGTTGTATTTTAATGGCAGATAATGGAAGTCGGGGCATATTAAAGCGGACCTATTGTGCTTGTGTCTGCTCTATAGTTATAATCTATGACACCCGAGTCATAGATACGTCACAGTATGTACGCATGTGGAGGTGAAGGCGGCGGGGATTCATCGGTAATATGACGTCTTGAAAATAAGCGATTAAAGATTGCCTAAACATGCACGAATCGGTCTAAATACACAAACTCAAACAACTATATCATAAAAGCTTTAAAAAGTCGATTTTGCATAATAGGTCTGCTTTAAAGGTGATGTAAGTCAAATACGACATTATACTGTATTACAGATCAATCCTGTTATAGTATTAAATGCATAATGTACTTGGTTTCCACTGACTTCATGCTAGAATAACTATATTTTTCATTGCATCTTTTCTCCTCTTGTGTTGGGGCCTTTACAAGAAGAACAAAGACACCATCATGTTACTGCTACCTTCACTTATTTGGTTTTCTTACTGAGCTCCCTCACAGCAAAATGTTGACATATTAATATGAAGTTTATCTTCTTTATCTTATCTTATTTCAAACTCGATATTGATACTAAGGAAATGAGTCAATACAAGGCTTATCGAGCTGTGAATCAGACCTGTTGCTAAAGCTAGCGGGCGTCACCTCAGGAAAAGACGGCACCTGATTTGTCTGTTATTAATGTTCATATCTTGAGTTATGGACAAAATAGCTAAATAAAAAGACCAGGATCATGTAGAGCAGGTTAACATAAACATTTTAAGACTAAAATGATGAGCCTGTCAGCAGCAGTTACAGAGAGAGCGGCAACAGTTTTCCAATTTAAAGTGAATTGCTCGCGCTCATGATCACTTCCTATTTGAAAAGCGGCGGCTAGCAAGTTTGCTATGTCAATTTATATCAGAGGTGCCCAATTTTTTTTTTTTTTTTTAACGAGGGCAACATCTCAAAACATATTCAAAGCGGAGGGCCACAGTGATCAATGCAGAGCAGTGCCTTAAACACAGCTTTGACAGAGCCGCTGTATATTAATATTTTCGGTCTGTATCACACTGCAATGTGACATTTGAGGATATAGTGGTAGAAATAGTTTAATTTGCTGTTAAAAGTGCTGTTTATGATCAATTGGGCTGGTTCAGCAAGAGGCCTGAGGGCCATTTAAAACTGGTCAGAGGGCCGCATTTGGCCCCTGGGCCGTAGTTTGGACACCCTTGATTTATAAATAAAGTTCATGGTATCAACGAGTATTAGTATCATAAAATGCACACACTGGCTAATACTGTTACCACTGGTGCCATTGCCCTTAAATCCTGAAAGCCACTACAACATTCATAACACTTCCTCCCACATCTAAACACACTTTACACGTGCATCACATTGACCTCATATCTATGCACAGATTGGGCAAAAGGGCACTTATCATTCAACGCTTTTGGGGTGAATTTTAAATGCACCGATAATAGAAGCGGGGATCGCATATTATTAAGAAAAGCGAACGACGCTACGGGGTGGTTCCATCAGTCAAAGCAGACATTCAAGATTTAGATCAATCCTGTTATATTGGAAAGTATATGCACAATGTAGCTGATCTCCATATTCAAATGTGTAACTTGTGCTGTGTCATTAATAATCCCAAAGATGGTCCATAAACGAAATGGTGTAGCGGTGCAAAAATCCAATATAGGAACGCGAGCGCTACAGAGGGAGCGGGAAAGTGGGAGCGAGAAAGTGGGTATGGGGGCTTTACGAATGTGCAGGGGTTGTGATTAGGCTACACAGATGGGCAAGTGGATAAGAGCAGATATAGAGATGTAGCACCACGGGAGGGCTTTGGTAGAGCCCGATGAATATGGATCCCCATTAGAAAGCGAATAGTTCATATCCAGGTGATTTGTTGCGAGTTATCTGCAGCTCACATCTCAACCACACACCTCTCCTCCTCCTCCTCCTCCTCTTTCCCCTCCAGTGCTCCTTCACTGCAGTTATTTTAGATCCATCAACACGTGCAAGATTGAAATGTAGAATAAAGCGGGACAAAAAATGGTATTGGTGCTCCTCCTATACAAATAAAAATGATTACTACTGTCACTGCTGCTGCCACTGCTAGTTACTATTACTAGTTCTTATTAAATTGGTATTTCCGCATCATGCTGCTGTGAAAAATGATATGTCTATGCTAGCTGCTACACTGATAGGGCTAGCTTACCATATACCGACTAATATCCAGGCTATTTTTACTACTACAAGTCCAATGGTATTTATTCTACCACTATTCAAAGTATTATAATAACTAGCTAATGACAACAAATGTGAATGCTAGCCTCACACATGAATCTGTTATATGAAGCGGAAGCTGAAGCTAGGCGCTAAAGCCTCTGAAAGAACTCCCCCATAGAGCCGCAATACATTTTTTTGTTAAATTATATTCGTGTTCGGCTGAGAGCGGCATCGACAACTTTCACAAAGGCCGGATTTAGAAAGAACATGAACTTGTAAGTCTCTTTTAAAAGTTAGCTTTGTAACATTTAGCCTAGCTTCGCTCTAAATCTGCGCTGGCTTCGCTCTAGCCGCTATTACGCTGATTGTTTAGAACTGAGGCGCTGAGCAAGTATTGAGGAAGTAATGTGGAAGAAAACACCACTTTTGGACACATGCACAATCGAACCTAATGCGACGCCGTCTTTGAGTCATCTTCCAGATCTTATTACACTTCCTTGGATTCGTAGCAGAATGTTCCTAGGTTCTGTAGGGGTAGGTTTCTGTGTAGAGCCTTTCCTCACCTGCTCCATAAAAACAATGACGAGTTCTTACTAAACTGGAAATTTTCGCTATCCTACTATAAAGAAGGGTAGGTCTACTGCTTGCCACTACACTGATACAATCATACCAGCTACAAACATCCAGACTACTTTTACTACCACTCCTTAGTTATTTAAAGATCCTGGCCAAAGATCTACGTTATAATCTTGTTTTCTCACCAAAAATATACTGGGAGTTATGTTTTGTTTAACACACAAACTCTGCATATTTAGTCTGAGCTCTTCTCTCAAACAGAAAACACTCTGTTCCACCTTGTGATGTCATCATGTGGTGATACAGGAAGTGCTCCACTGTGTTTTTACGCTCCATACACCTTCACTAGAATCATTTGGAAGATTTCAGCCCTGGAATTGCCAATCTGGGCAGAACTAAACAGTCAAAAATGGCTGTTAACTTGAAAACTATCATGACATCACAAGGTGGAACAGAGCATTTTGAGCTTTGGAGATGTACAGACTAATACTAAAGGTTTGCTCAAACATGTGTGAATGAAACAAAACACAACTCCAGGTCTGTTTTTGATGAGGTAACAGTGGTTAAAAGTTCACAAGAGTCAATTTTACTAAATATAGGACCTTAAAAATGACAATATCAAGCTAATATCGCAACAACATCGAGCTAATATTGCAACGATATGGATTCTTGCCATATGAAGTTATAGGTTCGATTAGACAGCGCCCTCTGTATGTAGTTTTTCCTGGCTAGTCAAACTCACAAATTAACCCTCCTCCTAATTTGCACACAGTTTAGCTTGAGAACATACATGATAAATAAAACATTTTTTCCTTACCTTGTCACTCCTGGTACTACTTACTATTCCTGCTACTATTACTGCAGTTCTTTCTATAGCTCTCTCCATCTTCTTCTCGCTATGATGTTGTATCCATTTGAGATTCCTCGAGACATCCCAGATTAAAATGTAGTAGAGTGAAGTGGCAGGTGGCAATCACTATGCCGCCCCAACCCACGCACCCACCCCCCTTCCCCACCGCTCCCGTATCCCCCGACCCCGGCTGGCTCCCTTCATCTTTCCCTCCGACGACTTTTTTATGGGGGCGTATATAAAAACAGCACCTTAGAGGATTTCAGATTTGACTAGCATCGGTCACAACCTCATGCTAACGACTTCAGATGAAAGGGTTACAGCTAGCGGTATAAATTCATGCTACTGCCCCGAGCTAGCAAGCAGGCAGGTATCAAGACCGAAACTAGCTAACAAGGCGTCATAAATAACGAACCACCATGGCTGCTGCGAAGTTGAGCATTTTTTGACAAATGGCGCACTCTGACGTGAATTCGTTCTGGCTAGCACCTGCGGGAGAGAGGTTGTATTTTGGGTTGAAAGTAAAATATGTTGTCCCCATATACAAGACGCATTGACCCGCTTTCTCGAAATAGAGCTATTAAACAAAACTTTATTGGTTGACACTTTGGCCGATGTCTTGAAAACCCAATTCGAGAAGTTATTCGTCAAACTTTCGCAAACTCAACTTGGGATAAAATGCTATCTCCCCCATATGTGAACGTTGTGTGTTATCGAATCCACCTACAGCAGTACAGTCCCTCCTGTACTCCCTGCCCGTTAGTGAATGGCAAGCCAAGGTCAACATGTTTGCAGAAGGGAGGAGATACGCTAGGGTCAAAAGTTTATCGAGGAGAAAAGCGCTATTCAGTTTGGCACTAGCAAACGGACAATGGGACTGCGATGTGGGTCACAAATGGACAAAGCTAACTGAGCTCATGGTGCAAAATTCCCTCCTTTTAACTCACGTATCTCTTCCCACAAAATCAATATGGAACCCTAGACCTGTCACGATAATAACGATATCGATTTTCGCTCAATATATGAAAGCTGGGACAATATATATTGGGGTTTAAAATGTATCATGTGCACAATTTCTTTGTAAAAGTGGAGATTTTGGTTGAAATATGATAAGATTTGAGTCGTGGAAGGTTGAAGAACGAACTTTTGCAGCTAATTATTCCTTCATTCTGCCATTTATTTGTTGCAGCTCATGCTACTTAATGACTTTGCCTATTTAAGAATGGTTTCCTGGCATTATTTTTGCATTATTGCTATTGTGTCAGAGGCATAAAGCAGTTTAAATATTATCATTTATCGCCGTACGCCTCTGTAGCAATATATTGTGCTTCCAAATGTGTAATCGTAACAGCCCCATGGAGCATACAGTATAGAACGGGCCAATAGAAATTAGCTACAGAGGTACAAATATCAATAGACGTTGACGTGGGAGCAGCTAATGTCTTTATTGTGGGGTCGGTAATACAAAGCAATAATCATTTTACTGCAATTGCATTTTCCATACTTGAGGCTATCGAGTTGTTTTTTTATTGAGATAAAGATCCACATAGGAAGTAAACAGATGACATATTTAAATGCAGTTTCCTTTCCAATGTTTTGTCTCTGGCCCAGTATATCCTTTCCTTTTGTCCAATTCAAACTCAAAGCGTATGGTAAACAACTGCTTCCAGATAGTGTGTGAATATTTAGACTGCACTAAATCCACATCTAACCTGAACATATAGGCGTTTACCAAATTCTTTATTCTAATTAAGGACGCTGTACAGATTTTTGCTGGCCTCGGAACGTGAAAAAACAGAAGTACTGGTAGTTCCTTTTAAACGGTTTGCAGTGGTCCAAAGTATTCCTCACTTACCTCATGCATTTAGAGCATCCTAATTATTCCAAACCAATCATCCGAATTATTCAATTCACTTTACATTCAAAAATTGTCACCCTCTCTCTGTAACTACTGTAGTGAGTCTCGTCATTTTGGTCTTAAAATCTTCGTATTAACCCGTTCTTCATGATCCTGGTATTTTTTTTTTTTTCACTGTTGTGTCCGTAAATGAAGATATCAACATTGATAAGAGGCAAATCGGACGACTTCTTTCCCTGAGGTTGCTTCTGCCAGCATTAGCAACAGGTGTGATTGACAGATTTGCTAGGCGCTCGCTCCCTGCTAAACCAGCAGCGGAGGGAGGCGGGAAGGAGCATTACCTTCAACAGCCCTCACTCCGGATTGGCTCTTTGGTTGCTATGAGACTCACAATCAGAATTCCAAATATGGAACTTTGCTCCAAATTTGCCACTATAACGGCTTTAGCCTCAACGAGCTTCATTTGACGGGAGCTGAACACTATGAGTGACGTTACACTGACACACACTTCTTTATACAGTCTATATCAGGGTGGGCAAACTTTTTGACACACGGGCCACAGTGGGGTCTAAAATCTGACAGAGGGGCCGGGTCAGGACATATAGATGTATATATGACATTAGAGATTTGGCCTCTAACATGTAGCAAAGCATGAATATACAAGGCTCATTGTACAAATTGTTTTCCAAATGCATTCATTAAAATTAATAATACGTTTATTACATTTCAGTTAAATACACAGCAGAAAAACTCTGAAGAAGGTTTACCCTCACCTATTTTAATATCATTTGGTCCCGTTCGGCAGGCTGGATTAACAAGCCCAAAGGGCCGTGTGTGGCCCCCGGGCCGTAGTTTGCCCATGTCTGGTCTATGGTTTATGAGCGTGTCTCTCAGCTCCAGAGACCAGAGACCACACTGGAGTTGTGCCACCGTGGTAAGCTAACAACTACTAGCATGTTAACCATGCACTTCCTGGACAATAAACGACTTAAGAATTGGATGAACTGAAATGCCTCTCAAAAAAAAAAAAAAAAAACTTAGATTAGAAGTGTTTGATCAATCTTGATTGAAAATTGACTCAATGCAGGCCCCTAGTTGAAAGTTTACTCAAAATACTTCATTCTCGCATATAAAAACTTGTGTGGCCCTTGTATAACCTCTCATTTCTGTATTACAGACGGAGTTCTCCAGCAGAGTGTAAGAGCGTCTTTATGGCCATGTCGAATGTCCAGCCTGACGCAACAGCAAATGAAAAGCCCAAGAAAACTCCATGTACCAGCCTGTAGTCATAATGTGCTTATGCAAAATATACCACTCTACATCACAAGTTGCAAGGTCGTACAGAGGCCAACAGGAAGACTGCAACGCCGGGGTGTGTAGTTTGAGTTTTTGCCCAGTCTTAGCGTTACTCCCATGCACTTAACGATATCTTCTCTAAATCTTGAGTTTGGATCTTGGTTGGGAGTACCTGTATGTCAGACCATTCATAATTGAGGAATGAAACTATATTTTTGTTCTAAATATTTATCATGTGTACCTTTTTTTTTTCCTTTTGTAGGTGGTGCAATAACATTTCAGCTGTGGAGGATTGAATAATTAACAGATTAACAGATTATACACAAACTGAATACCCGAACAGAAGGAGAACATGCAAACTCCAGCCACAAGGAGGTAAAAGTGCAAACCAAAAATTGTAAAACTCAATCTTTGCAATGATATAAGTCTCTACATTCATTTGATAATCCATTTTACTTTACTCTTCCCATGGTTTGGTTGTTGTTCCGATGTGGTCAAGTCCCTATTGAGGAAACCCGCGTCAGTGCCTTGCCCAATAACACAACAACGACATGCGATGATGGGAACCGAGATCAATCTTTCAACCTTTGAGTCACTCCATGTTTACCGCACATTGTCATCCATTATTATTCTTGTAAGGTTTCGAGATCCTCTCCAGTTTAACCCTTTACAAAACATACTCGCTAATATCCTGCAGGTATTTACTATATCCCTGTATTTTTCTTGTTCCCGGTATCCTTTTCAAACAAGTCTTAACACAAACATCTGACAAAAACCTTCTTTCCTTCTTTTCACCTCTTGTCTCGCCGTGACAAGCCCTAACCTGGCGTGGAGATCCATCCTCGCTAATCCCCGTTGAGTTTCCTGGCTGTTGTGCTCATGTTTGTGGATGGGGTCCCCTCGCTTTTGTGTTACTATATCCACGTTTTCAAATATTTACAGTGCATTTACGAAGATAATTCTGGGCAAACATGTCAGATATGTAGTAGTTGCATGCTGGCGGAGGTCGGTAGTACTCGGTTACATTTACTCAGTTGCGTCTGCTTGAGTAACTTTTTAAAGAAATAGTACTTTTCTAGCGGCATACTTTTACTCAGAGTCATATTTGATTGCAGTAACGGTACTCTTGCTTGGGTTTTGGTTACCCTTCAAAAGTTTTATTATAATTCGAGCGTTTGCGTTTCTTGCGTCGCTCGTTCAGATATGATTTTGTTCGTCAAATTTTTTTATGTTTTTGCGTATTATTTAACATTTCGTCACTTTAATTAAATCTGATGTTACTCCCTTACAGTTACCCTTAAGTTACTGTACTTTGTTACGTAATTTCATGAATCTCCACTTGAGTAACATTACTTTGAACTAACGTTACTCTTACTTCAGTACAATTTTTGGCAGCCGTCCCTACATCTGCGTGTTGGCGCACGTGTAACTAAAACCACACCTCTTTTTTTTTTTTCCCATCGCAGCTACAAGAAAAACACAAACACGAGGTTATAGATTGATGAGTGTTGAAGCTCTGTTATATAAGACGGAGGTATTCAGCCGGGGGAGTGTTGGGAGGTTGGCACAACAAACTGGATGTGAGAGCTTGAGAGAGACATATAACCACAGCCCAGTGTCAGAGCACCTGGCATGTTGCAACACGCGGCGTTGGCTCCTGAATGCGCTCACATGGGAGTTTGTATAGAGGGGGAGTATTTCAAATATGTCAGACAAAAACACACAGGCACTACAGCAGCCGCGGTGACAGATCGCTCCTGCCGTTGTGTGATCCCGCTGTATTATGGTGTTATAAAGGGAGGCTCTTCGTCACAGGTGTTGGAGTAAAACAGTAAAGACGGTTCATTGGATAGAAAATAATGGTGCGTAATCAATTCATTTTCCAGGGCGACGGTAGCTCGGTTGGTGGCGTTTGGATCTGAAGGTTGGCGGTTCGAATCCCGCTCTGGACATATACATCAGTAGTAGAGTGGTCAGATCCATTGATGCGCGGCTTGATGACGGGATTTAAAGGGACGGTACCAGATTTGTTCCTTCATGAAATAAAGTAAAATTTGTTTTATTCCAGTACATACATATTGCAGAAGCAGCTCTTAGATGAAGACAGCGATTATAAAAGGATTTTTAGCATTCGCAAACCAGGAAGTAACACCAGTACGCTGTTAGCATACTGGTTGACATTAGCATTACTTTGATGGCAAAACTCCGCTCTGGTCTATGATAGCTGTGAAAAATGCGACAGTAGCTCAGTTTATAGTTTGTCCACTGATCCGAAGGTTGGCGGTTCGAATCCCGCTCTGGACATATACATCGTAGTAGAGTGGTCAGATCCATTGATGCGCGGCTTGATGACGGGATTTAAAGGGACGGTACCAGATTTGTTCCTTCATGAAATAAAGTAAAATTTGTTTTATTCCAGTACATACATATTGCAGAAGCAGCTCTTAGATGAAGACAGCGATTATAAAAGGATTTTTATCATTCGCAAACCAGGAAGTAACACCAGTACACTGTTAGCATAGTGGTTGACATTAGCATTACTTTGATGGCAAAACTCCGCTCTGGTCTATGATAGCTGTGAAAAATGCGACAGTAGCTCAGTTTATAGTTTGTCCACTGATCCGAAGGTTGGCGGTTCGAATCCCGCTCTGGACATATACATCAGTAGTAGAGCGGTCAGATCCATTGATGCGCGGCTTGTTGACGGGATTTAAAGGGACGGTACCAGATTTGTTCCTTCATGAAATAAAGTAAAATTTGTTTTATTCCAGTACATACATATTGCAGAAGCAGCTCTTAGATGAAGACAGCGATTATAAAAGGATTTTTATCATTCGCAAACCAGGAAGTAACACCAGTACACTGTTAGCATACTGGTTGACATTAGCATTACTTTGATGGCAAAACTCCGCTCTGGTCTATGATAGCTGTGAAAAATGCGACAGTAGCTCAGTTTATAGTTTGTCCACTGATCCGAAGGTTGGCGGTTCGAATCCCAGTCTGGACGTAAACATCATTGGTCGAGTGGTCAGGTTGGCGGTGTGATTCCAGCTCCCACAGATGAATGCTGCCATTGTGTCCTTGGGCAAGACACTTAACCCACCTCGCTCCCACTGTCTGCGTCCACTAGTGAGAGAATGTGAGTGTGATTTATTGATCAAGGGTTATCATAAAGTAAGATTTATTTTATTCCAGTACATATATAGTGTAAAAGCAGCTCTTAGATGCAGACAGCAACTATAAAAGGATTGTAATATAATAATTAATTCGCAAACCAGGATGTAAGGCCGGTGCGCTATTAGCATGCTAGTATTAACGTTACTGCAACATCAAAACTCTGCTGTGGTTTGTGATAGCTGTGAAAAGTGCTTAAAAACTCATCATGATGAATAATTAGGATGCTCAGAATACATAAGGTAAATGAGGAATAACTGGATCTCTGCAAAATAGTTCTGTTTTTTTGTTATTCTGAATCAGTTATTTGCAAGGATGACGCTTGCAAACAGAAAGTAGAAACTGTCAAATTCACAAACATCTTTCAGTATGGAGCCAATTTCGTTATAATTATAGCGTTTCATAAATATGCATGGATTTATTCACATTTTGTTGCATTTTTAGCATATATTTTGGTTGGACAGTGGCACAAAATGTTAAGGGGGTTAGGTGATTGTTTTTTTTATTCCCACTTTAACCTATTGCATGCAGCCAGGCGGTCTTTTAATAGACTAGAGTGGACTAACTACAATGACCATACACACCCAAATATTATAAGGTATCATTTAGATCACCCCATCCCCATAAAAGTGCAAGTAACCGGAACTTTTTTATCACCATCATCGTTTACCTGTGATGCTAAAATTGCTGCTGGCGACACAAACTTAGAGCCTGTGTAAGTTAATCCATGCAAGTTGAGACACATAAAACTCTTACAAGTATCCATTGGAGAAGTAAAGAAACTCCTGCTTTTTTAATTGGCGTTTACAACTTGAGACGCCAACTTTTATTTCCCCAATATCCAGCTACCATTGTGAGATCTGCATTAACAAAGCTAGCTGTATCTCGCAGTATGGGCGCTACCAGGTCTTTTTTACGCCGCTCTTGTGCCAATTAAAGCCGCTCGTCAGAAGCTGATGGTGCAGTCATTGTTAGCGTAATTATTAGCCACAGGGTACAGTGCTGTCTCAGAGCACCGCAGCGATGGTAAAAAAAAAAAAAACCTGCTTCATATGAGCAGGTAATCACATGTCCAGTCTGCATCAGCAAATCCTCCCAGGAATGCACCATTACCTAACAGCCGTACACTTTATTGGATATTCCCACATCTGCGCCTTTAATTTACTTGCTACTAATGATTTGCTGTCAGTCAAAATTACTTAACACTGACTTTTTAATAACAGGGCGGTCAATGTTGGCTAATACAAGAGCTAAAAATAAATAGGGAGTGCACCGACAAACTAGTAACATTGTAAGTGATTTTGTCTGGTTGGAGCGAAATAAATGGACAAATATTTGCAGCATGTAATTACGTTTTTAAAGGTAGACTGTGTAACTTTTCTGGGCATGCTTCTTGTCTCCATGGAGCTTTGAGTGCCTTGAAGGTGGAAAATCACTATATAAAAATGTGACGATTTACTAAGTGGTGCCATTAAGTTAAATTACTGGGCACATCTGTGGAGAGGCGTCTTTGCTCGTAGTTAAAATCACCCAAAATTGCTGCGTTCAGTAACATCAGAAAAGTTACGCAGTGCACCTTTAAGGCAAGGCGAGGCGAGTTTATTTGTCTAGCACAATTCGTCCACAAAGTAATTCAATAAGAAAGACGGTAAAGTCACACAAATCAGAACATAAATAATCAAATAATCATCTTGAAATTAATATTAAAACCGAAGAGTGCAGAATAAAAACCTTTCAGTCACATGCACAGCTTGAGTTCAACGATATTCCGGATACTGCACTGTGTGAAATACATCAGTAGTTTACGTCAGAAGTTATAATTGTTGTCAGTTGAATCTTCTCTTTACTTTTACTATTACTTTGGCTAATTAACTTCTGGACATTAGGGCCTTTTGCTGTAAACATGATGGTTCCTGATGCAATATAATCAAACCGTTTCTTTGTTACTATTAAAGAACAAAGAACATGCTTAAAGTCGTCGTTAGAGGTTGATGCCCAGCTCAAAGCATGAAAGAAATGGTAAGAGTCGTTCCTCTGGTTCCTCTTGGTGTTGTTAGGTATTTTCTAGCAGTGCAGCACTACAGCAAACTACGCTAAGGTAAATAGCACGCGCCCACCACAGGGGTACAGACCTATGGAATGAAACAGAACTCATGAAGATGTTGTGCAGACCAGCGTGGGCGTTATGAAGATGGATTAGAAGAAGGACCCTCCTCACACACAAACACACACAAACACACATTGGGGACCCTATAAAAGCTGTCACATGCACATCTCAGGACTCTCTTCTATCTTTTCCTGAGAGTCCGTTGCTTCATTGTTCACTTTACCTGTGTGTACCTCATCAAACCTTCTGACTTCATGTTTCAGTCTCTTGGTCCTCTTTGACGCTTACACCCGAAACGAACATTCTTACAGTGTCTCCATCAACGTCAGCAAACGCACACTGGGTCACATTCAGAGGACTATGTAGTTTAAAGACGCAATATGCAACTTTCGCCTTTCGAGTGTACACCACGTGCTTTTCTCCCTGGATGTTCATTGCTGTTCTAAAACCTTTACCGTGACTGGCCTTGCTTCTCCACAGATGTGACCTGTAACACGACCTGGTTGCGTCACCCGACGTCTCCATGGAGATACATGTTTAATGCCATACTGTGGATCACGAGTTCAGTTTAGACAGTTTGCAGTGGTCCAAAGTTATTCTTCACTTACCTTATACGTTCCGAGCATTTTCATTGGTATTAGCACTTTTCACAACTTTTATAGACCAGAGTAGAGTAAAGCTATCCACAACTAGCATGCAAACAGTGTACTTCCTGATACCCGGACCGTGACGTGCTTTATAATTAAATCCAGACAGTACACGGTGCACAGTGGACTTATTTTGACCTTTGACCTCATATTAACGAGCTGCTTATACAACATATTTGCACTAGGAAATACAAATATTCAAATACATGGGAAGAACCAGGTACAATCTTTAATCTTATCTAGAATTTCATCACAACCGTGTAGATTCACAGCCACCTTGTTGACACGTACTATTTTGGCGCCTACTTACATCATCATTGGCTTGTTTGTCCATTCAAAGACCTCACTAGTCTGCACCCACTGCCCTACATCAGTCTATCAAAGTCCCGAGTTATAAATAGAACGTTTCGCGGTCTTCGCCCTTTCGCCTGTCCTCTCTACACCACTGCTCCCATCACGGCCACTGACAAGCTCCTCCACCCCAGTGACAAGCCGCCATTTGGGGCTGGGGATGTTTGAACGTGTACCCGGGCACCAGCTGGCACTCAGACCCTCCGGAGTGGGCAGTCTCTTTTAAGTCTACGGTCCCCCGGAGGAGTATGGAGCATGTGGGGGGTCCAGTGAGGGGGGTAGTAGTGAGGTAAAGGTTACTATCCACATTCACGTCAAATATCAAGGGCGCTGGTGATTACTGTGTACAGCTGGGCCATCTACTATCGACGGTCTAGTAATTGCAATGCTAGAAGCTCAAATGCTATATTAGGCGGCTACTATTACTACTACTAATAATAATAATTAACTACTACAACTACAGCGGCTACAAGTACTTTAAAGCAGACATTTACATCATGACTTATGTTCATTGTCTGCCCCGTGCTAGATTCTGTGGAGAAAGGTATGCTAAGTGAGGCACACAGTGTGGAACATTCCAGCCCAAGCAATTACATCTCCATGGTAACAAGCCGCACCTTCCACCTAAAATGTTACATAGTATGGCCAGAGCAGACATCTAAATCATAACTTATGTCCATTGCCTGTTATTTTCTAAAGGTGCACTATGCAGTATTTCTGGTAAAGAGTCTGACACCTGCTTGTCTCCTTGGAAATGTCATTGCTTTGCCAGGAATGTTCCGCAGTATGACAATAAACCCATCTAGCTTTCTTTTATTTAATGTGTTTTTATTGGGAAAAGTGCGCGCTTACACTCAGCAGGGTCGCCTTTCCGTAGATTTGACCTGTAACTTGGCCTGATCATGCCACATGCTTGATTCCATTAAGTGCAATACAGTGGAACGTTCAGGTGCAACCATTTACGTCTCCATCTCCGTGGTAACAAACAGCACACTCCACCTAAAATATTATGTAGTCAGCTGATATTATGTAGTCTCCATAGATCTGACCTGTAACGTGGCCTGATCATGCCATATGCTTCCATGGAGATCGACATTTTTAGAGTTTATCTTAAAAAAACTTGAATTGAAAGAAAGTGCAATACTGTGGAACATTCCCGTCGCCATCTCCTCCATCTAAAATGTTACACAGAGTCCCTTTAATAGATAAATAGATGTATTCCCAATAATACATCTATTTTCTTTCTATACTATTCCGTATGATTGTATTATACCAAATGTATCGTTTTGGGACTTTTGTGGGATTTTTGAGGTAAATGGCATCCATCCATTTTCTTCCTCTTATCCGGGGCTGGGTCGTGGGGGCAGTAGACTAAGCAGGGACTCCCAGACTTCCCTCACCCCAGACACGTCCTCCAGTGGGACCCCAAGGCGTTCCCAGGCCAGCCGAGTCACACAGCGTACCCTTATAGCGCGTTTAATGAATATCCTGAAGCTGTACAACCTTGAGCCAGTATAAAAAGTACTGCTATAAGTTGCCCTCTATAGAATAAACAGACCCCACTAATTACCCATACTCCCCGTGTACCTGCCCCTCTTGGCACCACTCCCCCGGATATGTCCACTTGCTCTGCCTCTTTGCTCTCTCCTCACGGAAATAGATTTTTCTCTGGATTTGATCCCATTGCCACTGAGCAAACACCGCACCACCTCTTTACCTTTTTCGTCAATGTCACCTGCGCAGAAACCCACCCGCCCGCCCGCCCTCCATCCTCCCTCCGTCTCCGCTGAATTTATGCGCAAGGTTAGCCACGTGTCACAACATGGCAACACGCTTGGAAGAACAGAGCGGATTTAAGGTTAAGAAGTGCGAGGAGGCGTTCACCGTTTTTATTAAGATCCCCGTGTTACTTGGTGTTGCGTGTGGCTGTGCAGAAGGATGGAGTAGGCGCATCCGTGTGTGGATTTTGGCTGTGTGGGTGGGCACCGAGCCTGGGCTGAACCAACACATGCTACTGCTACTATTTCTACTACCATCCTCTATCTACTATCACTTTTCAACTTCCTGTATTGCAGTCAGGCTACCTATGGAATACCGTTTCGACATCCTGAAAAGTACTGCTGCTACTATTAGGTCTATGACTACTACTTAAGTAAATGGCTGATGATGCTAATGATCATCTAGGCTCAAATTTCTGTTGCACTTTGTAGAAATCTCATTGTTCACTCTCTGATTGTAGATACAGTAAGGCTATAGATGACCCAGGACTGACTAAGAGATGTGTCAGTGGAATGTGATATTTCTAGGGCTAGGTACCAGTCAAAGGGTATAGTACGCAGTTAAAAGTACTACAAAAAGACTTTGGAACACCTACAGGCCGTGTCACCTCAAATGAAAGATTACGCTTCTTTTGGTTCTAGAAATAGACTGTATATACTGAAAGACCTAGTTAACCCGCTAGCCATCACGTTCCAAATAGGAAGTGATCATGGGCGCACTCCCGGCTCCATCGACTTCGGCTCCAATTAACTTTCTATTGAAAAACCTTCGCCTCTGTCTGTGTAACTGCTGCTGTCAGACTCGTCATTTTTGGTCTTAAAATGTTGGTATTAATCTGCGATACATGATCCCGGTGTTTTTATTTGGCTATTTTGTCTGGAAATCAAGACATGAACGCCTTTTTTTTTCCTCCCCTGCAAATTCGGCGCTATAACTGCTAGCATCGACGAGCTTCACTTGGCTGGAGCCGAACGCTATGGATGACGTCACTGTCCCTTAGTCCACTTCCTTATACAGTCTATGGTTCTAGATAATAATACTAACACACATAGGTACTGAAATAAAGTATAATTGAAGTACTAGTGACCACATAAGTAAGTAAGGTACTGCTACTGCAATCTGTACACCAATCCTCTGCTCTTTTTGGGCTAGAACTCGAATGAAAGAATCTAAATCTCAGAAATAAGTGTGAAAATACAAAGTTAAATGCGTTTCAAACTGGTAAAATATAGTCCAATCTAAAAATATTTGCTTCTATTAACAGAGTACTTCATTTATTAGAGTAAAAGTAGCCGTTTCTTCCTTCATGTTGCGTGTATCTGATTGCAATGGTGGCAGCGTGGTCCCGTTTTGCCTGTGTGGGTGGGCACTAGGCTGGGGCCGCATGTGCCGGCTGGACCAACACAGAGTCAACGGGGAGAATTTGATCCCTGATTTGGAAAGCCGAGCGCATTGTTAAATTCCCGGATTAGGCCTGTGTAAAGGGAGGGAATGCTAACTGCGCTGGTCAGCAGACTCGGGCCGGATCAGCGGACTTATGGAGGCTTGTTTGCTGCGCCTGTCACCGCCCGATAGCATGGGATGACATGACGCCTGGCTGTGTGGCTAGCCCTCTCCGCCGCGCGCTAGCTAGCTCCCCACTGACCCACATATCACACCTACGTACAGAAAGTCCCAAATAACCGTGCTAAAATCTGCCGCAGCTGTTAATTAATTCTCACAATGGGTCAGTGGACTGGGGGCTCAGAGGGGCAGTGCTGAAAATATCTTTCTCTCCAGACGACGACGTTAACATTTCCTGTCAAGGTAGTACTTTGTCAGTAATTAAAACTGGGACGATTTTAGAAGACAAAATGCTACAACGTGACATTGATGGCATTACAAATGTACTTAAACTTCTAGCTAGCTTTAGATTTAGAGATACCAACATGACATGAAATTGTTTGGAGAATGTCATATATGGAAATTGGAGACTAACATATAGAACTGTAATAAAATCCTTAATAAAAAAACCTTTCTGGATGTGTCACCGTGGAAATGATGGGTTAAAACCACACTTCGGAACATTCTCCATGGAGATGAATGAGTTTTATGTCATATTGTTGAATATTATAGCCAGAAGATCAACGATTTCTATGGAAACGAGCAGGAGGCCGCACTGCTCTGGACCAAATAGGGTTTGTGGAGATGCAAGCCCACTCAGAAGTAAGTATGCATGTTGTTCTAAGTCAGAGATGCCCAAACCTTTTTTTTATCGAGGGCCACATCTCAAAACATATTCGAGGCAGAGGGCCACACACGGACACACTGTGCATTAATAAAGCTTGAAACACATTAATTTTAGTCTGTATCACTCTGCAATGTGACGTTTGAGGATATAGTGGTAGAAATAGTTTAATTTGCTGTTAAAAGTTCTGCTTATGATCAGCGGGGCCGGTTCAGCAGGAGGCCTGAGGACCAATAAAAACTGGTCTGAGGGCCGCATTTGATCCCAGGGCCATAGTTTGGACACCTCTGATCTAGTTCTCAGTACAATGTGTGTGTTTGTGTGCATTTTTATCAATTTTTTGGGCTAAAAGGTTACACTGCGAGGATAAAAACTGCGTTAACAATATACATACATACATACAACAATAATGTGTATGTTGAGTGAGCATAGGCCCCGTTATAACAACCTACTTATAATGCAGCCGCGTCCCCAAAATATAGACAGCCTCTTTCAAGCAACTTCTACACATCAAACAAGATAAAGATCCCTGCCACTGCCTCTATGAAAACATGTTTCTGGGACGTGTTTACCGCACTTCACATATGAATTGCAGAAATATGGCACCGCACCTGGCCTAAGAATAGCAGTGGAAATCGTCATGAACACGCGGCGGGTGCATGTCTTACAATAGAACGATCTGAGCGGGGAAGTCTCCAACTGGGAATAATCAATTAGACCGTGGCTCAGGTAGCCTCACGCTGTCACGCCGCGTTTGGGTTGTTGTTGTTTATTGAGCTGGTTCCATTAGGGTTTTGTGGGTTGTGCATCTGCTCGCTCGCCCTCCCTCGCCTTCTCCTTCTCCCCCCATCCCGTGTTTGGTCTCTGGAGAGTCGAGTCTCGTCTCCGCTCCCTCTTCTCTCTTTCTCTTTCCTGCTCTCTTCGTCTGTCTCCTCACACTTTTTTTTTTTTTCGCCCTGCCCCCTCTCCTTCGTTCTCCCCCACTCTCTCTCCCGCTCTCTCTAACTCTTTCTTATCTCTCTCTCCACCCATCTCTCTCCTGTCTTTTCTCTCTCCCCCTCTTTCTAACGCTTTCTCCCTCTGCCCTCCCTCTCTCTTACCATCTCCTCCCTTTTTTCTACTCTCCATCTCCAATTCTTTTTCCACCTGTCTCTCTCTCTCTTATCTACTCTCTCCTTCCTACTCGCTCTCCACCTCTCTCCCTCCTCCCTTTCTCTTTCCTTCTCTCTTTCACTCTCTACATCTCTCTCTAACTCTTTCCCCCTCTTTCTCCACCTGTCTGTCTCTCTCTCTCTTTCTTACCCTCTCCATTCTTCTCTCACTTTCTCTCTAACTCTTTCTCCACCTGTCTCTCTCTCTTTCCCACACTCTCTCCCCCTTTCTCCCTCCACCCTCTTTCCTTCTCTCTCTCTCATCTCACTCTCTTTATTTTTGATACTATCTCCTTACTAGTCCCCCCCCTCTTCCCTCTCTCTTTCCTTCTCTTACTTTCTCTCTCCATCTCTCTCTAACTCTTTCTCCACCTGTCTCTCTCTCTTTGCTACTCTCTCTCCCCCTCTCTCCCTCCCTCCCTCCCTCTCTCTCCATCTCTCTCTAACTCTTTCTCACCTCTTTCTCCACCTGTCTCTCTCTCTCTATCTTTCCTACTCTCTCCTTCATAGTCTCTCACCCCGTCTCTCCCTCTCTCTTTCCCTCTCTCTCTCTCTCCATCTCGCTCTAACTCTTTCTCCACCTGTGTCTCTCTTTCCCCTCTCTCTCCAACCCCCGTCTCTCTCCTCCCTCCCTTCTCTCTACACCCCCCACCTCTCTCTCCTCTCCTACTCGCTCTCTCCCTCACTCCTCCTCTTCCTCCCCTCTCTCCCTGTCGTACTCGCTCTCTCCCTCTCTCCTCCTCTTCCTCCCCTCTCTCCTTGTCGTACTCACTCTCTCCCTCACTCCTCCTCTTCCTCCCCTCTCTCCCTGTCGTACTCGCTCTCTCCCTCACTCCTCCTCTTTCTCCCCTCTCCTACTCGCTCTCTCCCTCACTCTTCCTCCCCTCTCTCCCTGTCGTACTCGCTCTCCCCCTCTTTCCTCCTCTTCCTCCCCTCTCTCCCTGTCGTACTCGCTCTCTCCCTCACTCCTCCTCTTTCTCCCCTCTCCTACTCGCTCTCTCCCTCTCTCTTCCTCTTCCTCTCCTCTCTCCCTGTCCTACTCGCTCTCCCCCTCTCTCCTCCTCTTCCTCCCCTCTCTCCCTCTCCTCCCTCCGTCCTGTGTTTGGTCTCCGGGGACGACAGCCTTGTCTCCCTCATTACAGACTGAGTATTTGAGGTTAGTGGGATGCTCTGAGTCTACAGCTGAATGTCGTCTCATTGGAGAAGCAGCAGCCTCCTGCCCGAGCGCCTGCTGCCTGCTCTCCTGTCTGCGGCACTACTGCGAGAAACAGAGCGCCGCTTCATAATCACAACTACACTATTACTTAATACAACCTGAGCATGAACTAAGACTTAAATAACCATTTGTTCAATATGAATTAAGCATGACTGGGGCTTAGTGACTCCTTACGTTGGGGTTAGGAGTTAGCTCAGTTGGTGGAGAGGTCGGATCCAACGACCTACAGGTTGGAGGTGCGATTCCAGCTCTCACAGGTGAACGCTGTTGTTGTGTCCTTGGGCAAGACACTTCAACCACCTCGCCTCCAGTGCGGTTCCTTGATGAAAAGCGGTTTGAAAGTGGAAATGAGCTATACAAAAATATGATCATTTACCATTTACTATTATGAACAAAGAGAGCTTTCTTCATGCTTAATTAAGGCTAATTAGCGCCTACTTGTTTTAAGGTGTTACCAATAAAAGGTTTGTTCAAATATATTATCTAGGAAAGTCCTTACGCATCTTTAAGTCTTCTCATATTTCATATTCTATTTAAATTTTTGTAACTTTATTTTCTGACAGCTCCATTCTTCTGCTGGTTGGCTGCTTGTCTATAGCAAAAATAATGTTGCCTTGGAGATGAATAAAAGTAATTCTGATTGCGAAAAGTCCAGTGGTATTTCGGATATTATGAAAAATAGTCCAAAATCCTCCAAAAATACGAAAACTTCCCTAATACTGCTAATAATACTACTGTCATCGCTACTGATACTACTGCGACTTCAGCTGTGAGTAAATATTCCTTTGGTGGACTCACGGTGAGGTCATTATTTGAATTACATAACTCCGTGAGGCTGTATAAATATTAAACAGATGGTTCACGACAGGATAAAAGGTACTTATGAAACTTCTGAAAACCGGCTCATATCTGAAGTGACCAAAGTAACAGCGCAGTGGCCTCTCCCGCCTCTTGCACATAAAAGTGTCGTCTCTCGCCCCTGTTCTCTCGTCCGTTGCCCTGGTCATGTTTGCCTGTCTGTGAACCTGTCTGCTCCAGTCTGCCAAGCTGTCTATCTCTCTATCCTCCACTTCTCCCTCCATTATCTCTCTCTCTCACTCTTTCTCTGTGCCCATCTCGCTCTGCGTATCTCTGCCCCGTTCGCTCTCCCTGCCTCTCTCTCTCTCTCTCACCCGTTCTCTTTCTCTCTCAGCCTCTCTCTTCATCCCTCTCCCACCTCCTCTCTCCTCTCTCATCTTCTCTCTCCATCCCTCTCTGCCAACCTCTCTTCCTCCCCCTCTCCCCCTCTCTTACCCTCATCCCTATGTATCTCCTTCTACTTCTCTCTCCCTCATCTCCTTCTCTCTCTCCCTTACTCCCTGTTTCTCCCTCTCCTTCTCTCACCCCAACTCTTTCTCTATCTGTCCCACTCATCCCCCTCTCTCTTTCCCTTCTTTTATCCCCATCTCCATGTCTCTCCCTCTACCTCTCTACCTCCTTCTCTCCCCCTCCCTGTCCCACTCTCTCCCCTTCACTCTCTCTCTGCCCTTTTACCTGCATTTTGATGTCTCTCCCTCTCTGTCTCCTATCTCCACGTCTCTCTCTCTACTTTGCCCTCTCTCCACATCTTTCTCTTTCTACCTCTCTCCCTTTCCCCATGTCTCTTTCTGTCTCCATCCTCTTCTCTCTCTCTCCTTCTCCATCCCTCTCCCTCAGTCTTTTCCTGATATCTTGGTGGTGTCCTGTTGAAGTCTGTCCCAATCTGTCGCCTTATCTCCATGTCTCTCTCTGTCTCTCTCTCTCTCTATCTCTTTCTCTCTCTATCTCTTTCTCTCTCTCCCTTATATCTTTCCCTCATATCTCAGCGGTTTACGGTTGACATTTTTCCCTGTCTGTCCCTCTCTCTTTCTCCTTCTTTCACCCTCCATCTCCACGTCTCTTTCTCTACCTGTCTCCCTCCTTCTCTCCCCCTCTGTGTCCCACTTTCTCTCCCTCTTTCACCCCCATCTCAATATCTCTTTCTCTACCTCTCTCTTTCTTTCTCCTATCTCCACATCTTTCTCTCTCTCTACCTCTCTCCCTTTCCCCAGGTATCTTTCTCTCTCCATCCTCTCCACCTTCCCTCCTACTCTATCTCTCTCCCTCCGTCTCCCTCATATCTTTTCCCTGATATATCTCGGTGGTTTACGGTTGAAGTCTGTCTCACTCTGTCCTCCTCTCCTTTCACCCCTTATCTCCATTTCTCTTTCTCTACCTCTCTCCCCTCTCTCTCCCCTGTCTCCATGTCTCTCTCTCTCTCTCCCCCCTCTCTCTCTCTCTCTAAAGTCTGTCCCACTCTGTCCCCCTCTCTCTCTCCTTCTTTCAACCCCCATCTCCACACGTCTCTTTCTCTCCCTCTTACCTATCTCTCTCCCCTATCTCCATGTTTCTCTCTCTCTTCATCTCTCCTCTTTTCCACGTCTCTCTTTCTCTCCCTCTCTCTCCCCTATGTCCATGTCGCTCTCTCCATCTATCCCTCTCTCTCCCCTATCTCCATGTTTCTCTCTTTCTCCATCTCTCCCTCTTCTCCACGTCTCTCCCTTATCTCCATGTCTCTCTCTCTGTCTCTTCTTCTCTCTCCCTCATATCTTTCCTTGATATGTCGTGGTCTACGGTTGAAGTCTGTCCCACTCTGCCCCCCTCTCTCTTCTCTTTCTTTCACCCCTTATCTCCATGTCTCTGTCTCTACCTCTCTCTCTCTTCTTCATCTCCATGTCTGTCTTCCTCCTACTCTCTCTCTCTCTCTCTCTCTCTTCCTCCTCCTCTCCCTCATATCTTTCCCTGATATGTCATGGTCTACGGTTAAAGTCTGTCCCACTCTATCCCCCTCTCTCTCTTCTCCTTCTTTCACCCCCCATCTCCACGTCTTTCTCTACCTCTCTCTCTCCTTCATCTCCATGTCCGTCTTCCTCCTACTCTCTCTCTCTCTCCCTCTTACTCTCTTTTCCTCCTCCTCTCCCTCATATCTTTCCCTGATATGTCGTGGTCTCCGGTTGAAGTCTATCCCACTTACCGGCGGTGAGATTGACAGCGGCCCGGTGGCCCGTGGCAGAGACACGTTCACACATTCCTCTTTATTAGCGTCAACATGTTGTGCCCATGAAACCTGCAAACAGGAGTCTCGGGCAGCGGCAGCTCGGCTTGTTATGGGGCGGGTGGTGTGATGCCAGGGTGGTGCCTATTAAAAAGCAGACCAATTTAGTTTAAGAGAACAGTTTAATGTTCCAGATGGCAGAGATTTGGGCTGTTTTGTAGCTGGAATGAACAGTAGCAAGCAGAAATCTTAAGTAAACAGTTGTAAAGTGTAGGTGTGTCTATGTGCGTTATCCAATTAAGTCATTAGAATTCTTCCACTAAACTGTTTGGAAGAGACGAATCATAGTCTGGAGTGAGTAGAGTCAAGTTTAAGAAAAAAAACACTATTATTATTATTATCATCATTATTATTCGTGGTTGGGGGGCACACAATCTGAGCAGGGACTCCCAGACTTCCCTCACCAGGACACGTCCTCCAGCTCCTCCGGTGGGACCCAAGCGTTCCCAGGCCAGCAGAGAGACATAGTCCAGCGTGTCCTGGGTCTTCCCCGGGGCCTCCTCCCGGTGGGACATGCCCAGAACACCTCCCCATTTATATATTATTATTTGTATTATTTTTTATTATTATTATTATTATTATTATTATTATTATTATTATTAATTATTATTATTATTATTATTATTATTATCTTTATTATTTATTATAAGTATTATCTTTATTATTATTGTTCTTATTATTATAATTATTATTATTATTATTGTTATTATTATATTTATTATTATTATTATTATTATTATTATTATCAATAATGTGTTGTATTAATTTTTTTAACTTTTTTATTTTTATATTTTTTGTATTTTTTTATTTGTCATACTTTAAGTGATATGAAAAAAAAAAAAAAAAAAAAAAAAAAAGCAGGATACAACTTGTGGGTTGTGCTACATGAATAGTCACTTCTACCAATTGCAAACAAAGCAATTAAAATTTAAATAACAGGTCAAACAAAGTCTGGTCTTACAGTTTTGATACATTCACTCCACCACAAACTGATACCAAAGCAATTCTTTCCATCTTAAAGTATCATAGATGATATCAGCCCATTTCCTAGTTCTGTTCCAAGCAGCTGTGCTCAAATCTGGAACAGGTATTTCACTTTGTATGTCACATTTTCACCATCAGGAGACCCAGATACAGTGTTTCAAGTTGAAATAATATGATATGAACTCGCAGTTTTTAAAGATTTGTGTATTTTCTCCAATATAAGCACATGCCCACAATATATGGCAGTGGTTTGCATCCCGTCCTCCACATCGCCTCCAACAGTTTGATGAGTTGGTGTAATGTCTTTCCTGGACTGGTGTTTTGAAAAACCTAACCAAATTCTTCCAACAGAACTCTCTCCACATTGAGTTAGAAGTTTCCATTCCTGGTCTGATATGGTTAGATGTGTCTCTTCTTCCCAGTTTTGCTTTGCATGGCATAATATTCCTTTTGTTTGTTGCAGTCTTCTATATAGTCTTGAAATAGATTTTTGGTTGGTATTTGCGATGTAGGCATCCGCAAACACCTTTATCAGAAGATTATTTTGATACTGTTCTTTGGGAGTCTTCAATGAAGTCTCTAATTTGAAGAAATAAAAAAAAAATCTGTTTTGATATTATTATTATTATTATTATTATTATTATTGTTATTTTATTTTTTATTTTTTTTAATACATTTTAATTATTTATTTGTGTTTTTATTTATTTATTTTATTATTTATTTATTTAATTAATTTATTTTTTTTAATGTTTTTTTTTTTGGGGGGGGGGGGGGGGTTGTTTTTGTTTTTTTTTTGTGCTCTGGTAGATTTTTTTTTTATTGAACTCAAACTGTACATGTCTTGTCTGGATAATAATATTTACAGTATGTTTTGCAAAGTCAGTCTGTGAGCTCATACTCGATATGGCTCGATTCTGATACCAAAGAATAGACTCGATGCTCGATACTGACTTTGATTGCCAAATGATCATTTTAAAAGCTTTATTTCAGATAACATTGTAATTTTCAGCCCAAAATAATAGTGTTTGTTTATTATACCACGTGGTCTCTATAGTTCTGATTAAAAAAACTGTTCAGGTCAAAGGTCAAAGATCAAATTTCATCCAGTCATGTCATTTTTAGTATCAATATTCGCTTAAATTTGTGAATCTAGTTTCGATACTAGTTTTAGTTCTGCTTAGTATCTGATTTTATACTAGTGACAACTCTGAGATATGCTGTTTCAATATAATTATCAAGTATCAAATATTGCATAAAAATCACAAAAACTACATATTACTTTAGTTTTATTTTTTTATTATTTATATATTTCGAATCTTTTTGTCTCCAATCACATTTCCCAAAACCACTTCTATCAAAAGGCTGTTCTATTTCGCCACCCCTTCCACAGTAACAACCTCCGATCTGTTTGCCGTAGATAGTCCATATTATAGCTCAATAAGCTAATGCATATGTTTTATTGTGCTGTTAGCTTATATAGCACCACAATGCACATCCCCACAGTAAATCTTAAGTGCTAAAGCTATACACCGGGGAGCTGTGATGCATACGGTTCTGCTGAGCCGCTAATTACTGTCAAGGCCAGAGCTCTGCCTATAGAGAAAACCTCCTTTCTGCATGTTTATATTTGAAACATTCTAGTACCGGGATTTTTCAATGTGTCATATGAATGAATGAACAAATAAAATAAATAAATAAATAAATAAATAAAATAAATATATATATAAATAAATATATAAATAAATGAATAAATAAATAAATACATAAATAAATAAAATAGAATAGGATAGAATAAAATAAAATAAAAATAAAATAAAAATAAAATAAACTAAAATAAAATAAAATAAAATAAATAAAATAAAATAAAATAAATAAAATAAAATAAAATAAAATAAAATAAAATAAAATAAAATAAAATAAAATAAAATAAAATAAAATAAAATAAAATAAAATAAAATACTGTTGAAAACTGAGAGATGGCTAGGTGTCAAACGAATGAACAGAATGTGATCCTCATACGTCCTAAATCTGGTTATGAGGAAGGGCATCTGGAGTAAAACAGTTGAAAGAATAGTTTATTTAACCCAGAGCATTTGGAGCATTCAAATAAATCTACAATATACCTACAGCTATTCACTTTTGGCTTTCTGTTACAGCCAAGATTACATCGACTTTTCATTATTCAAAACTGTTACTTGCGACGAGTGATGGGAATTTTGGCTCTTTTACGGGATCTGAATCTTTTGGATCGGTTCATTTCAAAGAGCTGTTCAAAAGACTGGCTCTTTTACTATTTATTTATATGACAGAAGCCAATGTGAGAAATCAATTTTAACTACAAACTAATCACTCAGAGAAATGTCCAGGGCTCAGATGTGTTTAAAAATGGTTCAAACGGAGAGTGGGAGTGTTGTTTTTTTTATTCAAATGATGCATGATGTAAATAAAACATTGACCTATGATAATAATCTAAAAAAAAGAACGGTTATTATGTTGCTAAATGTGCACTCGTGTCGATGATTTTTGTGTAGGTTCGGCATTCGTTGGTATAAAAATGCATGAAAACTAAAAACAAAAACATCTGATTCTTCTAAAAAATGAGATCTGGTTCCGATCATCTATGTTAAGTAACTGTTCAAAAGAGCCGTCGAACGTTCACTACCTGCTACGCCAAAGGTTCGAATCGTTCATCATTCTGATACGTGGATCAAATTCGCTGCACGCTCGGAGTTTCAAAAACTAAATTCATCAAAATCAAAAAACACTTCTTCTCGTTGGTTCACACTTTTTCCTCAAAAATCTGTTCAAAAATCAGAAGCAATTTGTATTTTTCGCAACTTTTCAAAATGACAAATGATCTAAACTTTCTCCCAAAACCAGTTGATCAAGTAGACCAAGAAGACGAATGCACTTTAGTCAAAACTAGAAGAGGAATGGGCCAGAGGCAGTCCAGTCTGAGGAAGATCACTTCTTCTTCTGACAGATGAGCTCCGACATGCCGTTTATCACAGTCTATTTGACAAGGGAATTAGGCCTGTGACTGCATACAGTTTGCAGCCGCCGTATCTGTTTACGTTGGTGCTATTCCACCCGGAGCCTGCAGCAGTAGCTAGCTAGTGGACGGCCGCGGTGGTGCGAGGGGATAATTCGCCACTCAGCCTATTTCCTGGAAACAGCACGGCCGGCCGACAACGAGTCATGAGGTATGATGACTCAGTCTCAGCCGGGCAAAGGTATCTGCTGACGGGATGGGGGGGGGGGGGGGTGGAGGACGAGGGGGAGAGGAGGAGGGGGGGGGGGGTAGGTGAAGTCATGATAATCATCTGATCGCGGAGCTAAACAACACAGAGCTTTGCTAACAGGAGCATGTGCGCGTAACGGTGGCCAGAATGATTGGTTATACTCAGGGAGGAAAAACACACAAGTCCTCTGGGGTAATGCTCTTAAAGGGGAAGTCCAGTGTAATATAAAAGGTTAAGTTCTTTGCAGCGTGACATTTAAGTAAGCTTGTTCCTGATTTTGACGCAATTGAGGTACTAATCATGCTACTGTATGAATTTAGATAAATATATACGGGTTTTAATCAGTGGTGGAACATAAAGTAAAAGTAGTGAAGTACTGTGCTTAAGAACAGGTTTTAGGTGTCTGTACTTTACTTAAGTGTATTTTAAAGTACTTTTACTTCACTGTGATTGAGAGAAGGTGTCTGTACTGTATCTGTACTTTCTACTCCATTACATTTTTGAAAAGGACTGAAAGGTAAAAGTATTTTTTATTATAGTTTAAGACCTGCTGAAAAGGCTGAGAGGTTCATTTTATCACGTTCATAGTCAAAGCAAATAAAAATATACAGATAAAAACAGCTAGAAATGAACAAAATTCAGCACAAATGTTCATAAAAATCACTACATTTGAAGCCTTATGAGACCTCTGCACAAAATACTTGTAATACTTTCACTTAAGTAGATGTTTTCATGTGATACTTTTACTTTTACTTAAGTATTTATTTATTTTTTTATTCATTTTTTGATAGAGAAGTATCAAAAAGTAAGTAGAGTAAACATGAAACTACCTCATTTATACCAGGGCTAATATGCATGACTATTTCAGGACCAGTGCAACTTTTAAAATAAACCAAAAGGGATTTTACAGCAGATTGTAATCACTTTAATCAGGCTATTTTAAAAAGTACTATATTTTATACCATTTACAATTCAGCGTAGACTTTGTGTTGTTGGTTTTTTCTAAGACTGGATGTACTTCCTTCTGAGGAAAAGGCTTAAACCGGTCACTCCTCAGTTAGTGGGCTAAAATCTCACTGAGTCACTAATGATGTAGAAACGCCATTGTTGCAACAGCGAGCGAAAGAACAAAGAGGGATCGGCGTATTGCGACAGAGATGGCAAACATGATGGATTTACGTGCTCGCGGCAGGTTTTCATGTGAACTTTTACTTAAATAAATGATAGTTTTACCCCAATCGGGAAGCAATTTGCGAAGAAACATACAAATAAGTTGAAAATTACAGGAAGTAGCCAGTTCCATTTTATGTAGTTCCATATTGACGTAAAACTAGGAAGAATTGTGTCGAAAAGTTACACACAGACGATCATTTCTGCATACATTACACTATAGAGGAGCTTTAGCCCAGCGGACAGCGTGGTTGCTAGGTAACAGGAAGTAAAATTTGATACCTAAAAACTGCCAGACTTAAATATAATGATCTTAAAAGTGTTTGAATACAATTTTTAGTCCAACGAAGTCTCAAAACCGTTCAAAAATACGCTCCATTTTGGCGTAGAGTTAAAAAGTCTATGTGGGACCGCTCCTACCTGTCTGGTCCCCCAACCTCTGCATAGACCGATATCTCTCCTCTGTACTGAATGAGTTCGCTCAACACAATACCGCCTGCTCCTTTAAAGCAATTAGCCGTGCGGTTGTAGGTTAAATTTGAGGTGAAACTACATTGTGAACGTCTATGGAGATCAAAGCGGCCGTTTAAGTGTGCACTCTCAGTCTGTCCATTATGTAAGCTTGGGAAAATGGACTTACAGGGTTTAAAAGAAAGGGGCTTACTCGCTAAAGCTCAAGTTAACAATGAAAAGTGCACAAAAGCTATGGAAGGAAGAATGGGACCGCTGCGGGATAGGATTTCCCTTTTGATAGCGAACGAAAACACCAGGTTTGTGGACGCAAGATCGGGAACAAGTCGTGAAAAGGAAGTAGCGGTGACACACACAGCAAATACATGACATAAGCGTTCAAAGTTCGACAGTGAGGTCATCGTGGGGATGGTTTACTTTGGCGCTGTGCTGTTAGCTGTTAGCCGCTAGTCCACAGAGTGTCTTTCTAATGTATAGACAAGAGCTGAATCAACAAACTGGGCTATTTCGAGTTGAGGTTTAAAAGTCACAAGCTCAAGTCATAATGTGGCAAAAGAATGGAGCTGAATGAACCTGGACTATTCAAGGACGACATTCAGAAGAACACAGAGGCCCACCTGTAATTATAACCAAGCCACTTTGTTTAAATAGAACAATTAAAATTCAAATCAAAACTTGTACCAAAGTGCTTCACAAACCGGAAAATGAAACATAATACAGTGCAGCATAAAAACAAAAAACAGACGTTTGCAACAATATTAAGGGTCAGTAATAAGGTCTAAGGCAGACATGGGCAAACTACGGCCACATATGGCCTTTGGGCTTATTAATCTGGCCAGCTGAATGTGACCAAATTATATTAAAATAGGTAACGGGTAAACCTTGTTCAATTTACCTTTTTAACAGGTTGTTGATCTTTTGGCACTTGATGAAACTGAATGTGAGTTTTTCTGCTGTGTTTATTTAACAGACATTTCATAATTTCATAATTATTCATTTAATAAATGCATTTGAAAAACAATTTGTACAATGAGCCTTGTATATTCATGCTTTTCTACATGTTACAGGCCAAATCTCTAATGTCATATATATATATATATATATAATATATATATATATATATATATATATATATATATATATATATATTATATATATATATATATAGATATATATATATATATATATATATATATGTATATATATATCTCCCTGGCCCGGCTCTTCTGTCAAATTTCGACCCACTGTGGCCCGTGTGTCTAAAAGTTCACCCCCTCGTCTAAGGACGGGGGATGTTCTGGGACATTTCTCCATTTGCTTGTTTTCTGTTGATTATTTTGCTTGTCTGTTTCTCTTTCATTGTTGATTTTCTAACTTTCTCTTGGTTAAATTAATTTTCATGCTCAGTCCTTGAATAGTAAAACAGTGGCACTAGTTCAAATCCAGATCATAAAGATAAGTCTCACTCCAAAGTTTCAGAAAAGGCTCCATCTCCTTTGGTTTTGAGACGAGATGGAGGAAAACTCAGTGAGTGCTCGGAGGTTGGGGCCCAAGAGACTGACTAAGGAACCAGGAGATCAGACAGGTAACCGGGGGCAACATCATTAAGAGCCTTAAAAAAAGGAACATTTTTAAAATCTATCCTAAACTTCAAACTGGGTGATGCGGTATAGACGTCTTTAAATGTGTTTTACCGTAAGAGAACGTGAATCATCGCCTGTATAACACGCTGACGTCACTTATGTGTCCTGTCTGTGCACGGTTCATCCTCACAGAGACACGTTCTGTACATAATGGTGCTGTGGCCTTATATTTGTATTTATTATACTTGCTCATTCTTGTGTTGAACTTCAATTTTGTAACATTTATTTATCTTGATTTTTTCTGCACCTACTTTTCTGTTCTCTTCATGCTCTTGAACTATATGTTACAACACTGGAATTTCCCCATTGTGGATCAAATAAAGGTCCTTTCATCTCTTATGTATTTATTGAGTTTTCACTATCAAAAAGTTCAATTTTTATTTTTCAATTTGGAGTATTCTGGGTGTGTAAAATGTTGCATATCTTCAAAAACACTAAACCCATCAATAATCCCGTATATTTGTCTAGCATTTACCTGTATTAAACACTTACGACAAAACAAGAGAACAAAACTAAAACTTACAATTTGCAAAAAGGACTTGGGCTGCAAATAATTAAAAGGGACTGTCGAATACTGGGCAGTGAAACAAGTCAATAGTAAAATCTGGAGCCTGGAAAGCCACTATTTCAGTCTGTATAATAAGATTGTTGTTTAGCATCGATAAAATATGCATTTGTGTAGCACTGGGCACATTTTGATTGTTAGCCGTTAGCCGTTAGCCTTCCAAGTGTCTTCCTATATGCGCAGACAAGAGCTGAGTCAACAAAGCCCGGCTATTTGGAGTCAACCTTTAAAAGTCACGACCTTAGCGAAAGGTGCAGAGCGGCTGATGTGTTTCCTATAGCTAAAGTTCACACATCGAATTAGCCCTGGGTCTGATCAAGCGTTTTACTGACAAAAACACAATTATGATAAATGGACGAGTGCTTGTGCTAAAGATTTTTCCAAAGTTCATTCTTTACGGTGCCATAAACTTTGCTTTGATGAAGCTTATCCGAGCTGCGCAGTCATCAGAGCAGGAAGCTTGTTAGAGTGACCAGAGTCTGAGTCAAAGCTTCACGCTGCAGGGAGAGCGGGCCCCGCGCCGCTATCTCGGCCTTATCTGATTTCTGCAAGACATTTCCTGGATGCTTTTGAGGCTAATCATCATTTGTCAGATTTGTATATTGCAGGTATATTAGGCAGATTATCTTTGATTTAATGACATCTTTTTACTGTCTTAAAAACGTGAAAAATAGAAGTGGTTCATTTGAAACGCTTCACAGTTGTCCGAAGTTATTCCTCACGTACTTTATGCATTCAGAACAACCTAATTATTCACCATGATGAGTTTATAAGTGTTTTTTACAACAAGGTAGAGCTGAGTGGAGGTTAAAGTTAACAGCAACTAGCATGCTTAAGTGTACGTCCTGGTTATTTTACATTAAAATGCTATAATAAACTTATTTTGACCTCAAAAGCCGCCTATACAGTGTTCCCTCGTTTATCACCGGGGTTACCTTCTAAAAATAACCCACAACAGGCGAAATCGAAGTATCAGCGTTATTTTTTAACATTATTCTATATGTATTGCGGCTGTAAAACTCCTCACCACACACTTTATACACTTTTCTCACACAGGCATTTCTCTCTCGTTTAAACACTCTCAAAGTTCAAACCTTCGTATATTATCTCCCTCTTCCTCGATGATCTTTAAATGTGTTGTTCTCGTGTCTCTGCTCCAGCTGTATCCACAGAGGCGCCTCTCCGTGCACAGAAACACTTTTGAATCCAAAGTGTTTCTGAAATTTGTCGGTGCAGAACGTTTCATTGACATTGTGGGTTTTGTCGCGGAGAAAACTCGCAAACATACAGCACTTAAGAGTCACACTGTAATCCAACATTTATGTAAATTTGTCTGAACACATTCTGTACTGTACAGGAGACACGGAGGAGACTGATGAACAATGGTCTACAGTCCCTCAGCCAATCAGGACGCAGAACACAGTGGTCTACAGTCCCTCAGCCAATCAGGACGCAGAACACAATGGTCTACAGTCCCTCAGCCAATCAGGAAACAGAACACAATGCACGTTCATATCATGTAAATAAAAGCAGGAAAAATTGCACACAAAAAAAATCTGCGAAACGGGGACCACGATATAGCGAGGGACAACTGCACAATATATGGGGCATTATGGGACAAATGCATTGGCAAAAAAAAAAAAAAAAAAAAAATGGTACAGGGCCTTTAAATCACAAATAAATTAAGCGCAGAGGGAGAACGCTCAAATATACACTGGTACAACAGATTTATATTCTAATACCGTCGTTGGACTTTGTATTTCAACTCTGGAATTCCCCTATTGTGGAATGGATAAAGGTTCTGTTCTCTGTAAGAATGTTCAAATCTGTGTTGGCACTTTTGCAGACTCCGCAGTCTCGTATTCACTTTGAATTAGATGAAATTACATGCACAACAAACCCTGTATACAACACTGTCAAAACAATAGGATTACATTCAAGTTTGTTTAATTTTACAACAGCTATCTGAAACCAGAGGGGGACTGAAGTATTTCCAAAATGCAAAATGGTTCCAGCTGGGCCAGTTGGACATCAGTTTTAAAAAGATGGCTAGCTAGCATAATGCATTGTTTGTGTAGTTTTTCTTTTTTCTTTTTTTTTTTTTTTTAATGCAATCGCCTATAATAATAATTTAAAAAAAACATAGGAGCACAGTACAGCATTTTATTAACTTTTTTCTGGGGTAGGGGTCTGTCATCGTCTTGTATCCTGGGACATTTTATTGCTTTGCTTGGAGTGTTCCACATTATGTCATTAAACTTCTCTATCACCATGGAGACACGCAGACAACGCCAACACTGAGTAAAAGCGAATCCGGATACGTTTAATGCCATAATTACTTCTGAGGCTTCCGACTGACCCAGTTGTTGGTGATATAGTACTATTACTTCACATACACTTTTACAGCCTAATACTGTGGAACATTCCAGCCAAAGAATGAAGCAGCCCCCTACGCCAAAAAAGTGACATCGTGCACCTTTAAAATCACAACAGTAAAGTGCATATGACAATTTTTTCATGTTTTTTTTTTAATTACTACACAAAAAAGCTGTTGTCATCCATCTTTTATGGGTCTAATCCGTTTTGGCCTTTCTTTACTCTTCGGTTGCTAGGTAATACTGGAATTACCTCTTTGTACGTCACATCTGCTGCCCGTGTCCAACCAGGAAGTAATATTATAAACTTCACCAAAATTCAAAACTAGGCAAAACGAGGTAATATTTTTTTGTAAAGTCTTAAATATAATGATTGATCAAATTGAAAACAGTCTGTTCCACCTTGTGATGTCATCATGTGGTAATACAGGAAGTGCTCCACTGTGTTTTAAAACGCCATACACCTTCACTAGAATCATTTGGATAATTTCAGCTCTGGAATTGCCAATCTCACAGCAGCAGTTATAGAGAGATGGGCGACAGTTTTTCAATGTAAAGTGAATTGGAGCCAGAGAGGATGGAGCCGGAAGCGCGCTCATGCTCACTTCCTATTTGGAACGCAGCAGCTAGCGCATTAGCTATGTCCATTTATATTTACAGTTGATGGTTGCAACACTGAAATTGTGGGTTCAATTGAGTTTCTTTCACCTCTTATGCATTTATTGAGTTTTAAGTATCAAAAAGTACAATTTTTTTTGTTTTATTTGGAGCAGTGTCAGTGTGTCACAAACAATTTACACAATATATTGAATAAAAGTTAAAAGGTAGTTGTTAACATGAAAACTACCACTCCATGACATCACAAAGTGGAACAGAGCATTTTGAGCTTTGGAGATGTACAGACTAATAATAAAGTATTACTTAAACATGTGTGAATGAAACAAAACACAACTCCAGGTAAGTTTTTGACGAGGTAACAGCAGTATAACGTAGTTTAAAGCTCACGAGTCAATATTACATAATCTAGGACCTTTAATTAAAACTTTTCAGGTCTGATTTTTCTTCGTGCTGGCATAGAATGAGCTTGGTAATTTAGGATTATCGCTTCTACTACTAATTAGATGGATAAAATAAGATACGCTGCAGTGGGGCAATACAAATTTGTCTCAGATACATGGGAAAAATCAGGTGCAGACCCTTTAATTTGTGAGTATTGGTATTTTTGACAGCGCTACGGTTTGTAATACATCACCTACGTCGATTAAGAAACGATATTCTAACATGGCTAAAAGTCCACACGAGGCAGCTTTGCGTAATGTAAGATTAAAAAAAGTTGTATCCATGCATGCCACGGTATTACAAAGTCCCACTTCACAACACTATGCAGAATCATGACCACATCTGCTCCCATCTCACTTTCAGCTCCTGTGTAAACGCAGCTAAACCTCCGCAGACAGCTCATTACAGAGCCAGTCGAGTGGAAAACCGCCCCACTTGTGAGAGTCTGAACGTGGATTGGACCCAAAACAAAGCACTTCTTCGTTCTTATATCTCCATTGTGTTTTTTCCCTATTCACTCCAGGCCTCGTCAAAGCGGGGGTAATCAGATAACCTCATCCGAAACCCATCTCTGACCCAGATCTGGTGGAATAGGTTCGAGATGTGAGCCGGGATAAAGGTTGTGATAAGGAGTGTGGTGGAGTCGCATTGTTCGCAGTGTTGTGGGTACACGGACCCCCCAGGCAGAGGCCCGAGTCCTGGGTCAACAGGCGCAGATAGGAGCCTGAACTGTGTTAGCGCTGCTGCAGGTGGGACTGGGGAAAATAGATAGAGACATGCTAGCTTTTGACACAAGGGTTTCAGAAGACCTGCCTTCGTTCGCACCTACACGTGGTAAAGTCTTATCTAGTGAAGGTTTGAAGATATTTACGACAGCGGAGGTTAAAGGTATTCAGTGTCGGGTAACGGTACAAAAAACACGTGTTGATAATGAGGATGTTAAAGCCACAGTATGGATTTGTTTTGACAAAAGTGGACAGATAAATGCATGTTTTTTCCACTTAGGTTGTGTTTATTGCACTTAAAGAAATAAAAACTAAGAAAAACATGAGTTCTTACAGTGAGCGGGCTTGCATCTACACAAACCTGACTCTTATTTGGGCTTGTGTAGAGGCTTCTCCTGCTTGTTGCCATGGAAACGTTGTTCCGTTGGGTCTAATCTTTCATAATATGGTCTAAAATATATCTGTCTCTATGATGAATGTTCTTTAAGTTTTAACTTTAAAGATGGACCAATGTGGGCGTCTTCTTGGCCGATGTCGATACGATTATTTAGAATCCAGAGCAACCGATGGCGGATAAACTCTCCCGATACTTTGAAGCCGATATTTTGGGCTGATTTTGATTATTTCCCCTACATTATATCATTTAAATTTACTACAAACTCCCCACAATGTCTTTTTGTATTATAGTGTTCATATAGACAACTTCTCTCATTAAGGGCCAAGTATAAAAACACAGACAAAGCTGAGGGCCGATTGAGGGCCATAGACTCCTCACGAATGCAGTTAATACTTCAAATCTGCTGTGTTATTACAAGTTAGACTGAACCACTCGACCTTTATTCATGCTACATCCTCAGTGGGACACATTAAATATTTGATATGGCCTTGTTAAAGTAGATTTTCAGAAATGTACAGTAAAAAGTTCTGTGTAAGGTAATATGGGCCAATTCACCTGGAAGCTCGAGGGCCAAGAAAAGTTAGTCTGAGGGCCGCATTTGGCCCCCGGGCCGCAGTTTGAACATGCCTGATATAGAGGTTTGTGTGTATTTTTAAGCAGCAGATGGACCAAATCAAAATATCGGCTTGTGTTGGAGATTTAAGGCCGATTTGCTAAAAAGTCTGATACATCAGTCTGTCTCTTGTTTTAACTTTCTATTTCAATGGAATCCAATTATGGGAAAATAAACTAAAGTAATAGCAGCAAAACAAGTGTGGGTCATATCCATTTTCACTTCCTCAGCACCAACTGAATTTGACTCAATGTTACTTGAAAGCTAGAAACTGCAATGAAGATGTTCGACAATAGATGTGAGGGTATTTTCAGTCAAATGAGAGGAAACGCAGGAACGAAACAAGCTATTTGAGCGGAAAAATGACCAACTGAATCTATTTGACTCAATATAAGTTAGAAGCTAGAAACTACAATCCCGACTTGTAAATCAGGGGTTAAAAATGCAAAAAAAAAAAAAGGGTTATTTAGGAAAAGTTTGAATATATTTGACATGGATATGAGGGCATTGTCGGTTAATTTAAAGTAATAGGAATAACAGTAAAAAGTGAACTCCATTTGACTCAATGTAAGTTATTGTTAAACTGCAGGGTTAAAATGCACAAGCGTTATGCTACATGGTCACGTTTTTCCACCTTCAAGTCGCTCAAAGCTCTTTACATCAAGGAACCAGTCACACAGTCACACACCAGTGTACACAGACAAGTGGGTTAAGTGTCTTGCCCAAGGACACAACAACAGCATTCATCCGTGGACGTACGCTCCACCGACCGAGCTACCGCCGCTTCCAGGGAAAGTTTGAAGACATCTACGACAACGCTGTTTCAGTCAAAGTAACAAAACAAGCAAATGTGGAAAAAAGTTACATATGACCAACTAAATCCATTTAACTCAGTGATTCAAAACTGTAATCCAACTTTGTACCTCAAGGTCAAATACAAGAGTTATCGAGGTGAAGTTTGAAGATGTTTGACCAATGATTTACGGGTATTTTAAAGCAGTAGAACCAAAACAAGCAGGTGTTGATAGAAAAGATGTTAAAAGTGAAAAATATGGCCAACTAAATCCATTTGGTTCAATATAAATTGCTAGAAACTACAATCCCATCTTGTAAATTAGGGTTAACAATACAAGTGTTATCCAGATGAAGGATATTGTCATTTAAATTAAAGTACTAGCAGTGACAAAACATTCAGGTTAAGTTTGAAGATGTTTGACCAATGATTTATGGGTATTTTAACGTAATAGCAGTAACAAAACAAGCAGGTCTTGATAGAAAAGATGCTAAAAGTGAAAAATATGGCCAACTAAATCCATTTGAGTTTAGAGATATGCCATCTTGTACAAATACATGTACAAATTTTAAGTAGATTGACCCACCGACATTTATTCAGGCTTAGATTCTCAATAGAACACACTAAATATTTGATACAGGCAAAAACTTGTAGTAAAAAGTAGTGTTAAGGTAATATGGACCACGAAACACTGATCTGAGGGCCGCTTTTGGGTCCCGGGGCCATAGTTTGGACATGGCTGTAGTAAGTGACAATAATTATGTCAACTAATGGCGAAAACGGGGTAACAAAAACTAGATACTTATTGATACCAAAACTAGTATCGATGCTAAAAAAAACTCGCATTCACAGGACAGAAATGAATCTTTTCCCTTAATAGATTTTTAATGATCTTGAACTGTATCAGAACAAGTATCAGATCACATTTATGGGTATTTATGGGTATTTCTGAGTATTTTAACGTCATTGCAGTAACAAAACAAGCAGGTGTTGATATTAAACATCTTAAATGAGAAAAAAAATTGCACATGAGCAACTAAATCCATTTGAGTTTGGAGATATTTGAGGGTATTTTCAGTAAATTCAAAGAAGTAAGTCGCCATAACAGAACAACCTCAACAACCTCACGTAGTAGTTCATAGTAAGGATTACATATGACCAACTACACCTGTTTGTCTCACTGTAACTCGAACCCCAGAAACCGGATTCCCAACTTGTAGGTCAGGGTTAAAAATGCAGGATCGTTCTATTTAAATATGTAACAGACTGTGTCATTGTGTATTTCCTGTTAATTTGAAGTAACAAAGGGTTAATAACGAGGTCATAAGGGTTCCCAACTTGTATCACAGGTTAAAAACACACTTTACATCCAATTCAGCTATTTAATATGCTTATCTTTATTGCATAACTTGGAAAGAAAGTAATTAGGTTCTTAAGTAAAGTATGCAATAACAACCTGATAAGACTGCGTCCCGAGCTGACCCCAGTATCCTTAACAATACTGCGGTGACTTTAGCGATGTATAGTACTCTAAGTTCACGTATCGGCTTACATACGAGCTGCGTTTTGATTGGCTGTCAGTATCTCTTGGCCAATCACACCTCAGAAGACAGGACAATGCAAAAGGAGCGAGTGACTGGAGGCAGTAGTGTGGGTTAACAGTGAGGGTAAAGAATAATACTTTTACTGTACACGCCCATGGACCACTATGAACCTGGACGACTGAGGGGGTACACGGGTATAAGGACACACGGGAATCGAAAAGAAAGGATTTAAAGTTGAAAATGAGTATCGAGTCTGTTTCCTAGTACTGAAATAGAGTTTGAAATTTTAGTATTGTGACAAAACTAGGCGAAAATGTGTAAAAGTACTTCGCCGGTTGAGTTAGCTGGATGACTACAGTGTGATTTTTTTGTCTTTTTTTTCTTCTCCTGCTTTATTCATACCATTTATTAGGTAAATAACTGCACATGCAAAAAGGGAAATTGAAAGTATCGATCGTACGTGAGGAATTTGGGCTGGATGTCGACAAAAATGTACATTTAAACTAATTTACTGACTAACTTAAGACTTAAACTGTACTGAACAAATTATGAATGAACAATTTAAAGTGATAGTATGTCGACTGCGTGATTCAGTGGAAATGGAAAGCTAAATCCATACATGGGCTTAAATATGTGGTATATACTCACATTTTATACGTCGTTTTTCCACCTTTAAGCCACTCAAAGCGCTTTACATGAAGGAATCGCACTGTCAACCTGTGAGTCTGTGGATCTAACCGCTTTACCGATGATGTTCGGGATTCAAACCGCCAAACTTTGGATCTAAACACTGTGCTTACTCAGCTAGGAGTCAGGTTTGTGGAGATGCGAGCCTGCTCATCGTGAGGACAGCGTTTTTCTTCATTTTTCAGTGCAATAAAATCACCCATAATGACTAAACGTGCTTTTGTTTTAGTCTGATATTTGGCCAAAAAACACATACTAAAGGGCACCATACATACATACGACTGATTTAAGTATGTACTATTAATACTCATGGCGTGAGTTGAAGTTGTTGGTGAAACCCAGGCATTGTGCAAGCGTCCGTGTGAGTGCGAGCGTGTGTTTACCATGGTGTTACTGTGTCATCACTTTGCACATGATACTACAGTGATACTACAGTGAGCAAAGCACGAATCACCATGAACAGATTTAGCAACTCAAGTCAAACCCTACATTTCACAAACTAAGACAGGGTCAACCCAAACTTAAAGGTTCTATATGACGCAAAATGGACTCTTAAGACATGTTAGAACTACGGGACTTTCGGCAACCTTTGTGGGATCTTTTGGAGCTGTTCGTTTCAAAGAGCCGTTCGAAACACCGGCTCTTTTGACATTTCTATGACAGAAACCACTGTGAGAACTTATTTTATCTACAAACTAATCACAGAGAGATATGACCAAGGCTCAGTTGTGTTTAAAATGGTTCAAACTGAGAGTGGGAGTGTGTTTACCCTTTGCAGTTATGAACATCTAAATAAAAGGTTGCTCTATAATAATATTAATTTGAAAACTAAATGTTATTAAGATGTCAAATATGTTGTTCTTTTTGCACGAATCTCTCACTCGTGTCGCCTGCTCTGCTGATTCTCGTGTTGGATCGGTGTAAAAATGCAGAGAAATTGCAAAGAAAAAGATTTGGTTCTTTTAAAAATGGTAGAGATCCGGATCCGTTTCTCGTTAAAGAACCGTTCAAAAGAGCCGATTCGTTCACAAACGTCACATCGCTAGTTCGAACGTTGTGGAGTTGTGTTTTGTTTCATTCACGCATGTTTGAGTAGTCCTTTATTATCAGTCCGTCTACATCTCCAAACCTCAAAACGCTCTGTTCCACCTTGTGATGTCATGAAGTGGTAGTTTTCAAGTTAACAGCTACTTTTCACCGTTAGTTCAGTAGAGATTCGCAATTCCAGAGCTGAAATTATCCAAATGATTCTCGTGAAGGTGTGTGAAGTTTAAAAGACACACAGTGGAGCACTTCCTGTATCACCACATGACATCACAAGGTGGAACAGAGTGTTTTCTGTTTGAGAAAAACTGCAGGTTTGTGTGTTAAACATGTGTGAATGAAACAAAACGCAACTCCAGGTCTGTTTGAGACGAGGAAACAACATAAAAGTGTGTAATATTTGCCCTATAAACGAAGTGCAGCTCTTTATAATCTTTACCGTTCAGATTCAGATAAAACGCATTGTGAGGCTGGGAATAAGGTTAATGAGTTGCTATATGCTGTGTAAGACAAAGGCGGCATTCACGGGTCTGTTTTGGGTCACAGGGAGCTAGTGGCCTGTCCCAGCTGACTACCACCACCAGCAGAACAGACAATCCATCACTATAAACTATCAGAGACGTTTAAGCCCAAAGGCAGGTCCTCTACAGCCGCAACATGTGCAGATCAGAGGAGCCAACGCATCTCAGGAAATCCACTCGATTTGGCCCGAAGCACCGGGGGTCACGTCAACCCAAAGGCCGCCTATAAAACACGGTAATGAGAGGACATTTTGGCCCATTTGTAAGGTGAAAGTATGCAGACTCGTGCCTCTCAGTGGAGCGGTCGGGGGTTCGGTCTCCAGGTCACCCACCTCAGATCAGTTTGAGCGAAGTTTGCTTTGTCCTTTTTCGATATCGCTCCAGCTGCCTCCTAAAAGATAAGAAAAGTTAGTAAAGGGATCTCAATTTCTGAACCAATACAATTATTTTATTGTATGATATAAGTACTACCAGGTCTGTAGTTTAGAGACTTTTACAAACATGTTCTGAAAAGTATTCGATCTTGGTAGTTTATATTAACGGTAAAATGGTTATATAGCGTTTTTCTACCTTTTAGGCTCTCAAAGCACTTTACGTCAAGGAAACACTCACCCATTCAGGCTCAAGTGTAACCAGACACTAAGGGTGAGGTGGGTTAAGTGTCTTGCCCAAGGACACAATGACAGCATTCATCTGTGGGAGCTGGAATCACACCACCAACCTGTGAGTCTCTGGATCGGACCGCTCGACTAATGATGGTTACGTCGAGAGCGGGATTCGAACCGGCAACCTTCCGCTCACTGAACAACCTCTCTACCAACTGAGCTGCTGTTATCGCTACTGTCAAAATCACCTGTCAGGAAAAATCTGATGGTTTTTTTTCCACCCAAAATAGGTCAGATCTGTTTTATTTTCCCCAAATCGCCCTTTACATGTAAAGGCAATTTAAAGTTGCGCTGTGTAACTTTTCCTATAGAGGATATAGTCCTGTCACGCTAAGAAATTCTGAAGCATAATATATCGCTACAGAGAAATATTTGATAAATGATAATACTGAAACTACTTCATGTCACTAATTAAGATTTAAATAATCCAAGATAATCCCAGTGAACCATTTTGAACTTTTTCATTAGAGACATGAGCTGCAACAAATAAACTGCAGAACGAACCAATAATTAGCCATAAAAAGGATTTATCCACAGCTCCACAGCTCAAATCTTTTCATATTACAACAAAAAATACCCCAAATCTGTCCACTTTTATAAAGAAAAAAAAGTACTTATAATAAATACTGAGGCTCAAAATCTATTGTTCACGTTTCATGTAATGAACGATAAGTGGATACAGTAATTATAGTGACAGGTCTAAGAGGACACACGCCCCCTGCTCGTCTCCACGGTGATGTTACACAGTCAGCGGTGGAACGTGACAAAGTAAAAGTAGTAAAGCGCTGTACTTAAGTAAAAAATGTAGGCATCTGTACTTTGCTTGAGTGCATTTTACAGTGGATACTTTTTACTTTTACTTCATTTGTGAGTAGATATCTTACTTTCTACTCTACTACTAGATTTTTTTTTGTATTATTATTATTATTATTATTATTATTATTATTATTATTATTATTATTATTACTATTATTAATAACTTATTGTTCATTTATTTATTTTATTTTATTTATTTCTTATTATAGTCTGAGACCTGAGGAGTTTATTTTTAACCCGTTCATAATCTGAGCAAAAATTTACAAATAAAACCAGCAATTGTTTCTATTGAGCAAAATCCAGCATAAACTTTTATCAAAATCACTACATTTGAAGCTTTATAAGACTCAATATATGCATCAAATACTTTTACCTACTTTTTACTCATTTTGAAACAAGTACTTTTTACTTTTTAAGCTGATTTTTTCACGTGATACTTTTACTTGAGCACTGTCCGGTCTGTACTTTTACTTAAGTAGCAGAATTGAGTATTTTTCCCACGCCAGCCCACAGTGCGACAGCTATTACACAGTGTACTTTTAAATGTACTTATTGTGCGTGGCTGACCTATGTTTCATCCTTATTGTGAATATAACAAAGAACATGTGGGACAATACATTGAAACAGTCGCCGTGTCCTAGAGTGACCTGGGTGACTGTCACATTCCCTGCGACTCGGCGAGAAACTCTGACTCAGTATCGTCCCTGAACTAAACTGGGTGAGAGGTGAGTCCGGTCCCACAGCGTGCGGTGCGTTCATGGTCACGGTAACCCGATCGTAACTCCCTCCTCCTCCCCGTCTGTCCCACACCCGAATGTGTACCGTGAATGCGTCGCAGTTTCTCTTAATCAGTGGGTTGGGCTTGGGTTTTTCGCCGTAGAGTTGGTGGAGTTGGTTCCCACAGAGGTTGGCAGAACATAATGAAAATACTTAACATTCCTCCACCCTGTATAATGGCAGTATATGAGCTTTAGCGGCGAGCTGGCACCGGCCGCGGGGAAAAACAACTCCCCCAGAGTCAAACTAAACCTATTCAAACCTCCACCAGCTTTTCCACAACTTTAACATTGACCATAACACATTTTGAAGCATGATCTATTGCTGAAGGAAACAGAAACGACGTGTGAAGCTAACTGTAGGCACTGCCCTGTCAGAAGCTAGACTTTAACCTAAGCTTGTGTCTTGTTTAAATCCATTTCACATTTAGTTTTCATGAGTTTGCAGACAATTTTAAACTTTCTGGGCCGTGTTTGCTAACGTGTGCGTCGCGTCGCCATGGCAACTGCTGAACATTCTGCCATAAACAAACATGTAGAACATCCCAGCATGATTTCACCGCAAAGTATTAAGACCGAAATCCATTTTATATATTTTTTTAATGAATTTCCAGGCAATTTTAAAATTTTTGGCCACTGTGCATTGTGTCACCATAGCAACTGCTGAACATTCTGCCATAAACATACATATAGAGCATCCCATTGTGATTTCACCACAAAGTATTAATACTGAAATCTATTTTATTTATATATATATATTTTTTATGAGTTTTCAGGTAATTTTAAACTTTTTGAGCAGCGTTTGCTATAGTGTGCGTTGTGTCACCATGGCAACTGCTGAACATTCTGCCATAAACATACATGTAAAACACCCCAGCATGATTTCACTACAAAGTATTAATAATTAAATCCATTTTGTATATTCTTTTAATGAGTTTTCAGACAGTTTTAAACTTTTTGGGCAGCATTTGCTAATGTGTGCACTGTGTCACCGTGGCAACAGCTGAACATTATACCATAAACATACATGTAAAACACCCGTGCATGATTTCACCGCAGAGTATTAGTAATGAAATCCATTTTATATATATATTTTTTATGAGTTTTCAGACAATTCTAAATATTTTGGGCAGTGTGCATTGTGTCACCATGGCAACTGCTCAATATTCCGCCATAAACATACATGTAAAACATCCCTGCATGATTTCATCACAAAGTATTAATACTGAAAAAAAATGATGCCACTTGCGCAATAATCCTATAGCAGAATTATTATGGATATGATTAAAAAAACAAAAAATGCAATAAAAAAAAGCAGAACTAAACACTTATGTACTTAGCTACATGACTCATAGAAGTTATTTATTCAACCCTCTACAGCTCAAATCTTAAAAATAACAAGAACTTCCTCAGTAGTACTACAAAGAAATACCCACGATAAATATAGACCCCCAATATACTGAACGATAAGTTGATGTAATAATTATCATGACAGGAGGTCTGACCACGACGAAACTGAAACCGCAGCTAACGACAAGCGACAAGTTAAAACACTCGCAGAACTATGTCAACAGTTTGAAACGGTCCTGCAGCACTTAAACGTTACACAGGCCTCAAACAACAGTGACGTGCAGTTTGTTGCCAGAGTGCCACTTAAGCTGAAGCAGGCTTTAGATTTAAGCCTACAATTATGTTAGCGAGTCAAGAGCGTCCGTATAACCCAAGAGTGGTGCATTTTTGAGTCATGGAATTTGTAGGTTTGACTTAAAGTGCTTGTGAAAATCATTACGTCATTTTATTATTTTGGAAATGTTTACTTTGGTTTTCTGATTCCACCGCCAACCTTCTGATCAGAGGAGAAGGACTAGGATTTGAAGTAGCCTAAATTGCATATTTTGATCACTGTCTTCCTTCAAAATTGTCCCGCCATGTATATATATTTTTCCCAAATAAGCCTAGAAATGTCGCAAATGCAGATTGCCATGGTCTAGCGTAACTCCAATCACTACAAGGGCAATTTAAAGTCCCATTGCGTAAGTTACTCCACCTGCTTGTCTCCATGGAGATGTTATATCATTGCCGGGAATGTTCCACAGTATGACAGCAGTTACACGGTGTGCCTTTAATCATTACGTCATTTCATTTTATTATTTTTTGGAAATGTTTACCTTGGGGGAGCTCGGAGTAGAGCCACTGCTCCTTCACGTCGGGAGGAGTTGGCTGAGGTGACTCGGGCGTCAGTTCAGGACGCCTCCCCGGAGAGGTGTTCCGAGCATGTCCCAGGACACGCTGGAGGGACCGTGTCTCTCGGCTGGCCTGGGAACGCCTTGGGGTCCCACCGGAGGAGCTGGAGGACATGTCTGGGGTGAGGGAAGTCTGGAAGTCCCTGCTTAGACTGCTGCCCCCGCGACCCGGCCCCAGATAAGCGGAAGAAAATGGATGGATGTTCATCTTGGTTTTGTGATACTATGCTATACATTTAATGCAAATTGCAAATATCTGGTATAATCAGTCCCTTTTTTTGAAAATTTGAAAACTGCTTGTTCAAAGTTATCTGATGCCTTAGAGATGTTAAAGGCACACTATGTAACTTTTCTAGTGAGGGTTAAAAAAAAAGAAAACGCATTGAAAAACATGCCTTCTTACTATTACAGGTGTCCACAGACTTGACTTGTGCCTGGTTGTGTCACATACTTGTTTCTATGGCGACTGTTACATTTAGCCTACTGTGCAGCATTCAAATTTTGACCTTTGACTTACTGCTGCACAAAATGATCAAGATTAACAATATTATTGAAACTAAATCATTCCAGCACTGGCACAACAACGCTGTTTTTTTTAAGCTAATCTTATCGTACTACAAGAAATACCAAAAAGTATCGCAAGTACTGCAAAAAACACGTGATCCATTTTGAATTTTGCCATTGCAGAAGGTGAAACGTGATTTCTTTCCAACTTTTTTTTTGGTGCGTCTCGTGAATACATCAATCTCCCTTTTGAGCCGGGCACATGAGGTTCCTTCTGTGTCAACTTTTGCCAAAAAAAAAAACGTTACCATCGTGTATTTGTTTCATTTGAGCGTTAGCATCCTTGGGGCTACAGGAGTGTCTGCGCAGATAACGTTGTATCTATTCATCGCGACGCTAACCTCAAGGCTGCGCGACACAGGCGGCACACGCTAGCTGCTAATTTTCGGTTGTCAAAACATGGACGCAACACCGGTCTACGGACTTGCCCCGGCTCCACGGTGCAACGAGAGGGGCATTTGGATCCGTGCGCGACGAGGTTGATGCTGTTACATTAGGTTGACAGTCTGTTAACGCTGATTTGAGGCTTGCGTCATAATTACATTCCTCCAGCGGCTTCTGTGTGGCAATATTTAGCACGGAGGCCTGGGACGTGACGGGGCCTGTGTAGATTGAAAGAGCAAATTGTTCTCAAGGCGTTGCACAAAGGGATGTTGTAAGTCATACCAAGAGAGTGACAGAGGAGTTCAAAATGAGCGAGGACGCAACGATGGAGAATAGTCTTACTGTTTTATTAAACTACGCCACTTTTCTGGGGCGATGTAGCCACCTGCGATTGAACAAACAAGAAGAAACAACGTTAACGGCGCAGTGAGGAACGTTTCTGGCGAAGATATCATCTCCATGGAGACAAGAAAGTGGCAGGCTCTCAATTAGACAAGTTATGCAATGCTGCTTTAAAGACGCACAGGTCTGTAGCCCACTTTTGACGAGTTACAGGTTAGATCTGCGGGGAGGCGACCTCGCTCACTGTAAGAATGCAACAAAAACACCTGTTTGACAAGTTTAAAGCCGTACTGTGGAACATTCCAGCCAAAGTTCCAGACCTCCCCACCACAAAAGTTACATAGTGCACCTGTAAAGCACCTTTTTACTTACTAATTTGAAAGATGTGCATTTTACATAATTAGTTTGATGTATAATAGCGATGTAATGTCCCTGAAAGAGTCGGCTCTTCTGAACGGCTCCTTAACGTTAACAGTTGGATCCAGATCTCATTTTTTAAAAGAGCCGAATCGTTTTTATTCCAATTTTTATGCCTTTTTACACTGATTAAAGCTGAACCAACACAAGAATCAGCACAGAAGCCGAACAGGTGACACGAGTGAGCGATTTGTGCACAAAAAAAACATATTTGTTAACATAATAATGGTTAGCTTTTAAGTAATTATTGTTTAAGTCAATGTTTCATTCCGATTATTCATTATTTCAAAGGGTAAACACACTCCCACTCTCAGTTTGAATCATTTTAAACACATCTGAGCCTTGGTCATATCTCTCTGTGATTAGTTTGCAGATAAAATGAGTTCTCACAGCGGCTTCTGTCATATAAATAAATAGTAAAACAGCCAGTCTTTTCAACGGCTCTTGGACATGAACAGATACGAAAGATTTGGTTCCCACAAAGGAGCCGAAAGCCGCATCACTAATACACTGTATACTGATGTTTAGCATTTATGTGACAAAATTACATTACTCAACCGAGCTGCATTACAGTTGCGTCATTAGTTTTTAATAGTTAAACCGGTTCTCATGTGGTTAGAATTACCTAGGCACATAGTAGTTAATCAAAGTTAAAGTAGTAGTGTAGTTACTCATTCATTCAGTTGAGTTTATCACGGGGGTTATGTTCTAAAAATAACCCGTAATAGATTAAATTTGTGAAGTATCAGCTTTATTTTTTACAATTATATATATTTTAAGGCTGTAAAACCCCTCACCACACACTTTATACACTTTTCTCACACAGACGTTAACATTTTCTCACATTTCTCTCGTTTAAACTCTCTCAAAGTTCAAACCTTCGTATATTATCTCCCTCTTCCTCGATGATCTTTAAATGTGTTTTGTTCTCGTGTCTCTGCTCCAGCTGTATCCACAGAGGCGCCTCTCCGTGCACAGAAACACTTTTAAGTCCAAAGCGTTTCTGAAATTTGTCGTTTCATCGACATTGTGGGTTTTGTCGGGGAGAAAACTTGCAAACATACAGCACTTAAGAGTCACACTGCGACCCAACATTTATGTAAATTTGGCTGAACTCATTCTAGCCATTCTTAGCCAATCAGGACGCAGAACAGAACGCACCTTCACACGCTGTAAAAAAGCTAAATTTCACCAAAAAAAAAAAAATCACGAAACAGCGAGGCCACGAAAGTTGAACCGCGATATAACGAGGGACAACTGTACCGATATAGCGTCGACTCCAGCTGTACATAAGCAGCATCCACAGACTGGTCTAAATGACACACACATTTTTAAAAGCGCACATTAAACGCACAGTGAGTGACAGCTAAAATGGCCTATTGACTGGAAACAGACATTAGTGAAGTATCCATTAATTGACAAAACGCAGACATTCCAAACCCATTATTTACTTGTAAAGGTAAAGAAACACATTGTCAATCAGCTTCGGTCGCCATTTACTCGCCGAAACACTCAATACTATCAATGCTGTGTGTAAATAAAGTATAGTGTGTAAACCAACAACAACAGCACGTCTCTGAGTGGGCAAAACACGTCTGACTCATTAGTTACTGTATTGTGGTAAACAAACTTGATATTCTAGTCAACATTTCCATGGATCTAGCAGTCAACTATGGGATATTTAAAGTGTTTGTCTTAAGCTGAGTGTTTGGAGTGTATAAAGCAGCAGGGCAACAATACCACAGGAAAGAAATGAATCATCTAACACAAGAAAACGCCAAGGCAGTGAGTGAATCTGCAACTCTGAAGCGAAATTGGATACGTTTTTTAGGGATCGATACAACATTTTGGCTTAACGCGTTTCAAGTTAGTGCTGCCAAGCTATGAGCGATAGGGAAACTGCATTTCCAGCACCACACTGCCAGCTCGGCCCTTGTTATCTCGGCGTACGACATCAGAGGTATAATGCTCCCTACAACGAAAGCGTGTAGTGATGTTAGACGAAAGTGGAACGGACAATACTGTCATAATGTAGTGATGGGACTTTTGGATCTATTTAAACTGATTCAAACTGAGAGTGGGAGTCTGTTCACTCTTCGGAATTATGCATAATCGAAGTAAAACAATAATAATCCACTGAAAATTAACTGTAATTATGATGCCAAATTTGTTTTTTTGTGCATAAACCTCACTCGTGTCGCCTGCTCTGCTTTTGTGCTGCTTCTTGCATCGGTTCAGACTTAATCAGTGTAAAAATGTATACAAATTAGGCAAGATTTGACTCTTTTAGAAAATGAGATCCAAATCCAATTGTTCACTTGTTCAAAAGAGCCGACTCGTTCACAAACGTCACATCACCGTCATAATGTCTTGAGTCCCGGGTGCTAATGGTAAAAACAGAACTTCAGCCTCATGTCTCTTCATCCAACTCTCTGGCTACTTGAAATCCTCTACAGCCGAGAGCGAGCCAAGAGTCTGTCATTGCTTCCTTAATACTATACCACTGGGTAAATCTCAATTGGACATGTCTGGCACTTGTGTAAATAATAATTGATTATGTGAAAGACGTGTAAAGGGTTTAATGTTTCAAACAAAAATAAAACACGATTCTCTCGTCCATATGGTGAACGTGAGTCATGTTACACGTACTGCCTACACAAGCTTAAATATTGCACAGAGTGATGGAGGATCTTTTCATTGCCATTATTTCATAAATGAAAGAGGACAAGTTAATGCGGCGCGATGCTAGCGCCGACATGACAGATCGGAGAATAAGAGCCTCTGGTTATGTGCCTGCTCCACCATCAGCGGCCCTGTTAGTAATGAGCTACAGCACTATTGATGGAGATGCATGGGCCTCTGTGGGGGCCGCTGAAAATTTGTCCAAGCTTAAATAAAATGAGAATAAAAATAATTGATTGGAAATCAATGCACATACATCATTCACTCTTTTGTTAAAAGGAAAAATGGAAGAGAGGAGCGAGGGGGGAAAGAGCAGGGAGAAATCGATACTCATTCGAGTCATAAATCAGAATTGAGTCAGCTCGTGGGGAGGGGAGATAATCATTGGCCTGGTTTTTGGATTACATACTCAACAGGGCCGGGCCGCGTCCAGATTACAAATGTGTTTAGAGGACTCCAAAGCCCCGCGCTGCACTTCTGCACAGTGTCCGATCTAGGGCTGAACCGTTTGGGAAGAATATCAAACAGATTTTTCTGAAAAGCAGTGGAATTTGATTTGTCATTTGTTTTAATTATATGATTCTGTTCAAAGCGATACAAGAATCACATGTTTGTACCATAGACTGTATATGTAAATGGACATAGCTAACCTGCTAGCCGCCATGTTTCAAATAGAAGTGATCATGGGCGCACTTTGGCTCCATTGACTCTGGCTCCAATTCACTTTACATTGGAAAAGTGTCGCCCCTCTCTCTGTATCTGCTGCTGTCAAACTCGTCATTTTGCTCTTAAAATGTTCATATTAACCCACTCTATATGATTCTGGTATTTTTATTTCACTATTGTGTCTGTAAATCAAGATATGAGCATTAATAACAGACAAATCATGCGCCTTCTTTCCCTGAAGTCGCTCCTGCTTACGTTAGCAACAGGTTTGATTGACAGCGTTGCTAAGTGCCTGTCCACTGCCAAACCAGCGTGAGAAGAGGCGTTACCTTCAACAGCTCCGCTCCTGATTGGCTCTTTGGTTGCTATGATACTCAAAGTCGGAATTCCAAACACCGACCTCGGCTCCAAATTCGCCCCATAACCGCTAACCTCGAAGAGCTTCATTTGACTGGAACCGGACGCTATGGGCGACATCGCACTCCCTTCGTCCACTTCTTTATACAGTCTGTGGTTTGTACAGATCTAAACTATAGGATTCGCAGTTTTTATTCAGAATAAGACAAGACATGTCACTGTGTTTGGAGGAAATTACGGTACTTAAAAAACTGCAGCTGTGGCGATTCGCTCATTAACATTGTGATTTCGATTAGCTTGCGATTCGTCTCGCATCTCTATTTATACTTATAACCAGCGTCCGATCCTCTCATTAAAATGCATCGTGAGCTCAGGAGCACCTTAAGGCCCACGTCAACATGTGTGCTCTGTGTCAGCCCTGTCACCGGGGGCAACCAGCTCTTGACCTTGGCGAGGGGGAGCGGGACCTATATGGCTGCGTTTCCGAGGAGACAAGTGCGCAGCCATCGCTCAGTCCCCGCTGATGTTTGGAGACGCGGGCGAGGATTGGGTTGTGTGCGTGCATTCACATGGCCCGATACATCAGCGTGTGGATATATTGGGGTGAAAATCGATACGAGCCATCTCAGGAATGATGGAGTCTCTGCACAGATCAGAGCCGTATCTAAACAGATGTCAGACGAAGCTATGTGGTTTTTCTCTTTGTTACAACCAGACAACGGTATATTTCGTTTAGGTTAGGAATCAATCTCCAACTCTCAAGGATAATTAATCATTATGAAATCGTAATTTGGATGGATGAAATTTGCAAATCTTAAAGGCTGCAGTTTCTTTTTTACAATTTCGAACTGTGTTTTTTGTATTAGTTTATCAGTTCACATATCAGCCTCGTTGTGAATTCGTCTGGATATTATATTTCACACATTGTTCAGTCCTAACAGATTAAACTATTCTAAAGATTTGGTTTGGAACACATGTACCGAGTATTACTACAAAAACAACAATGACGTAGAACTGCATACCGCTCATGCCGTTCTGCTGATCTAAAAAAGGTGAGACCGGAAATGGCCAAATGACACATTAAAGAAAAAGTTTCAGTGATCAAAATAACTCACGTGGCCTACATAACTACGAAATCTAATGCAACTACGCCAGCGACTTTAGAACTTCAGAAAAATATGCACACAGGAAGTCGCTGGCCCTGCTAAAACTTTAAAGGTATTACACAAAATAGACCCTCGTGAGCTTTATCCATGTTATAATGTTACGTCCTTAAAAAAAAAAAACATATCCGGAGTTGTGTTCTGTTCATTCACACATGTCTGAGTAACCCTTTATTATTAGTGGAGCATTTCCTGTATTACTACATGACATCACAAGGTGGAACAGAGTGTTTTCCATCAGAGACAAGAACTCAAGAACATGCAGGGTTTCTGTGTTGAATTTGTGAATGAAACAAAACACAATCCTTCATTTACTCTGCAGGCAAGACGATGACAAAATAAAGGCTGTGTAATAGGAAAAAAATAATTAATTGTGGTTAAATTAATTGCACTAATGAATTATATAAATGTGTAATTGTAAAACATTTAAATACTGTTCTGAAAGACGTCGCGTGTACTGAACCACAGACCTTGGAGCAAAGCACGTTTAACGCACAAAACCTGCACATTTACGCTCTGAAACAAGGGACTACACAGACATCTGGTAAGGAAAACACTTTGTTCTACTTTGTGATGTCATGTGGTGATACAGGAAGTGCTCCACTCTGTTTTATACTCCTTACACCTTCACTAGAATCATTTGGATCAGGGGTGTCAAACTCAAATCCACATTGGGCCAAAATTAAAAACTGAGACAAATTCACGGGCTTAGCTCAACATTTACTGAAAAATTTATACCGGCGGCCAGCTCTAATGCACATTTGATATGATCTCACGGGCCAAATATAATTAAACTATGTGCCAGATTTGGCCCCTGGGCCTGAGTTTGACATATGTGATTTGGATGATTCCAGCCCTGGAATTGCCCATCTCTACGGAACAAAACTTAAAAAGTAGCTGTTAACTTGACAACTACCACTGTATGACATCACAAGGTGGAACAGAGCATTTTGAGCTTTGGAGACATACAAGGACTAATAATAAAGTACAACATTGTGGCTTCGCATGTGACTTTTATATAAATAATTGCGATAGATTTTCCATAGCGTACAGTCACCATCGAGTAGAGCTATTACAGAATGAGATAAAAAGCAGCAGGTTGTTTACTTGCATGTTACGAGAGTCTACATTTATAACCTCATGCTCACATATGCCGGAGCTCTAATGCCTGCGGACCATGTGAATCATTAAATCCCTAGTCTGGAAAATTGTTGCTTTTTGAACTACTCTTGAATATAGACAGCTGCGGCAACATCTGGTTTGGATATGTAAACAAACTGGCTGCACAAAATAAAGTTGTAGCTTGTAATTTGTGTATGAAACTTTCTCCCTGTGTTTGGTGTCCAAGAAAACAGTGTCTGATGCCCCACTGACAGAGAACGCTTCACGCTGTCTCACCAGTTGCCCATAGCGATGGTGGTGCCGCAGTGGACTCGGCTACAGCTTTGACCAACCAAAATCGATCACTTTTTGATTTTGGGTGTGATTTTTGTCGGCCACGATAACACCTTTCGAAGTGCGATATACAGTATCGCTGGAGTTAATATAAACGATCAACGATAATCCATCCATTTTCGCTTATCCAGGGCCGGGTCTAAGAAGGGACTCCCAGACTTCCCTTCACCCCAGACACATCCTCCAGCTCCTCCGGTGGGACCCCAAGGCGTTCCCAGGCAAAATTATCCCCTCTTAAGTATTCTAAATGAACAAAATCGCTTAAAATATGATATAAACTGTGATAAATACATAACACAACTCTTTAGTAGTTAGTTTGTATCTATAATGAGTCATAATTCAACGTTCTATAGCTCAAATCTTATCATCGTACAGAAAAATAACCGAAAAGTTTCCCACGAGCGCAAAGAAAAAGTCCCCAGTGAGTATAATACTGATAATTGTTCTATCATTTTATCAGATAAAACACTTAAAATACATTTACACAACCAATAACATCCATAGATATTACTGATAATACAGTTTAAACACTTTCAGGCTCTTTTAAGTATCTGGGTGCACATCACACATTTCACACATTAGTTAACGTCATGAAGCAGATCTGTTGTGCTTGCATCTGCTGTAAAACTATAATCTACGACACCTGTGGATGAGTATGTTATAATTTGCACATTTTGATCACAATATTCACCTAAAACGGCTTAATACAAGAAACAAGCAGCATGTCCAATACCAATATGTCTACACAACACTGCCGAATCCTACACGTATCACAGATTAAATTGGATTAAATCAGAGAACAAAGTAAGTCCAAAGTGTCGTTAGAGGTGAAAACGAGTTGATGGGCAGTATGGCGTCTTGAAAATAAGCCACTAAAGATTGCTCAAACATGCACGAATCGCTCCAAAAATGACTCCGGGTGAGTAAATGTTGAGGGAAACAACTAAAACATGGATAAAAGATCTGAAAAGTCGTTTGCAAGAATAGGTCTGCTTTAAATTTCACGCATCACACCTATTTCGGGATTGAGTAAAATCCAGTCCCTGATTATAACTTGTTCAGACTCTCAAGTTACAGTTAAAACAAAGATAAAGCCAAAGTTAAATCTGTCAACTGGACAAAAAGTTGTAGGGATGAAGACGTTTCATCCAAGCCACTTCAAGAACATAACTGCTCACAGATTACATTCAGTTTGGCTCATGAAGACCCTGCATTAGCCTGGACCGTCTGGGTAACTTGCCTCTGCACACGCCTCATGCAAAATCGCCACTTTGCCCGACCCTATAGATCCCACCCATTCTCCTTAAGAAAAACCCCTCGGAACGACTCACTGATTGGTTTGACAGTGATGCATTAAAATGGGTCGTGCAGTAATTGGTCTTTCCTGTGGCTATGGTCTGGCTGGATTACATAACGATGATAAAGCTGCGGACCTGGCCCTCCGAGATAAAACCTGCAATGGCGGACCCGGCGCATTCTCCAAATGCTTCACGGGAGAGGCCGAGCGGAGGAGGTGATTACTGTAGACCACCTCTTGCAAAACCGCGACGGGGACCCTGGGAGCACTCAGGTATTCATCAAACGCTTCGACTGTATAAGCCTGGGCAACTTTGTAAATGAATGAATAATGATGGGGTATTATTGGAGGGTTTCTGAAGACATCGGGACGTTCTATAGCCCTGTGCTGTTTAATTCAGACGGGGCAGGCTCGCTGTGGTTAATAATAGAGCAGGAGGGAATACATTTGGTGATATGCAAAATTTGAATATTGAGTTGTCCATCCATGGGGTTCATAGCGATTTAACAATTAAAACGGTAATATTATATCTTTTGAGTCCTCAAAATGTCGTCTATAAACAGGACGATGTAAGCCATGAATATAAAAAGCGCGCCTATGTTGTAAAAAGAGAGAGGAAATAGCAGAGTAATTGCTCAAACTAGAGTATAAACTTTAAAGTATATGTATATTTTTTGCAGTTTTTGTGGTCAGTTTAGCAGTCCGTTCATTCCATTTTGGTGAGATCGCTCAAATATAATCTGATCGATAAACGGACATTTTTATATAGCACATTTACTCTATGGGCAAGGTGATGACAAAAAAAAAAGAAAAAAAAAAAAAAAAAAAAAAAAAAAAAAAAAAAAAGTGTATTGCACAGCTGAATTCACTTTAATCATGGTTAAATGAAACACAAACCCTGCATATTTAGGCTGGTTTCTTCTCTGAAACGGAAAATACTCTGTTCCACCTTGTGATGTCATCATGTGGTGATACAGGAAGTGCTCCACTGTGTTTTTAAACTCCATACACCTTCACTAGTATCATTCGGATGATGATTTCAGCCCTGGAATTGCCAATTTCTACTGAACAAAAGTTACAAAAAGTAGTGATAACTTGAAAACTACACTGTGTGACATCACAAGGTGGAACGGGAGCATTTTGAGCTTTGGAGATGCAACAGACGGATAATAAAGGACACATGGTCATATTTGTGTATAGCACTTTTCCACCCGTTCATTCATAAGCAGACATTGGAGAAAATGGGTTAAGTGTCTTGCCCAAGGACAGTATTCATCTGTGGGACCTGGATCGCACCTCCAACCCGTGAGTCAATGGCTCTGACCACTCAACCACCAATAACGTTATGTCAAGAGCGGGATTTGAACCGGCAACCTTCGGATCAGTGGACAAACACTCTACTAACAGAGCTCCTGACGCTGCGTAGCTAATGAGCAGCTTAATCCCAAAATAAATACATTTTTTTACCCACCATGCAGCTTCATAAACGCGGTGTATTGAACATGAAGAGGTTAAACGTTCAGCTATTTTCTTTTTGTACTTTTATATTCCATGAAATCCCAACAGAAACACTGCCAGCCACATCCGTCTGAACTATACATTCCTCAAACTGAAAAAGTACCAAAACAACCCTGACTATAATCTCCTTATTTTGTTACATCACAAATTGCGACAAAGACAATTTTTAGTAGCTCTTTTAAACCGACATGGATTCACTCTAAGCTTCCCTCTTCAAAGCGGACTGTCCAGTGGATCCTGCAGGGACATAATGAATGGGGACCTATTAGAAACATAAAAGCAATGGTGGAATTCCTTTGCAGGGAGACAGGGGCCAGCTCCGAGCTTCTGAAGGCATCCACGGACATATGACTGAATCAGATGCTACTAGCGACAAATATGGCCTCATGGTGCACAAAGGAGGCTCAGTTGTCTACTCAGAAAATACTGCCACTTTGGAGTACAATGGGACTGCTGTGTGGAGATGTTGTTTATCTCGCTATGGGATGCCGTGCCATGGAAGTCTTGGTCCCAGTGCTCGCTGTATGTTATACGCCAACTTATGCAACGAGCAGAGGAGCGAGGCAGGAAAAGGATCGCTGTGATCGTACATCATAAATATCACAAAAGTAGAGATATCGCAAAAGTATAGATATCGCAAAAGTATAGATATCACAAAAGTATATATATCACAAAAGTATAGATATCACAAAAGTATATATGTATCACAAAAGTATATATATATCACAAAAGTATAGATATCACAAAACTATAGCTATCACAAAAGTATAGATATCACAAAAGTATAGATATCACAAAAGTATATATGTATCACAAAAGTATATATATATCACAAAAGTATAGATATCACAAAAGTAGAGATATCACAAAGTATGTATCACAAAGTATAGATATAGCAAAAGTATAGATATCACAAAGTATGATATCACAAAAAAGTATAGATCACAAAAAAGTATAGATATCACAAAAAGTATAGATATCACAAAGTATAGATATTGCACAAAGTATAGATATCACAAAAGTATAGCTATCACAAAAGTATATATATATATCACAAAAGTATATATCACAAAAGTATATATATCACAAAAGTATATATATCACAAAAGTATAGATATCACAAAAGTATAGATATCGCAAAGGTATATATGTATCACAAAAGTATATATATATCACAAAAGTATAGATATCGCAAAAGTATAGCTATCACAAAAGTATATATATCACAAAAGTATAGATATCGCAAGAGTATCCATATCGCAAAAGTATTGATATTGCATAGTGACTGATAATAATCAGTATCACAAACAACTCAATATATAGCAATAATACTATAGTACTTTATCTCACAAAACTAAAACTTTTTTCATAATTATTTTCCTACTAAGTCCAAAATTAGTCTTGATTTCCTGGTTTTGCCTCTGTTAAGTTTTTATTTTTATTTATGTATTTATTATTATTTATATTTTATGTATTTACTATTATAATTATCAATATTATTCTTATTTATTTAATTTAATTTTTTATTAAAGCATGTATTTTTAAATTTTTATTTAACAGATAATTATTGAAAAAAATATATATAAAAATTAAAATGTCACAGTTCTCAGCAGCCAACACTGCAAACTGCAAAAAAAAAACAACAAATATCTGATCTGGTGTATCTTGTGTCCATTCATGCCATTCACTTGAGCACACGAGTAGCTACTGCCCAAACCAAGGAGGAAATAAGACCGAGCAGGGGTGTGACGTATTCTGCCTTTGCCAAATATGTGATGGAATGCGGCTGGAATGGAGAGTCGCTCATGAGGGAATACAGCTGGGATCACCAGACAGTAGTGGGATTAGAAAGGGTATAATTTCACTTTAGTGTACACGTTTGTAGTTCTGCTTCAATAAATGTCACAGAAGAGTTGTCATTTACATTAGCCGGCGTGAAACCCTATCAGATTAAAGATCCAAACTATTTTGTTCAGAAATTAAAGTATGAATTTGTAAGAAGGGAGCGAAATAGAAAACAAAATTGCAGCTGCTAAATCACATTTTTATTTGGGGAAGTATAAAAGTTGAAATAAAGTGCTGCGTTTTTAGACAAATTGTAACTGCTCTGAGGATATGTGAACGTGACATTTACAAGACAGTAATTCCTAGTATTGCATTGGCGCTCGCCTTAGAACACTATGTGAGGTAGAAGTACTGTACCTGGGCTTAGATTAGCAAAGCATTAGTCATCACACATCTGCATATTGCCACAAGCAAAGGGTTACCAAATATTTATGGTGGTGACTCATACGTGGAAAGTTACTTCAGATTTTCAACTAACCGAGTCTATATAGTAGTTCCCTAAACTTTAAGCTTTTAATGAATGATATGATGGTAATATGAGGGTAAATTGACTTTTGGAGAGTAGTTAAGTTAGTTTATGTCTAAAACGAGCCAAAGGAAAAGCAAAACTACTGTATATTAATGTTGCAAATTGACTCAACAAGTTCAGTTTGTTTGACAGTTTGCTGCTATGATACATTTTATTTCCGGTTTTATGCACAATAACTAAAGTGCGCATTTGCACAAATTACCCAGCGTATTATCCGATAAAGCACTGTAAATACCACGGTCAAGGCTCTCCACGGTTGTTACATAACATTTGGATAGCAACCTTTGTTTTGGTTTGGTAGCCAAGTAGTAGCTGAAGTTTCCATTTGTTATGAAGTAAACTTGAAAAAAAAAAAAAAAAAAAGAATGATACAAGAACCTGGTCGTCACAATATCAAAGCAGAAGTGTGCAGAAGTGTGTTTGATCTATTTTAACTCTCAGCACAGAGAAGTGAAGTGCGCATTCATGTTTCCTCTTAAGTCACTCTTACTGATAATCCCATAACAGCGCGTTAGTCATTGACCACTGCCTGGATACGGATCTGCACAACACAAACACACTTTGCCACAGTTTCAGTTTAGTTGAAGTCATCCCCCCCTTAACCAGAGGTGTTTTTCAAAGCTTTACTTGTACCAAAGTTGCTCAGAGAGACAGGAGTGAGACTACATCGGCTCACATGCGCTATCTGTGGCGAAACATGTAGCGCGCAGACAGGAGAATACCGAGAGGAAGAGAAGTCTAGTGCGCTTATATACGCACCTAAAAATAACCATCCAACCAGGGGCGCGGCACAGGGAGGGTCAAACCGGCCAATCGCATTACAGAAAAACCAAGATGAAGTCACAGGATAAACACGATTGGTTACTTGTTATATTATTCCAAAGCCTGCCCCCTGGTCGTCGCTGAATGGCTGATGCGTCGAAGGCGTAATCCGGCCGTGGGAAGGGGGGCGGGCTTCTTGGTTTGAATAGGGAAGTTTGCAGAAGCGCAGTTGTTCGCTGTCC
>JAIEZT010000288.1:0-68403 GCA_019594935.1 Periophthalmus modestus | reverse complement strand
GGCCTACTTTTTGAACAAAACTTCTACAAACTTTGTGTTAAGATTGGTTTCTATTTGGTAAACCACTTTATCATAACAGTCTATACAGTGGTCCCGATGTTATTATCCTCACTTACCTTATGAATTCTGAGCATCATATATTTTCACCATGATGAGTTTATAAGTGCTTTTAACAATTCTCAGACACCCAGAGGGGAGTTTTGCCATGCTATGTAAACTTAAGGGTATAATAACATTTAATGGAAGGTATAATTGAGCTGCAACAAAGATTCCTTTGGCATGTATCTTTCAATATTTAAAGGTCCAGTATGTAAACTTTTTCATCATGGTGGTAAGTCACTCAAATGATTCTATGGAAATAGGAAATTAAAAACTGTACTTCAGAACATTCTCTATGGGATTTTAGTTTATGCCGTACGTGGGAGATTATAGCTAAACACAAACAAACAGTTCCATGGAGGAACAAGGCCAGTATTACAGGGGCCACGCACAGAGGGGAATATGAAGTGCTCGCGGTGTTAACACTTAAGAGTTGTGTTTTCAACACTGTTCAGTGACATAAGGGTCCTGTTACACAGTGTTCAGTTTACTTTGAAACAGTCAGCTGTTTGACTCTGTGGACGAGTGGAGGAGGCTTCACTCTGAATCAAACACTTTGGAGCATCATGTCCCACTGTCTCTGAAACCAGTGTACACACAAAATAACTCTAATTATACTTAATCCTACATAACACTGACAAAAAAAAAACCAAAAAAACAACAAAACCCACACACACAGTTTGATTGTTAAATGACAAAACATGCTCCGTTCAGTTTTATACCACATTTGTGATTAGTGAACTGCACAAAAATAGCTAGCCAGCCAATGGGTTAAGCTTAGCCCCAGGGAAGTGTAAACCTTTCCAGGCTGTTTTAGTTCATGGTTGGCAATCATTTAAAACCAATTTATACGTCTTGATAAATCCAATTATAAGTATAAAGTATTATGAGTATAAAGTATACGTATCTACGTATTATAAATAAATTAAACACTTGAACTTGGGTTGTGAAAATAGCATTCTAGCAGGTGAGTTTAGCTTAGCTTACATTTGCCGCATCTATGGTTGATGTAGCTACCATCCATTAAAGTTATATCTTCAAAAGCAGATATATATTGCGTGCATTGTGACATGCAGAGTAAGATATTTTCGCAAAAAAAATATCCATATAAATGCAAATTCTGGGCGTTATGGCAGCTCTTAACAACTTCAATATAAGGTCATGCCAAAAAAATCAAACTAACTACAATATGTTGGCATCTTTAAGCTTCTATTCATTCATTTCATTAAAAATGTATTTAATTATGGGCGTTACTGACTTACCCATAGCACGTGAAAGGTAACAGAGTGAAGAGAACTGGTCTGAAACTGGTGTGAACTGATCAAACTGGTTCGTTTTGAACTAATTTGAACTGGTTTGAACTAGTTTGAACTAGTTGAATCTGGTCTATGAAAAATGGTCTGAAATGATTTGAAATGGTTCAAAATTAGTTTGAACTGGTTTTTGAACTAGTTTGAACTGGATGACTTGAACTGATGATTAGTGATTGAATTTGAAACTGGGGTTTGACCTGAAGGATTCTCTTCAGTAACAAAAATAGCTCCCTTTAACTCCCTCTCAAACCATTTCTTTTCTCTGGCTCAGCTCTGAACTTCACTCTCTTCAAAGGATGTGGTTAGTGGCTTTGAGATGGAGATGTACAGCAGACTGTACTGAGCTGCTCTCACTGCCGTGTTGGTACAATCCTCTTATGGAGTAGCTGTTTCGTTTCTCCAATGTAATGCTCGCTGCTCTCTTCACTACTTCACTACTACTGGGTAGACGACATTACTTGTTTTGTGGCTCGAGATTTTGTCATTAGGGTGAACCAGTTTTTGTCTATAACGTGTTTGTAGGTTGGAAAAAAATACAGGAATCTCATACTGTCTGAAAATCCTCTGAAGTTTTTCAGACCATACCTGCTGTGTAAGGAATCGTAACACCTTTCCTTCTGGGTTCAGATGTCATTGTTGTCCTTTTTTTTTAGCTTCTTAGATCTATTGAAGACCCACTTTGGATATCCACAAGCAGAGAGGACTTTCTCCACGTGCTGCTCCTCCTTCACTTTTCGCTCTGTGTTTGTGGGCACCCTTGGGCTCTGTGCTGTAGTGGATAACTCCAAGTTTGTTGCTGCAGTGGATGGTGTGAATCAAACAGCAGGTATTGGGTCCTGTGTGTGTGGGTTTCCTGAAGACTTCTAACCCTGGAGATCGGTCCACGTTTGTTACTCTTTGGCTTTCGTCTCCGTGGAACTTGATGTTTAGATCCACTGCATTAATATGTGCAGCAAAGGGCCCTCAGATCTTGAATTTTGATTTTAGTCCAGTTGTCATCCACATATTGGTACCAATGTGTGGGTGGAGTACCTGGAAAATGAGGCTAGGAGAGGAGGAAAGGATAGGAGAGAGACCGGTGAGCCCATGGCACAGCCGTTGGATTTTGCCTGTAGAAGTTTCCTCTAAACTTCGAAATATGTGGCATTAAGGCAAATTTCCAGCAGTTTAAGGTTTGGTCTCTCTAGTGTCAGTTTAGTTCTCTCTTTGAGCTTTAGTATCCTGCAGTAATCTCCTCTTGGCAGCCTCCACTGCTACTGACGTGGGGATTACAAAGTGAAAAAGCGACGTTAACATCAAACTGAAACGTGGTCTCATCTGAATCAAAAAAAAAAAAAATTGGAATGGAAAAAATGAACTTGTCTTTTGCTATGGACCCGAAACCTGGACGACTGAGGGTTTACACCGATAGAAATGGACATAGCTAACCGCAAACTTGCCAACCGCCTGCTTCCAAATAGGAATGCAGTGACTTCTGCTCAACTGACGCTCTGACTCAATTCACTTTCTATTGAAAAAAACGTAGCTCCGTCTCTGTACATGCTGCTGTCAGACCTCACATCATTTTGGTCTTAAAATGTTCATATTAATCTGCTCTACATGATCACGATAGATCACGTTAGAGCAGTTTATTTCGCTATTGTGTCCCATAAATTAAGCTATGAACATTATTAACAGGACAGATCAGTCGCTTTTCTCCCTAGGGTTTGCTCCTGCTAGCGTTTGCAAAAAAGTTTGATGGACACGTTGCTATGTGCCCGGAAAGTGGGGGCTTGCCTAAACAAGGAAGCTGAACAGATAAGATACGGAGAAAAAACCGAATAGGGCAACAAACAGTCTAAGATGCCGACGGGCCGCAAGATGAGCACGTTTAACATAAAAAAGAATAGAGAGCGCAAAAACTGTAAACGCGGAACGAAATGCAAAAACAATAGAGTGAAAAGACCGCAGCCGGGGGTGGAGAAGCACAGTTCAAACCCACGAGGACGGAAACCAGATAGAACGCGGCACGCCAGGATTGAACAAAGAAGCAATGGGATCCTACCGTTTGGCAGAAAATAGACGACTCACAACGTTAGAATTCTAAATGGTGGACGAGAGCCGTCTCGCTTCAAACTTCGCCTCTACCTAACATGCCAGATCCTCAGCCTCGATGAGCTCGGCCTCATTTCGACTATAACAGCCCGGCCTCGAGCACTAATGGGTGGCGCGGCACACTCATTAATTAGCCATTTCAGTTTACAGTTCGGAAGTAGGAGATCGTCGACACTGTCGATAGACCGCAGGGGCCTTCCTCCCCACTGGGTCCGAGACAGTGAGTGGAGCAGACAGACAGTAATACGGTTATCATTTGAATCCTTTCCTTTAGTCTAAATACAGCTGTGTAAATGTGTGTGTTATTTTAAAGTGCCGTTTCCTCTGTGACAGCTGACGTTTGAACAGAGACAGAGCGACATAAGCGTTTGAACAGAGACAGAGCTGACATAAGCGTTTTAAACTGAGAGCAGGTTCATTATTACTGTCAACAAACCAAAGGTTGCGTTTGTCAAAGCAGTTTCACACCAGCATCAGGGATAAAAGATGTTAGGAAATGAGTCTGATTATATACAACGCAGTACCCATTGTTTTTTAATTTCGTCCTGAATTAGAAGCACACGTCTTTTCTGTCCATCAGTGTTATCGCAGACATACATGCATACACAAAATATATAGAATAGATATTATATAGTAACAATATTAAGGTGATATTTAGAGGTTCACTATGTAACATTTCTAGTCTGAGCCCCACACCAGCTAGTCTCCATGGCGTTGGCGAAGGTTCCACTCTCTCATTCACACACACATTCATACAGCAGTGTAAGCAGACACCGAGGGCGGAGGGGGTAAGTGTCTTGCCCAACGACACTAGGACAGAATTCTTCTGTGGGGAGCTGGAATCGCGAGTGGATCTGAACCGCTCAACCCTGTGATGTTTTTAGCTCAGTGTCAATGGCACAAACAAGCTACCAACTGAGCTACTGTCACTCTACGTAGACGACAATGTGACATCACTAGGCACAAAGCTACAGGTCAGATCTGTGGAGAGGCAACCTAGCTCACAGTATAAGAAGAAGGAAAAAATGGCCAACAACTAAAGCTACAGTTAGGTCAGTAAAAGTGACCACTGCATGGGTTTTGGCTGCTGTGGTTGTGGTTTGGCTGCTCTTGTGGGCTGACTGACTGGCTCACTGAGCAGTTTTTAAACTTTCAGAGTTTTATCTGAACTTTATAAATAAATACAAGGCCCAAACTAAAACTAACTCAGAACTAAATCAGGGCTATATTTCTGTCTTTATTGAACCTCATTATAGAACAATTAAGGAGGTTTATACAGGACTAAAATAAGTCTAAACCAGCACTAACCAGGATTAAACCAGGACTAAACCAAGTCTAAAACAAGTCTAAACCAGCACTAACCCCAGGATTAAGCTAGGACTAAACCAGACTAAACCAGGAACTAAAACAGGTTTAAACCAGGTCTAAAAATTTCTAAACCAGGTCTAAAAAAGGTCTAAACCAGGTCTAAAAAAGGTCTAAACCAGGTCTAAACCAACATTAAGCCAGGACTAAAACAAGTGTCTAAACCAGATCTAAACCAGCCCTAAAAATGGTCTAAACCAGGTCTAAACCAGGACTAAACCAGGTCTAAACCAGGTCTAAACCAGGTCTAAACCAGGTCTAAACCAGGTATAAACCAGCGCTACATGTTTCAGCTCTCTTTACTGTACCCCATTACTCTTCATTGAGGCTTATGTGCGGTCCACAGTTCCAGGTTTGACCTTTGACCCTGGGAGGAGGCCCCTCTTCATCACTGGTCAGACTGCCGCAGGTGGATTGATGGTTCTATTCCCGCTCGGCGCTGATACTGGGATCTGAGTCATTCATCACAGGGTCAGCAGACCAGGGGGCGCTCTCTATCCTCTGGCCTCTGTGGTGTTACATGAAGCTGGCTGAGCAGGTTTTGGATATCGGTCCTGTATATTCACACAAATGTATTCTTGTGAAGATACACCATAGATCAGACCTGTAACTTGTCTTGGTGGTTTCACCTGCTTGTCTCCATGGAAACAGGTTTAATGTCATACTGTGGAACAAAAAAATAAAATGTTCAGGAGACATAAACTACTATTGCTATTATTACTACTACTGCTACAGCAACTACTATTTCTACTGATACTACTACCACCACGGCTATTATAATGACTACATGTTTATAACTATGCCACTATTAAAAATACTACTACTACTACTACTACTACTACCACTACTACTATGAGGACTACTGCTACAAACAACTACATTTCTATTTCTGCTGCGATATTACTACCTCAACGGCTATTATAATGAAATATAATATTAAAAATACTACTACTACTGCTACTACTAACTGCTGCTACTATGTGTACTTTGGCTACAACAACTAGTTCTACTCATATTACTACTACCACAGCTACTGTAATGACACAATTTTTACTACTATACTACTATTAAAATACTACTACTACTACTACTATGAGTACTACTGCAGAAACAATTACTAGTTCTACTCATACTACCACCACCACCAGCTACTGTAATGACTACATGTTTGCTACTATACTACTATTAAAATACTACTGCTACTCGTACTAGTACTACTACTACTACTACTATGAGTACTACTGCCTACAACTACTACAACTACTATTAGTACTCCTACTACTACTAACTACTGTTACCACGACAACTACTACTAGAAACTACTACTACTAACTACTGCTGCTACCACAACAACTACTACTATAACTACTACTACTACTACTGTTACCACGACAACTACTACCTACTAAAATACTACTACTACTGCTAACCACAACAAAATACTACTATAACTACTACTACTGCTGCTACCACAACTACTACTATAACTACTACTACTACTGTTACCACGACAACTACTACTACTACTGTTACCACGACAACTACTACTATAACTACTACTACTGCTGCTACCACGACAACTACTACTATAACTACTACTACTGCTGCTACCACAACAACTACTACTATAACTACTACTGTTACCACGACAGCTACTACTATAACTACTACTACTACTGTTACCACGACACCACTATACTACTAACTACTATTACTGCTGCTACCACAACGACTACTACTACTACTTTTTCTACAATTAGCTGCCCAGTATTTCTTTCTGCTATTACCGTAAGTACTATTTCTCTGCGTGTAGTACTGTGAACATCTCTCCCGGCTCTAAAAGCAGACACACACAGAGCGACCTTGAGTTCAGATCAAACGTCTGAGTCCAGGATCGACCCTCTCTCTATCTCTGTCTCTCATCTGAAGGAGAGAGGGATGGTGGGAGGGATAAGGGAGAGGAGGAAGATGGAGAGTAAGCAGAGAGAGAGGGAGAGGAAGAGATAGGGGGTAAGTATGAGACAAACAGAAAGAGAGGGAGGGACAGAAAGAGGAAAATGAAGTGTAGAGAGGAGAGATGGACAGAAAGGAGCGAGGAGACAGAGAGAGAGGAAGAAAGACAGAAGAAAGGGAGGAGAAGATAAGAGAGACAGATCGAAGAGGAGAGCTGCCCTTGGACTGTTTCCCACGCTGCCAGAATCAGACTCCGCCCACAAATAAAGGACTTTAGAAAACAGGAAGTGCTAATCCCCCTGATCGATACACAAGAGCTGAGAGAGTCCAAATATAACAACGCTGTGCCCACCGTAAAGTCCGTCTGACAGGTTTTCATGTTTGTCTAAATATTTTATCGTAGTTCATGTGGGTTAAGCCGCAATTGGGGGGGAAAAAAAAAGTAGAAAAAAGTACAAAAATACAGGAAATAAGTCTGGATTTTAAACGTCATTAAGTGAGAAAACTATATTAAAAAAGTATAGACAATTTACCCACAAGCAAGACAGTTTTCTGACAGTTTCTTCATTTAACAAAATAATCATTCAGTCTAATCGTCATTATTGTGTAATTTAGACGAGTTTTGGCCCTTGTTGACTCTATAGTTGCTAGGTAAAGGAAGCAAAATTATAAACTTCACCAAAGTTACAAAACTAGAAAAAAAAAACTTGGCAAGAATTTTCGTAAAATCGTAAATATAATTGTGCTAACTACTGTAAAACCCGGCACACACTGCAGGTCTTTTCAGTCTTAAACTGTTTTTAAAAGGGTGACAGAAAGAGCAGACCACAGACTGAGAAGAATCGGATTTTAAATCTTACAGTCCTCCGAGTGCAAAGACTGCAGCGGGTTATGGCAGGGAAGGGACTGTACACCACAAGCTAAAAGTTGTGAGTCTACAGTAAAATGACTCACTCTGGGGTTTTAAAATGTTCCAAAGAGTAAAGTAGTGCACGTCTAGTGTAGATACAAGTCAAAACTGTGTGATTATTTGTAAAATGTGGTGCAGTAGTTCCCATAAATGCTACATAGGAAAAGTCACAATCTCTAATCTGCAGCAGCTTCAGCCCGATCCTCGATGTGTGGATGCAAACAGACACCGTGAAGATCTACTCTCACTTTTTTTACTTTTACAGAACGCTTCAAACTGGATCATAGAGCTGTTTCATGGACTGGGAGTCATTATTTGCATAAGACACATTGTACATTGGATGGATAATATTCACTATTTCCTGAGTTTGTATCTTATTGCCTCTGTGTCCTAACTCTGTCTTCCCTGGTGCTCTGTTTTATTGCCTGTTGCCGTGGTGATGTTTTGTGGTTACGATATGACGGAGCAGCTCAGACTCGTCACAAACATGAGGAGCGAGGCGGATTCAGAATCACGTATGAGGGTCCAGAGCCTCCCTGAAGTCGAGGAGAAGCAAATCGAGTCGTGAATCGGGGAAATGACCCTGTAGTGTGTGGTGGGTTTAAGTTTCAGTGAAATGAGTCTAATCTGTTAAAAGATGCACTATGTAACTTTTCTGGTAGAGGGTTCTCCACCTGATTGTCTCCATGGAGATTGTTTTGCTTGTAATGTCCCACAGCATGGCATTAAACATGTCTAATCAGCATTTATTCAAGTAAAGGTGTATTTATTGGCCAAAAATACACAGAAATAACCCGGCTCCCAGACAGGACGGCTCCTCGTTAGGTCTGATCTTTCTCAAATCCATACTCTCCAGAAGAACTGCTCCCTCTGCTGGTTAAACATCACTTCAACATCATTTTTCACCTCGACGCACTTCTCTTCACCGTCAAAACACAGCGGCCGCCATGACGCTTCATTAACAGCCGTCGATCAAACTCCTCTCTCTCCTTCAGAAACTACTGCGCACTACTGAAACGGTTTGTAAGTGCTCATAAAACCATTTATTACCGTCACTGAGGTTTGAATTTCCTCACAAAACATTTGATTAATACCGGTACGTTCATGCCAAAGCAAACATGGCGGCTTCGAGGTAAAAATGAAAAGAAAAACTCGGAGAAACAGTAGAATTCAACAGACTCTGTGCACAACAGCGCCCTCAACCTGACTGTTAGCGTCACTACTTCCTGTTCAGTTTTATCTCTACGAGTTTTTGTCGAGTTACACTAAAATGAATAAATATTTAAAGATCAGACAGTGTAAAATGAATACTTCACCGGAGGACGCTTGATGATTGTCTCTGCGCTAACGCTAATGCTAATTTTGAGGAATAAATATTAAAACAACACAACAAACTGTATCCAAAAGTTGTCTACATATAAAAATAACTGGGTAGTCTTTATTTTAGTTAGTTTGAATTTTAATTGTATATTTTAAGCTTTTAACAATAATTAGCATAAGGTACCTAGCATGCTGCTGTGCACGGAGCGACCTGAAGCACCAAACTCTGAATTATCTCAGGTAAAACGCTTCTGAATGATACAGTGGTGGAAGGTAACAAAGTAAAAGTAGAATTTTTATGTATCTGTACTTTACTTGAGCACATTTTTAGTGGATATTTTTTACTTTGACTTCACTACATTTGAGGGAAGGTGTTTGTACTTTCTACTCCACTACTGTATCAACAAATATGTATAATTTTAATCAATATCACTACGTTTAACACTTGTGTGAGATACTTTTACGTTTTTCTCTTAAAGTACATTTTTAAACAGGTACTTAAATATTTTTTACTCGAGTAGAGTTTTCATGTGATACTTTTACTCGAGTGTCTTTTTACCTCTGTATCTGTACTTTTACTTTAAATAGAGTACTTCATCCACCACTGGATTTATACATTATTCAAAGGAGATTCTTCTGAGAGTCATGTGACACAAATTAGAGGCGACAGTATTAATCTGTGGAAGCTGGAATCGAACCACCAACCTTTTGGACCAGTGGGACAAACGCTCTACCGACTGAGCTACTGTAACTTGGCCTGAGTCACTTAATGCCATACTGTGGAACATTTAATAGGCGACACGGTAACATCTCCATGGCGACAAGCAGGCAGAAAAAGCTTCACGTTGCTCCTTTATGTTAACCTATATTCAGACTTTCATTCTCTCCTCTTTTCGCTCAGCTCTTCGTCTATATTTATACGTTGGCTCAGTTTTGGCAGAAAAGCGTTGCGTTCACAGATATCTGTCAGTTCCTCCGACACAGAGCAGAGCAGGTGCAGTTTGTTTTTTGAAAATGGGCCAAAATGCTGCAGTCATTTATAGTTTTAGATAAATACGAGTGTCAAAATACTGTCAGAGAGGAACTGCAAATGAACCGATGTACGAATGTGGACGGAACAGGGACGGCTTTGCAAAGAAACATCAAGAACAAGGTAGTTTTTTTTGTTCTAAATATGTTTGTTTTGCAGTAAATTTGACGACTGACGACTTTATTTAGACGCTAGAATGTGATTTTGAACGTTAAATGGTAGTACTTTCTTTTCCTATGTGTCTTATACTTGTTCTGATACAGCTCAAGATCATTCTAAAGATATTCAGGAAAGGTTCATTTCTGCCCTGTGAATGTGACAGTTTTAGTATCGATACCTGCTCAAATGAGGATCTAGGATACAAGTTTTACTATCAATTCATCTTTATTAAGGACTCATGGTCCATTTTTAAAACAGACAGTAAACATTTACATTTTAAAAAGACAGCCATACCAGTGTCTCCACATCTTGGACTGAAACTTATGTTTGTGAGTGACATTATTTCATTTTCTGACTTATTCAGCCTGCAAATAAAACTGTACGTTAAAGTTCTTAGTACAGCTTGCAAAAGTATTCACTCGTGCATTGACAAACATCTCGGTCGCGCACTAGTCCATCGCCGCCTCCTCGAGAGCAGTGTCATTATAAACCGCCTGCAGCTTTTGGAGACTGGATTTTTTTTTTGTAATGAGTCCAGAAGTGGGCAGTGAATAGTGGTGAACAATATGATTTAAACAATATCATCAGAACATGAACCAAACTTGAACATAAGAGCGTTATCTTGAGCGTACGACGTCCTGCATCGTCTATAAATATCATCAGCCATGTCTGCAGTGATGCCCAAGATATTTCATTTTAGTTGTAACCTTCAACACAACACTAGAAAAAAAAGGGATATCTCATGTGCTTGTCCTCTTTGGTCCTACAGGTCTCGATCATACTCTCTTAAGTCGTCTGCACACATTAAATGATTCAGGACAAGATCTCCAGCCACACAGCCAGTTTTACATGTTTTGTTTCATCTAGACACAAACTGAACAAAACTGGGGACAACTGGGGACCTCCGTGTCTGACCTCACTGCTGACTCTAAACGGGACAATGTCGTAATGACTGACAGGAGGCACCAAAGAGACAGAACTCGGGGGAAAAGTTTAACAATGTTCGACAGTTTTAGATGCGAATGAAGGTGGATCGATCAAGGAGTTGAGAGCGGGGTGTTTGCCGTGGTCCAGGGGCGGAGCGGGGTCCGAGACGAGGTGAGCAGTACCGGTAGAGGTGAGCTGGGGTCAGATGAGGCGAGGTTCGTACGGTCGTGGAGAGCAGGTTCGGAGACAGAGGAGCTGAGCGGGATCTGACGAGGAGCAAAGATATCCAACTTAGAAAGAATCACCAAGAGCAAAAACATGAAATTGAGCGAAGCAGAGCTGTACCGCAATGGATACACGGACGATCTGGTGCTGAGTGTCAGGTGCTGGCTCCTTTTGTCCTTCCCAGGTGCAGCTGATTGCAGATTAGGTGCAGGTGTATATGGGAGGAGCCCAAAAATCTCCACCAGCTCCAGGCTCAGAGAGTGATGGTGAGATGAAGCCCCATGAAGCATCGATACTTTCAGCCAACTGTGCCGGCACATGTACCGACACTTCATAAGGATTCATTTACGCTATAGCGCCATCAAGAGGTCAATAAAATGTACTACAATCTAGTTTCCACCTCAGCGCCAACAATTGAACAAATGTACAACAAAACCAGTGATAGGACGACAGTGAAACACATTAGAAATAGAAGTGCACTTGTGTTAATTGTAGTAGTGCTTCTAATTAAATAAACAGAATTAAACCCCAATATTTTTCATTAGTTTTTATTTAAAAAAAAAAAAAAAAAAAAAAAAAGTAGTTTCTCTAAAGACTCTGGAATAAAGCGGTTACACTTTTTTGTGAGGATTTCTCCTGCTTTGGAAAAAAAATAAAATCCTCTCACAAGGCACCGATGAAGCTGGAGTGCAGAGGTACATGAGGCCAGTGTGAATTCATTTGGAAACTTATTTCTTTGCTTTCTCCAGTCCAGCAGTGGCTCCTCCTCCCTAATTTTTCATAATTACTGTATAAGACAAACGCTGTTGGGAGTGATCGAGTAAAAGTTCTCCCAAACAGGGGACAACTTTCTTTTTGTCACTGTTTCCATCATTTAAACACTCGCAGTCAAAGAGGACCAAGACGCCAAACCAGCAAAACACTTCTGAATCGGTCACAGGGTACAGTGCTTCGGGAAGGTTCGAACGTCATCGATTACGTGTGATCAAACCACGCTCCGAACCACACACTTCGCTGAATTTTTGCTGATTACTTGAACCACACTTCGAAGCCTCGACAGACTGGGATCATGACAGACAGACGCACTATTTCCCCACTTAACCTGCATTGTCTGTGGTCCATACCAATAGATTAAAATAGTATCGATTAATATCTGACACTTTTGACAACCCTAGTCCAATTTTACTTATTTGTATTCATTTCTTGCTAAAAACTCTTTATTTTGGTGTGTGGTATTTTTCTGTTGAGCTGTCGACAGGAAGCAGCTCTGACCTCGCTCTGAAAACCTCTCTACAACAGTCTAATCTTTTATCTGTGAGGCAGACCGAACAATAAGAAAACTCAGGGAGAATAGAAACATAAAAGTTTATATCGGCTTGAAAAAATGCTCTCTCACTGTTATAATCCTTAATGACGACTGATTCCACGTCGTGTCTTCAATGAAATGAGATAATGAAACAGCAGCACCAAAGCCCAGTTTAAATGTTTATTAAGAGGATTGTAGAATGGGTTATTGAGCTTTTGGTGGGAGTTAGGACGAGCAGGGCAGGTTTGGTCTGGGAAATCTAAAAGGTAAAATGACATTAAAACTAAATATGAATGACACGGATGAATAAATGAAAAGGACAAACTGTCATTCACGACTGCTCCATGCGAGCCGTGAGCAGGGGGAGCTGGTCCAATAATGGTCTCCCACAAAAAAAACACTCCATAAACCTCAGCTGGTTCAGAATTCAGCAGCTCACATCATCACACGCAGCCCTTCCATCAACCACATCACGCCCGTCCTACAGCAACTTCATTGGTTCCCCATCTCACACCGCGTCCAATATAAAATCCTGCTCCACACATTCAGAGCCATCCATAACCTCGCACCTCCACACCTCTCAGACCTCCTCCACATTGCCACACCACACCCGACCCGCACTTCGAACAGTACATCGAACGGTGCCTTTGGCGAATTGGGACACGGCCTCAGTTTGACGGTTTCACACTTCGTCAGATGTATTTGAAGGGAGCTCATGTCACTTCCGCCGCGACAATCACAGAAGTAAACTCCTGCGACGATGACACCTTGACTCTTCATCAATGAAATAATAAAGAATTAAAAATAAATCTGTAATTACTGCAGTGTCCATTTTACACGTTTAGGTCATGGGTCAACAGCAGTCACGGTTGCTAGGAGATGTGAGGTAAGCGCACAGGCAGCAGTTGAAGTCCGCTCCGTGGCGTGGGCCTGTCCCATTTCGGCACGGCATTTGTGGTCGACGGAGGATACACGGAGGAGTGCCCTTCGTCGGTTGTCAAATTAAGACACGGCCGTACAGTGGCCACACTTAAGAATGCTTTTAGTTGAACAAATATATTAATGGTAAGCAAACTAAAACTAAAACTTTACTAAAACTATTATCTCTTATAACTAGATCATTCTTGTGTACTTTTGTATTTCACTGTGGTGTTGTCACGATATTAAAAGTATTGATATCTGTTCAAATGAGTATCTAGTGTCAGTACTAGTTTTAGTATCAAGTAGTGTCTGATTTTTGATTCTTTCGACATCCCGACTTCACTGTGGCCAGTTTTCATTCAGACCACACGTGATCGCTGTGGGAACAGGACTCAAACCACTGATCTTTTGGTTAGTGGTCACAGCTGTACCCACTGAGCCATTCAACAGAAAGCTGAAATGTTCTGACAGTGTTCTCACAAACTCTAATCAAAAATTCTTTCTAACTTATTTAGACGCAGCACAATCATAAATCTTGTGTTTTGTGTGAAAAGTCAGATTTCCAATTAAGCCGAGACGTCGGTCGCTGTGACGATAATGAGCCCAAACCCAGAGTTAGTGCTGACTTTATCTGAGCTTTATCTGAACAAACTTTAACAGAGAGAGAAATGCAGAGTCAGGCCCAGCTAAAGGTCAGGCTCACATTAGGAAAACAAAATACAAACTCAACTCTTGTTTTTGCAGAATAAACTTTATGAAAGAGTTGCAAAGTCTGCTGAAGTCTGAGCCTCTTTGAAACATGGATGTGAGCCGCCTCCATCATGAGCACAAGCAGCAGGTGGGACTCAAACTCAGACAATGAAACTGAAATCACTCAGTTTTACACTAGGCCTGTCATGAAAACAACAAGAGCGATATATATTTCTGAGGTCAGTCTAAACGATAATATTGAAACCGAAACATAAAGCAGAATTATGGATAAAGACGTTTTCTAAATGTACAAGATTGTGACATTTTGCGAAACGTCCTGATAAACAGCAGAATGCAACACTTAAGTGAGTTAGTTTGTGTCATTTTAATTCATAATTCAAAGTTCTACAGCTCAAATCTTTATATTCTTATCGTATTGCAGAAAAAATGACCAGAAATGTCCCACTGCTATAAAGAAAAAGTCCCTCGACCCCAAAATGATCCAATGTTCCATTAATAAAATACTGAAGTGGATATAGTCATTATTGTAACAAGTCGATTTTCCACCATAAAAATGCCCATTAAAGTGATTAAACTTTGTAAAATTGTAAATCTGGAAGAGAATTATGCGTTCATATTTTTGCTTCTTCATTTTTGCGCTACAAGCTAACAGCTAACAGGCGAGGAACCGGTGACAGCTGTTCAACATTAGCGCCAACAGCAGTGTCGCCTGATCCTGGATGAACTTTGTCACATTAAAGAGTCTCTCACATCTTAATGAAATAACAGCAGTCGAAACGCAGCAGGAAAGTCTCGTACACCTGGTAAAACAGGTGAAACCGGATCCTGTTTGTCCACTGATCTGAAGGTTGGCGGTTTGAATCCCGCTCTCAACGTGAACACCAGTGGTTGAGCGATCAGATGAACTGACCCACAGGTTCTTCTAAACAAACTACTCGATTCTTCCACACAAACTACTCGATTCTTCCACCCAAACTACTCGATTCTTCCACCCAAACTACTCGATTCTTCCAACCAAACTACTCGATTCTTCCAACCAAACTACTCGATTCTTCCAACCAAACTACTCGATTCTTCCACCCAAACTACTCGATTCTTCCAACCAAACTACTCGATTCTTCCAAACAAACTACTCGATTCTTCCAAACAAACTACTCGATTCTTCTACACAAACTACTCGATTCTTCCAAACAAACTACTCGATTCTTCTACACAAACTACTCGATTCTTTCAAACTCAAAAATCGAGTAGTTTGTGTAGAAGAATCGAGTAGTTACTCGATTCTTCTACACAAACTACTCGATTCTTCCAAACAAACTACTCGATTCTTCCAAACAAACTGCTCGATTCTTCCAAACAAACTCTCTGATCCATTCAGTCTCTGTAAAACCAAAATTGCACAGTTCCAAAATGATCCTGGGCCATTGCTCCGTCACCTTTTCATTTCAAACCATCAAACAGAAGAATCAGCTCAGCACAGTCTGAAATTGTCTTTAGATTTGAATAATTTGACTAGAAATTTGAAAAAGTACATTTTAGATAATCGAACGTGTCCACATCAGTCTAGTTAATTTGTTATGTTCTGTCTCACTGTAAAAATCTGCACATCATTGATTTTATAATTGGTTTGGACTGTGAGATACATACTGTACTGGACACGGGGACAGAGTCTGTTGCTTCATTGTTCACTTTACCTGTGTGGAACTCATTTAAACTGACTTTATGTTTCAGACTCTTGGTCCTCTTTGACTTTGTTTCAGACTCCTCTTTGACGCTTACACCAGAAACCAGAATTCTTTCAAGACAAATGACCTTCATTCGTCAATAAGGCTGTTTTGTTGAAGCTTTTGGAAATAGTAGATGTGTAGGATTCTGTCACGATCCCTGCCTGTTCTCCTCCTGTGTCACTCTCCCCCTCCCTCACCTGCCACATTCGGAGCCGGGCGGAGCCTCCAGCCTCCTCGTCACACACCTGCACCTCATCACGAAGATTACCCTCACCTGCCGGGGGGGATAAGAAGGGCTGGAAGTTTCTTCTCGGCGCGAGAACGTCCGTGTGAAAACGTGAATTCCTGCACTCTGCCTGTTCCTAGCTCGCTATTTTGTATCCCGACTTACCTTGTCTCTGCTCCTCTTCAGATTCCGCCTTGGATCCGCTCCCGTGAGACCCGCACCAGCACTCCCGCACTCCCGCACCGGTATTGTGACCTGCACTCTGTTTCCTGCACTTGTGTGTCCCGCCTGGACTTGGAAAACACACCTACGCACCCGAGCACCGCTTGTATCACTAGAACTGTACTTACCTTATCACTTCGTTGTAAATAAACACTGTAAAGACTTGTGAGCTCTGCATCCTTGGTCCCTCTGTTCTGGCCCCGTTACGACAGATTCTAACTGCTTGATTAAAACAGGAAATAATGAAGATGTATAAAAAAATTTACTTTAGTGTTTAAAATTTGCCAAATATAATTAAATTAATTGCCATTTTTTTATTTGAGTCCAAATTCTGTTCATGTACACCAAAAATTATATGCTCAAATTGTAATAAAAAGTTAGGGTCTATAAGGTCTTTTATACATTTTAAATAGTCTTTCCAAAAAGTTTTTGTAACAGCGCATTTCCCAAAAAGATGACTTATCGTTTCGTAGACCTGTTCCATTGCAGCACGGCCTGTGTGGTCGATGGAGGCTACACGGAGGAGCACCCTACATCAGCCGGGTCCTTGGAACGATACTTCAGAGGAAGTGTGCAACCGGTGAACTGAGACACGACAAGTGTGTGTGAATGTGTAAGTGGTTCGTTGATGTAAAGCGTTTTGAGTGACTTGAAGGTGGAAAAGTGCTGTATAAAAATGTGACTATTTACCATTTATCATTGTAATCGAAGAGAAACACAAGAGGGTTGCTCAACTGGGAGCAGCGAGCAGGACCTGGAGCAGATACAGTTGTCCCTCGCTATATTGTGTTTCACCTTTCTCGCTCTGGATTGGACTTTTTTTTAGTACAATTTTGAATGCTTTTTTTAACAGTGTAAGATCGTGCATTGTGTTCTGCGTCCTGATTGGCTGAGGGACTGTAGACCATTGTTCAGACAAATTTACATAAATGTTGGATCCCAGTGTGACTCTTAAGTGCTGTATGTTTGCACTCAGAAAAAGACACCTGCACCAAGGCCTTCAGTGGAAAAAAAAAACAACCTACAGCCGAGCATCGCCAGGACGAAGAGGCACGGTCAGAGGAACTGTGAAATACGCCTGAGTCACTATTAATCATTTCTTATGTGTCCAACCTCGTAGGCTGCTCATTGGAATTACATTTGTTACAGTATTTCTAAAAGCTGTCATTTTTATTTACAGTATGGGAAAACGTTTCTCTCAACCAAATGTTTAAGCCTGTTCTATAATACTGTACTTATTTTTTAATACACGAAGGTTTGAACTTTGAGAGTGTTTAAACAAGAGAGAAATATGAGAAAATGTTAATGTCTGTCTGAGAAAAGTGTATAAAGTGTGTGGTGAGGGGTGCTGTTACTTAGCTTTTCAGTGATGATTCTGGCCGTCCTGAAAGCTCGGACGACACTTGAATCACTCACTCATCTTCTCCTCGTCCATCCAGACCTTTGGATGAGCCTTGATGATGACACCGGCTGGAAACTTTTCTTTCAATAAAGTCTTCCTCTTGAAAATGACCATGGGTGGTAGTTTCTGGACATTAGCCTGGCAACTGAGAACTGAAGTGAAAGATGACTTCTCGTTCCTCTCGTGGTGAGTATAGATACCGTTGTGGCCCCGGTTTTCTCAGCAGTACAGTCCACGGGGATGTCAAAGGTGAGGGGGGATCTCATCCATGTCGGTGATGTGTTCCGGCTGGATCTCCTTTTCAGTGATCTTCTTCTTGTCATTTTGCTGTTCTTTCACACATATTACTCCGCGAGGCTCTTGACTACGGCTGTAATGCTCCGACAATCCATGAAGCAGTTTGGCTTCGTAGGTTATATGTAATACATAAGACGCACCGGATTATAAAGCGCACTGTCAATTTTTTGAGGAAATTAAAAGAAAAAGTGTGCTTTATAGCCCGAAAAATATGGTAATGATTGTAAAAAGTAAAGCTGACTACTTCGCAGATTTAGCCTATTGCAGATTATTTTTAGAACATAACCCCCACGATAAACGAATAATTGATCATTGTTACCGAGCTTCCAATAAAACCTCCAATAAAGTCGTACTTGCGTGGTCTGCAGTGACATCAGAGGAGAGCTGTCAGGAGACCAGGATGCTATCGCTAGCACAACCGAGCTTCTTGCAGTTCAGGGGGATCAAGTTGGGCTGCAGCAACTTTGAGGACTGCCCCACCCGCCACCTGCCACCCAGGAGGAACGCTATGAACGATACCATCAATGACCCCAAGATCGTCATCGGGGTCGTGAACAGGAAGCATGAAGCTGCTCTTCTCAAACAAGGACCAAAGCCAAGAGGTGCCAACGTGTTCCTTAACAAACATCTCACCCATCTGAACACTGACACTGACGAAAGAGTCAAAGAACATTCAGAACACATGGACCAGTATCTGTAAAGTCTTTATAAAGCTGAACGACACACCAGAGGAGGAAACTGGACGACCTGGATAAATATATGTGAAGCACAAGATGGAAAGTATCACACGGTTACACAGACACTGAACACATTCCACACTCAGCCGCGATCAGCAGGGATTAATAAACTCTGAATATACTGAACATAATCTGCCTGATGTGGACCATGAAATAGACCCTCATAATAACTGGTTTTCTAATATTAATACTGAGAGTGGCTATTACACACACGATCGTTTAAGAAGAATATTAAACACAATGGGACTCTGCCTATTATTCATTTAAATTGTAGAGGGCTAAATGTAAACTGCAGTAACATTAAGAATGATTTACAACAGTTTACACAGAATTTTTACATAACGCTTCATCAGAAACATGGGCTAAAGCAGATTCAGATAGGACTGTCACTGCAATTAATATATCTACTTGTATCGTTCAACACATAACACACGGATCATTTTAGGGGCAGTATTTTATTTTATTTTTGTACTAGTGGGAACATTTGAGTTATTTTTCTGTTTTATAATGAGCTTTGAGCTGTAGAGGTTTGCATAAATAACTTTCATTGTATTTCATTACAGGTCATATATATATTTCTTTTTACTTTTTTGTACATTTAGAATACTTACAGCCTGCCTCACGACATCCTTGAACTTTAAACTTGTGGATTAGATGTCAACAGTGATGCGTGATGTGTTGGAGTAAAACTATAGAAATACACTGCCCAGCCAAAATAAAGGTCACACACTCTAATATTTGGTTGGACCATCTTTAGCTTTGATTACGGCACGTTCGCTGTGGCATTGTTTCGATATCGCTTCCACAAGATGCCACAAGATTTATTTCTATCCAGTGTTGCATTAATTTTTCACCAATATGTAGCAGTGATGATGGTCGAGTCTGACGCTGCACAAAGCTTCTCCAGCACATCCCAAAGATTCTCAATAAGGTTAAGGTCTGGACTCTGTGGTGGACAATCCATGTGTGAAAATGATGTCTCCTGCTCCTGAACCACTCTGTCACAATCTGAGCCCCATGAATCCTGGCATTGTCATCTTGGAATATGCTTGTGCGATCAGGGAAGAAAAAGTCCACTGATCCTGACTGAACCTGGTCATTCAGTATCTTCAGGTAGTCAGCTGACCTCATTCTTTGAGCACAGACTGTTGCTGAACCTAGACCTGACCAACTGGAGGAGGCTCTTTTTTTTTGGCCAGGAGGTGTATGTAAAGAGAAACAAACAAATGTTCTTCTGTGGAGAATTGATCATAAACTGAGAGGAGGAAACTTTCTCCTATATGGCACATACAAACATGTTCATCTGTGGGAACTTCAATATTGACCTGCTAAATCCAAAGACTCACAAAATAACAGATGATTTTATATAAACTCATGCTTGTACATCATGAGTTCATATCTCCAAATCTCCAGAACAACTAGGATCACTGCTCACAGTTCTGATAACATTTGTACTAATGTAACTACACTGTGAGTGGAATACTTATGTGATATTACCATAGACTGCAAGTGTGACCCACAGCATTCGGCTTCAGTCAAATGAAGCTCGTAGCAGTTATGGGGCGAATTTGGAGCCGAGTTACATATTTGGAATTCTGATCACGAGTATCATAGCAACCAAAGAGCCAATCTGGAGCGAGGATGTTGAAGATAACGCCCTTTCCCGCCCCCACCGCTGGTTTAGCATGGAGCAAGCACCACGCTGTCAATCAAATCTCTTGCTAACGCTAGCAAGAGCGACCTCGGGGAAACAAGGTGCCAGATTTGTCTATTATTAATGTTCATATCTTGAGATACAAACATTTTAAAACCAAAATGGTGAGCCTGAGCAGCAGTTACAGAAAGAGGAGCCACAGTTTTTCAATAGAAAGTGAATTGGAGCCAGATTCGATGGAGCCAGAAGCGCGTCCATGATCACTTTCTATTTGGAATGCACCGGCTAGCAGGTTAGCTATGTCCTTTTACATATACAGTTTATGAATATTACAGATTTACCAGCTTTGTACAGTTTACCACGAGAATTATAGAAATAAAAAGAAGATAAACAAATACAATATAAACGGATCATATCAGAAGAAGCTATAAATGCTGTTAGAAATGACCTTTTCAATAAAAACTGGTGTGATCTGTATCAGCGAACAGACTCTGACAGAGCACACAATGGATCTCTGACAGTCTTCATGACATTATACGATCAAAACTGTCCATTAATCTCGTGTAATAGCAGACAGAAAGAGAGAGTGTCCTTGGCTGACAAAGGGCCTGTTTAAAGCCTGTAAAAAAGAATAAGCTGTACATAGAATTGTGCAAAATAAGATCTGAAAAAGCAGTAAGACATATAAAACGCATAAAATAAACTGATCTTCTAAGGATAGGCAAAAGGAAGCAATGTGATATGTCTGCAGCTGCTCATAAATGTGATGACTTTTTTGTTCATGTAAGAAGAGAACTTGCAAATCACTGATACTCAAAGTCAAGGGAATGGTTCACATCACCTGATCTGTGTTTTTGAAACCACAGGAGGGATCGGACATTATTAATGTAGTCCAGAAATATAAGAACTGTTATTTTTAAAAAAAGATATGACGAAATCTCAATGCCGCAAGCTTAGATAAACAATTTCTGGCTCTTGCGCCCTCATCTGGAAGTATGACATCACTACATTTTAGAGTCTTCAACCATCAACCTGAATCTCGGTGGCCTGATCTATGTCCTGATCTATGTTATAATGTTGTTTCCTTATCACAAACAGACCTGGAGTTGTGTTTTGTTTCATTCACACGTTTAACACACAAACTCTGAATATTTAGGCTCACTCTGTTCCACCTTGTGATGTCATGTGGTAATACAGGAAGTGCTCCACTGGGTTTTTAAACTCCATACACCTTCACTGGAATCATTTGAATTGCTGATCTCTACTGAACTAAAGGTAAAAGGAGCTGCTAACATGAAAACTGCTGCTTAATGACATCACAAAGTGGAACAGAGCATTTTGTGCTTTGGAGATGTTACAGACTCATAATAAGAGCTACTCAAACTCCAGGTGTGTTTTTGATGAAGTAACAGCATTATAACATGGCTAATAACTCACATGAATCAGTTTTGCGTAATATAGGATCTTTAATGGGCACATGTGAAAAAACGACTAATTCCGACACAACGATACATTTGTGGTTAGGTTTTTTATGGACCTAACACCATTAATCACCACATTTTAATACACAAATTAGACACATAGGGAGAATCATGGGGGAGTGGTTTTCAAGTGGGTGGAACAAGCAGGTAATCGTTTGTGAAGTTGAGTGATAATGGCTCATCATGTCTGAGAATTCCTTGCGGTGTCCCACAGGGGCCAGTCTTGGGACCTACATTTTTCATTCTGTACATCACTGACTTGGGTAATGTTTCCAAACTTTTAAAGCTTGTGCATGAACAGATTACTGGACACAATCACTTCCAAACAGGAACAAGATATCTTTAAGTGTGAGCAAAACAACTATGGTGTTTTTTTGGAAACAAGATAAACGCAGAAATAAATGTGATAGTGGAAGGGATTAAAATAGAGAGATATCAGCAAAGTAAATTCCTGGGAGTGATAATGAATGAAAAACTAAACTGGAGGGCACATATTAAATATATTCAGTCAAATTTAGCTCGAAGCAGTGCAGTGTCTAAAGCACGGCAGGCCTTGGATGGGAAATCTGTCTCATACTATTTGTTGATCTTACCCTTTTTGAGTTACTGTGCAGAGGTGCGGGGGGAACAATTATAAAACCAATACACATCCCTTAGTCACTCCACAAAAATGAGCACTTAGGATTATGCATAAAGAGGGGATCAGAGAACACACAAACACTTTATTTTGTCTAAATGGTATCAATTTCCAGATTTAGTGGAGTATTTAACAGCGCTTATTATGCACAAAGCAAGAAATATTCAACTTCCAGCAAACATTCAAAACGTATTTATAGAAAGAGCGAGGGACAACCTTAGAGGAACATCAGGCTTTAAGACAAACGATGTGGAAAGGTTTTATTCTGTCGGTCTGTGGAGCAGGAGGAGGAGGAGGAGGAGCTTCAGCGGTGTCCAAACTTTAAACAATTAAAATGAAAAGTCATGCAAAATGTGTAGATAAAGGCAACTCTAGAAATAGTGGAGAAACTAGGAAGGACGTTGGGTGACCTTATCTGGAGTTTGATCAAGGGAAACAGGACGGGATTTAAAATGTTTACACTTCCTCCCGTTCCCTTTGTATTATAGATATTATGTTGTTATGTTGTTTGATGCTTTTTGTTACATGGAACTATTGTAGTGTTCTGACGTAAGGAACAAGCCAAGGCTCTTCTGGTGGTTTATTTTATGAACACAAGGGCTATGGTAGGCTGTAACTCACGCCAAAACAAGAGCTAAACAGCAGCAGACTCAACTCGCTAAAGCCAGTCTCCAAAACAGACCAGTCACACCAATACGACCTCACGTCAACCTGTCGCCATAGCAACCAAGTGTCACATACAAAAGCCACACATAGACAGATACAAGAACAATAAAAGGCGTCAACTCTGAACTAAATGCACCAAGTACCAGATCATTATAATATATTAAATAAAAATAACTAATAAATACATTCATTTCTTTGAGGGTTTGTGGCTTGTTTGTTGGTCTAATGTTGATGTTTCCTACTTCTGACTATACTAAATATATGTTGTTCCAGTAAATGTATCACTGTGTAAGAAATTTGCATGTAAATGTCACATGGTACAGGCAGATAAACTCTTAATTTCACCATGATGACACCCCAGAGCATGTGACTGCCTATCTCCTGCTGTTCGGTCAGTACACCTGTGCACTGGCAGGAAGGGACAAAGGAAAAAGGATGTGACTGGAGGCATGGGGATGGATAGATAGAGGTGGAGTGGGAGAATGTGGCAAGGATGTACCAGGAGAGTGGCAGAGGCATGGACCTGAGGCAGTCTGAGCTCAGGCAGCGACGGTGGGACATATGGGACGGATATGATGGATGACAAGTAAGACGAGGCGGCCGATGGGCGGAGATGGAGCCAATGGAGGAAAGTTGATGGTAGCGGCATGAGGTGGTGCAGTTGTGTTTGAGCGTTGGCATCAGGAGAAGCGGATGGACGTTCAATAGAACAAGTAGGCCGAAGGGACAGAAGAGATGATCCGGGAAGAGCACCACAAAGCGAAATGCGAGAAACGGCAGGATGAGGAAGCACTGTCTTGAGAGTAAGTACTAAGTGCGAAAAAGTAGTGGTGCTAAAATCACCTATGGCATGAGGTGTGTGGTGTGTGTGGTGGTGCATCTGTTTGGCCCTCTGTTGATGTGTGCAGCTACACGCATTAGGCCCGTGCAGATAGAAGCAGCAAACGGGTGGTGCTACCTGCTGTGGCCCCGGACGACAGGACCAAGATGAAGGACTGTACTAATATGTGGAGAGTCTCTGGTCTAAAATGCCTGTTAACATTCTCTTGGATAAAATAAATAAACTGTCAATTTATTCTTTGGCCTTTTATTGGTTACACATATTTATAAGCTCTCCCTCAAAATTGGTTTACAGCTATATTTCAGTTTGGCCACAATGTTAACACTTTTTCAAGGTAAACCAGCAGTGCATTCGTGACATAAACATGGATCTTTTGGTGAGAGGTCTGGCACGTGCTTAATTGTCTATGGACATCTCATTGCTTTTGCCAAGTTACAGGTCTGATGTATGGAGAGGCGAGTCCACTATAATTAATGGGGAAAACAATCTGAAAAATCCCAGTCCAAACATGGTCTGAGTTTAGCTGGAGAAAGTTGTTTTGCATCCACTCACTGATCTGTTGGATGTAGCGACAGAGTGAATCCACTGGTCCGTATTCACCTGCTGCAGTGAGACATAGATCTGAGTGTCATCTGCAGAGTTGTGGTAGGACACATTATTGCTTTGTATTAACTGGCCTAACAGCAGCATGTAGAGACTGAACAACAGGGGTCCCAGGATTGACCCTTGGGGCACCCCACAGGTCAGGGCCTGGTGATCTGAGACACAGTTTCCAACATATCACAGTGTAATAAATTTGCATTTAAACGTGTATCTTTGGGTGAGGGGTCTGCCACCTGCTTAATCGTCTATGGAGATCTCATCGCGTTTGCCAAATTACAGGTCTGATCTGTCAAGAGGTGAGTCCACTATAATCAATGTGGAAAACAGTCCGAAATGTCCAAGTCCAAACATCTCAAGCCCAAGTTGTTCATTTTTAACTGTCTAATTCACCTTTTTCATTCATTCTTAACCTCTAAAGCCAAAACACAGTTGAGAACAACCAGTCTGCCTTCTGAATGCTATTTTACTGTTAAAAACTTGTCTTTTTGCCAAATTCCTTCAAGCTGTGCCTCTGTGCCTTGTAACAATGGAGCCATCAGGAGAGCATTACCGCCACAATAAAAGTACCAAAGCAGCGTGACCTTTCACAGTAACGCCTGCGTGTCTCTTTAGCTCAGCACAGGCCTGTTCGATTACACACATCGGTCTGAATAACTCAGCATTAGAACGATTGCCCCATGCTAAGATAATGGAACGATGTGAGCTGTTACTGTGACGATGGAGGAGAGGCAGGGCAGAATACATGCTACAAAAAAATGGCTAAAAATGACTAGTATTTCTGCTAATATATTACTTTGACTATAGGCGATAAAAGGTGGACTATGAAACTTTTATTATCAGCACAATGTAGACTCCCTATAGTTTAACCTGAGCTGGAGAGAGGTGAGTAATCTCAGGTGGAGTTCTCTGTGGACCTGGTTTATGGTTAATATCTCTGTAATCACTGGGCCTATTCACATGAAACAAAAACTGGCACAAAGTTCAGTGTTTCTCTGTAAGTTTAAATTTAAAAAAAAGATTAAAATGACAAGTTTGTGGAGCCAATCACACACTAATAATGAGAAGGTTCAACATTTGTGGAGCAGAAGTTTTAAAAAATACTGAATCTCCCATAGAGTTATAATGATTCTATGCAGTGACATCATGCTGGGGGTGTTCTACATGCATCTCTATTGGCAGAATGTTCAGCAGATACTATAATGACACAATGCACACAAGAAAAAAAAAAAAAAAAAGAATTTAAACAACACAGCCTGTGAATCCGAGCGTTCATGGTTCTGTTTAGGAGTTTGATTTTCAACAAAAACATGAGAGCGACTAACTGAAAAACTGTTGGCTAATGCTAGCTAGCTTTTGACTATAATATTACATGAGAGGGACTTGTCAGCTCACCTGTTGTAGTTTCAGCTAAGTCAGTTCTTTATGGTCAGATTGCGTTAAAATAAAACTCAAATTAAAGTCTAACAAAGACTCAGACAGAGCAGTGCTTACAGTTAGCATCGAAAGTTAATGACATCAGCTGCAAAGTATCTAAAGACTCCTGCCTCTCCACAGATCTGACCTGTACCTTGGCTTGCTGCTGTCGTTACCTGCTTGTCTCAGTGAAGATAGATAGGTTTTAATGCCATACAGTGGAACATTTTACACATCTTCATGGAGAGAAGCAGGTGGTGACCCGTTCCCCCAAAAAAGTTACATATTATGCCTTTAAAAACCATTTCAAAAGTGCACAGGTTTCTTTCGTTGGTTCCTCAGCTCTTAACCTGCAAATGAAAGACTCGCGCTCATTTCCATTTGTATGAACAGTCTCTACCTGCGACTTCAAATGACTTCAAAAAACTCAAATACAACCTGCGTGTGCCTGGTTGTTTTCACCCACTGGACGCTGCATGTATAAGTAACAGTGTGTGCACAGAGCCGGGCCTGAGGCGGAGTGACGTGTGCTTTATTTAAACTGTTTCATATTCAAACTGAACCAGCTCTGAAGCCTGAGCAGAGCCTCAAACACGTTCACATCCTCCATCCAGGTTTCATTTTCTCAGTTTAATAAGACAAATCACAAATCTGTAGTTCATTTATTACAGGGAAGTTGATCGTTGAATAGGTGGTTTTCAGATTGTGGACTGTGATGATGTCATACTCCCAGATGGGGGCGAGAGACAGTTTCCCTGTTAATTATAATGTACTTTGTCGTGAAACATCCAAAAGATCAATTCAAATGTTGAATCTGATTATTTCTATAATTGCCAAGACCCAAGAACTCACTGTATTATGACAAAAATCTGCATTTTAATATTACTTTTACCTGTTCCCAGAATGTTGTGATGTCATCTGAAACCCAGCAATAACATCGCAGTATACACTCACCTAAAGGATTATTAGGAACACCTCTGAGTATTTCACAATCTGCTCAGTTACTGGGATTTTCACGCACAATCATTTCTAGGTTTTACAAAGAATGGTGTGAAAAGGGAAAAACATCCAGTATGCGGCAGTCCTGTGGGCGAAAATGCCTTGTTGATGCTAGAGGTCGGAGGAGAATGGGCCGAGTGATTCAAGCTGATAGAAGAGCAGCGTTGACTGAAATAACCACTCGTTACAACCGAGGAAAGCAGCAAAGCATTTGTGAAGCCACACCCTTACGCACAACCTTGAGGTGGATGGGCTACAACAGCAGAAGACCCCACCGGGTACCACTCATCTCCACTACAAATAGGAAAAAGAGGCTACAATTTGCACGAGCTCACCAAAATTGGACAGTTGAAGACTGGAAAAATGTTGCCTGGTCTGATGAGTCTCGATTTCTGTTGAGACGTTCAAATGGTAGAGTCAGAATTTGGCGTAAACAGAATGAGAACATGGATCCATCATGCCTTGTTACCACTGTGCAGGCTGGTGGTGGTGGTGGTGTAAAGGTGTGGGGGATGTTTTCTTTGCACACTTTAAGTCCCTTAGTGCCAATTGGGCATCGTTTAAATGCCACGGGCTACCTGAACATTGTTTCTGACCATGTCCATCCCTTCATGACCACCATGTACCCATCCTCTGATGGCGACTTCCAGCAGGATAATGCACCATGTCATAAAGCTCGAATCATTTCAAACTGGTTTCTTGAACATTATTCTATTAAAGGTGGACTTTGTAATTTTTCTGGTGGAGTGTTTGTCATGGCGATGTTCTTGTTTTGCCCAGAATGTTCCCCAGAAACTAGTATTTCAACTTTTGTTCAATTTTCATATCTTAAAACATCCCTCGAAGAACATGCATCCTTATGTGCGTGTGCCTGGCGGGCTCATTTCTTCCCAGATCTGACCTGTAACTTGACCCGATGTCCTCAGCGGCTTGTCTCCATGGAGATAAGCACATGATAGTTAAATAGATAAACTTTATTAGTCTGGAAAGGACATGTTGCCAACTGCACACACTTCATATAGTCAGTAACATTCAATAATGCCATACTACGGAAGTAATAACATCTCCATGGAGACGAGCAGATGGCAAACTCTAAAAAACTAAAAAAGAAAAAAACATTCTCCAAATGTTCAGCTCTTGATTCATTGGTTGTATTTAAAATCCTGGCTCTAAAATGATGATTGAATGTGTCAGTTGTTCTCTGGAGGTGTGGGCGCACGCTCCTCCTCCCACACCCACAGAGGGAGGCCTTTTTCTGGGTAAAGAGCACCGTGAATCAGCCTGTGCTCCAGATGGTGGTCAGGGCTCCACGACTCCCTCTCCTCTGTCCCAAAGATGGATAGAACTGGGCTTAAAAATAAAAGAAAAAGGTGAAAAAAGTATAAAAGGAAGAAAAGAAAAATGAACAGGTGAAATGTGCAACACCTGCGCCACAAGATTCAGAAGGAGAACAGACGATGAGCTCACCCAACTCAGACACAGCTGTGAACGGCAGGATTTAGGTCCTGTTCTAGTCCTGGTTTAGTCCTGGTTTAGTCCTGGTTCAGTCCTGGTTTAGTCCTGGTTCAGTCCTGGTTTAGTCCTGGTTTAGTCCTGGTTTAGTCTTGGTTTACTCCTGGTTTAGTCCTGGTTTAGTCCTGGGTTGGAGCTGGTTTAGACCTGATTTAGTTCTGATTTAGTCCTATTTTGTCCTGGTTTAGTTCTGGTTTAGCCCTGGTTTAGTCCTGGTTTAGTCCTATTTTGTCCTGGTTTAGTTCTGGTTTAGTCCTGGTTTAGTCCTAGTTTACTCCTGGTTTAGTCCTGGTTTAGTCCTGGGTTAGAGATGGTATAGACCTGGTTTAGTTCTGGTTTAGTCCTATTTAGTCCTGGTTTAGTTCTGGTTTAATCCTGGTTTGATTTGGTCCTGTTTGAATCCCAGTTTAGTCCAGGTTTAGTCCCAGTTTATTCCTGGTTTGATTTTATTCGAGTTTAGTCCTAATTTTGTCCTAGTTTGATTTAGTCCTGGTTTAGTACTGGTTTAGTTCTGATTTAGTCCTGGTTTAGTCCTGATTTAGTCCTAGTTTAGTCCTGGTTTAGTCCTGGTTTAGTCCTGGTTTAGTCACCCTGTAACAAAACCCCAAGCATTGAGAGAGTCCTGGTGGAGCTGAAGAGGAGGAGATAGAGAGGCTGAAGCGGCTAATGGTTCTGCTGCTGTAGTGGAGGATAGCAGCGAGGGAACATATTTAAATGAATATCCTGCGAGCTGATTGGTTGAGAGATGAGATAGCCAGCTGTGATTGGCTAACAGTGACAGACAGCAGTATTCACGGTTAAAAATATCTTGTATATTTTTATCCTCGTAGTTAATCAAATACACTTGGCCTAACATTACACCTCAGGCAGCTCCTCTGGGCGCCCTCCCACCAGCAGAAAGAGGCAGGATATAATTAACAGTACTGAGAGGTCGGGGGTCGTCGGCGTGGTAACTGAATATTCATGACATGGCGCCCTCTCTGCTTAATTGACCCTGTTCCTGACTCTAATGTGAATGAGGAGGTTTCACTTTAAACTCAAGAGGACAGCTCTCAAACGCACCGCCGCCATCTTGGATCTCTGGTTTCCTCTCTCACTCAAGGTAAAAGTTGAAGCTCGAGTCGCTGGGAGCAGGATCGTGGACGTGGATGGAATGAAAAAAGAAATTATTTACATTAAAGCGAAAGTGTAATGTTCAAGAATGTGTTTGAAAACTGGGATGGAGGTCAGGGGAGGTTTGTGGTCAGCTGAAGGGATTCTGAGATTAATGTGGCACGTTTTATGGAGCAGGTCCAATTTCAAAAAGCATGAATCATCTATGGACACTTTGCAGCTGTGGGTGTGATGCTAACTGTAGGCACTGCTCTGTCTGAGTTTAATCTGTTCTGTTAAGAGAAAGAACTGCTTTAGTTTAGTTCTAATTTAGGCCTAGTTCAGTCCTGGTTCAGTCCTGGTTTAGTCCTGGTTTAGTCCTGGTTCAGTCCTGGTTCAGTCCTGGTTCAGTCCTGGCTCAGTCCTGGTTTAGTCCTGGTTCAGTCCTGGTTTAGTCCTGGTTTAGTCCTGGTTTAGTCCTGGTTCAGTCCTGGTTCAGTCCTGGCTCAGTCCTGGCTCAGTCCTGGCTCAGTCCTGGTTTGGTCCTGGTTCGGTCCTGGTTTAGTCCTGGTTCAGTCCTGGTTCAGTCCTGGTTTAGTCCTGGCTCAGTCCTGGTTTAATCCTGGTTTGGTCCTGGTTTAGTCCTGGTTCAGTCCTGGTTCAGTCCTGGTTCAGTCCAGGTTCAGTCCTGGTTTAGTCCTGGTTTAGTCCTGGTTCAGTCCTGGCTCAGTCCTGGTTCAGTCCTGGTTTAATCCTGGTTTAGTCCTGGTTTAGTCCTGGTTTAGTCTTGGTTTAGTCTTGGTTTAGTCTTGGTTCAGTCCTGGCTCAGTCCTGGTTTAGTCCTGGTTTAGTCCTGGTTCAGTCTTGATGCTAACTATAGGCACTGCTCTGTATGAGTTTAATCTGCTTTACCACTGATTTTGAATTACAGGTGAGCTGATTTGTGCTGTTAAACAAGTCCCTCTCAGATAACATTAAAATGTAAAATGTTCCACAGTATGGCATTAAAACCTATCTTCACTGAGACAAGCAGGTAATGACACCAGCAAGCCACGGTACAGGTCAGATCTGTGGAGAAGCAGGTGTCTATAGATAGTTTTGAGCTGATGTCATCAACATTCGCTGGGGGTGTGATGCTAACTGTGGGCCCTGCTGTGTCTGAAACTTTGTTTTAACACAATCTGAGCAGAAAGAACTGACTTAGCTGAACTATAACAGATGACCTGATTTGTGCTGTTAAACAAGTCCCTCTCAAAAAAAAAAAAAAATACAGTCACAAGCTAGTTAGCATTAGCCACCAGTTTTTCAGTTAGTCACTTTCACCTTTTTGTTGAAAATCAAACTCCTAAACGCTCGGATTGATCACAGGCTCCTGAAAATGTTTCGTTTTGAGTTTTCAGACTAACTTCAACCTTTCTTGTCAGTGTTTGCTAATGTGTGCATCGTGTCTCCATGGAAACCGCTGAACATTACACCGTAGACACACATGTAGAACACCCCCGGCGTTATGTCAAAGCCTCAGAAGGCTGCTGTGTGAATTTTGAGTCTGCTCATAAATCATCGCTCAACTCGCTTCTCTTTTTCAGTTTTTTTTTGTGCGTGTTCTCCTGCCCCGTGTCTCTCCTCTGCCTCTTCATCCCTCTCTCCCTCCTCTGTCTCTCTCAGCTGTCTGCCCCCCTCCCTCTGTCTGTCTCTTTCTCTCTCTGCCTCTTTTTATTCATTTTTTTCATGTTTACTTTCAGCCGTGTTGTTGGTTTACTTTAATTGTAGCTGTATATTTCATTCAACATTCTCCCTCCTCCTCCTCCTCTTCTGTCTCTGTTTCACTTTACCTCCCCTCTCATTCTCTTCCACTCATCTTTCTATCTCTTCATCACTGCACCTCTCTTTCCTCTCCCCCTCTCTGTTTTTTCTCCCCTCCTTTCTCTCCCTCTTCCTCGTCTTTCTTTTTTCTCCCCTCCTCCCTCCTTCTCTCTCTCTCTCTCTTTCTCTCTCCTCTGTTCCACTTGTGCACTGTAGCGTCTTCTCTCGACCTGTGAGTCTGACCCAGATTCACTCCCTCATCCATCTCCCTCCTATAGAGTCCTGATGTAGACCTGGTTTAGTCCTGGTTTAGACCTGGTTTAGACCTGGTTTAGTTCTGGTTTAGTCCTGGTTTAGACCTGGTTTAGTCCTGGTTTAGACCTGGTTTAGACCTGGTTTAGTTCTGGTTCAGTCCTGGTTTAGTCCTGGTTTAGACCTGGCTTAGTCCTGGTTTAGACCTGGTTTAGTCCTGGTTTAGTCCTGGTTTAGACCTGGTTTAGACCTGGTTTAGACCTGGTTTAGTTCTGGTGTAGTGCTGGTTTAGTTCTGTTTCAGCCCTGTATTAAACCCGTCTTCTCTCTCTGTTTTAGTCCTGCTTCTGTCCCGTTTCAGCCTTGTATTAAACCCGTCTTCTCTCTCTGTTTTAGTCCTGGTTCGGTCCCGTTTCAGCCCTGTATTAAACCCGTTTTCTCTCTCTGTTTTAGTCCTGGTCCAGTCCCGTTTCAGCCCTGTAATAAACCCGTCTTCTCTCTCTGTTTTAGTCCTGGTTCGGTCCCGTTTCAGCCCTGTATTAAACCCGTCTTCTCTCTCTATTTTAGTCCTGGTCCGGTCCCGTTTCAGCCCTGTATTAAACCCGTTTTCTCTCTCTGTTTTAGTCCTGGTTCAGTCCCGTTTCAGCCCTGTATTAAACCCGTCTTCTCTCTCTGTTTTAGTCCTGATTCAGTCCCGTTTCAGCCCTGTATTAAACCCATCTTCTCTCTCTGCTTCAGTCCTGTTTCAGTCCCGTTTCAGCCCTGTATTAAACCCATCTTCTCCCTCTGGTTCAGTCCTGCTTCAGTCCTGTTTCAGTCCCATTTCAGCCCTTTATTAAACCCATCTTCTCTCTCTGTTTTAGTCCTGGTTCAGTCCCGTTTCAGCCCTGTATTAAACCCATCTTCTCTCTCTGTGTTAGTCCTGGTTCTGTCCCATTTCAGCCCTGTATTAAACCCGTCTTCTCTCTCTGTTTTAGTCCTGCTTCTGTCCCGTTTCAGCCCTGTATTAAACCCATCTTCTCTCTCTGTTTTAGTCCTGCTTCTGTCCCATTTCAGCCCTGTATTAAACCCGTCTTCTCTCTCTTTTTTAGTCCTGGTTTGGTCCCGTTTCAGCCCTGTATTAAACCCATCTTCTCTCTCTTTTTTAGTCCTGGTTTGGTCCCGTTTCAGCCCTGTATTAAACCCGTCTTCTCTCTCTGTTTTAGTCCTGGTTCAGTCCCGTTTCAGCCCTGTATTAAACCCGTCTTCTCTCTCTGTTTTAGTCCTGCTTCTGTCCCGTTTCAGCCCTGTATTAAACCCATCTTCTCTCTCTGTTTTAGTCCTGCTTCTGTCCCATTTCAGCCCTGTATTAAACCCGTCTTCTCTCTCTGTTTTAGTCCTGCTTCTGTCCCGTTTCAGCCCTGTATTAAACCCGTCTTCTCTCTCTATTTTAGTCCTGGTTCTGTCCCGTTTCAGCCCTGTATTAAACCCATCTTCTCTCTCTGTTTTAGTCCTGCTTCTGTCCCGTTTCAGCCCTGTATTAAACCCGTTTTCTCTCTTGGGTGCGCTTGCTCCTCTCCTCCATTACCGTCCTGTCTAAATATTTCATTACAGAGCCGTAATACTTTAACTTGCCACAGGACGTGATTTAAACAGGTCACGAAACAAGCGCACCCTTCTCTAAACGGCGGGGGGTGCCGGGGGCGGGGCGTGATGGATTATTCGCACAGAAGAGCCCTTTTTATCGCAGGTTCCATCGCCCGGGTGGAGACAGGACTGCAGTAAAAGTGTGTACAGATGTAGTGAATCAGAGCAGAGACACACTGGAGTTTAAAGGGAACATAAGAGGCTCTTTAGTCTGATTTTTCAGCTCAAATCACATGAAATCACAATTTTAATGCTGATTTAAAGGTCTACTGTGTAACATTTCAGGTCTGAGAGCCTGCCACTTTCTTGTCTCCATGGAGATGTTATTGCTTTACCGGGGAAAGAGCTTTTTTTTATTGCAAAAAAAGAGAAAAATAGTAAAAACAATGTGCATGAATGGCAGTCACCTCTCCACAGACCAGGTGACAGTTTCCGTGGTAACTGTTTCCGTGGAGATAAATATGTTTTAATGTCATAATGAGTACTATTACTTTTACTTTTACATAGGTGCTATTTGTGGACAAAAAAAAAAAAAAAAAAAAAAAAGAGACTTAATAATGCTGTGAATAGATTTTAAAAAGCATTTTGTTGGATGAGAACCATAAGGAAGCATGCTGTTGCCAGGGACAGACAATTTTAGGCAATTTACGACAACCATATAGAAAAAACATTAAACAGAAGAAGTTGAACAGATTTTTGACTAGTTCAAATATACCTGAATCAAAATACAGAAATACTTAAATCAGACATATTCTACAAACTGGACTTTTGAGGCTTTTAATCCTGTTCAAGTCGTTTCTTCTCATTGAGCCTCTGAAGTTGTATTTGGAGTCATTCATCTTTAATCGCTTATTTTTAAGACGCCATTTTGTCGACCGATCCCCGTTTTCACCTCCACCTGTACACGCCCGCTGTGACGTACGCACTTCTTTCTCCAGTTTTATTTTCAGATTCGGCAGCGTTGCGTAGTCGTTGTAGTCGAAGACGAAGTTTAAATCTGTCAACTGGACAAATGGTTGCAGGAGTGACGACGTTTCGCTGCTTCTTCTTCAGTTCTGGTCTGATCGCTGCTGGACGCTGCCTTATATCTGTCTGAAGGGAGGAGCTAATGGCACTGAAACAGGAAACAGATGCTCCAGTTTCAGCCTTTAATGGCCCTATTCAACCTTATTGTTCTCTTTGTTTCTTTTGTTCGCTTTGGGTCTGAGGACGGAATCATAACGGATTTGTTTCTTTTATTAAGTCGTTTTAGATGAATATTGTGATTTTAAATGAGCAAATTCTAACATAATGATCCACAGTGTCATAGATTATAACCATAGAGAGACACAAGCACAGCCGTCCTGGTTTAAATATGATTTAAATTTAAAGTTATATACAGTATTTGACACTAAATACAAAAACACATTGATTTGATCTTTACTTTCTCTTGTTTCTCTGGTGTCTGGCTCTTTTTTTTTTTACCTGCACTGAAACAATTAGAGCAGAAGGCCTGTGGGGGCAGCGTCACACCTCTCCTCTAACGAGACTCTCTCCATTTCACCCGCTCTCTCCTCTCTTTTTCTACCTCCTCTCCCTTTCCCTTTCCCTCCCTCCTCTTTCTGCCTCCCCCTTTCTCTCTCTCCCTCCCTTCCTCTCTCTCTCTCTCTCCTCCATCTCTTTCTCACCCCCTCGTTTCCTCCTCTCTTTCGATCTCCCTCGCTCCCACAGTGTAATATAATTATTGAACCAGGGGCTAATCTGTGGCACTGGCCTGAAACAGAGACTCCCCAAGAGGAGCAGCCCAGCCATGAAAAACTGTCTACACGACAGAAAAGAGGGAAGAAGAGAGAGGAGGAGAGAGGAGGAGGAGGAGGAGAGGAGGAGCAGCCCAGCCATGAAACTGGTCTACACGACAGAAAAGAGGGAAGAAGAGAGGAGGAGAGGAGGAGAGGAGGAGTGGAGGAGCAGCCCAGCCATGAAACTGGTCTACACGACAGAAAAGAGGGAAGAAGAGAGGAGGAGAGGAGGAGAGGAGGAGGAGGAGGAGAGGAGGAGCAGCCCAGCCATGAAACTGGTCTACAAGACAGAAAAGAGGGACGAAGAGAGGAGGAGAGGAGGAGAGGAGGAGGAGGAGCAGTCCAGCCATGAAACTGGTCTACACGACAGAAAAGAGGGAAGAAGAGAGGAGGAGAGGAGGAGGAGGAGTGGAGGAGGAGCAGCCCAGCCATGAAACTGGTCTACATGACAGAAAAGAGGGAAGAAGAGAGGAGGATAGGAGGAGGAGAGGAGGAGGAGGAGCATCCCAGCCATGAAACTGGTCTACACGACAGAAAAGAGGGAAGACGAAGAGAGGAGGAGAGGAGGAGCGCCCAGCCATGAAACTGGTCTACAGGACAGAAAAAGAGGGAAGAAGAGAGGAGGAGAGGAGGAGAGGAGGGCAGCCCAGCCAGCCATGAAACTGGTCTACACGACAGAAAAGAGGGAAGAAGAGAGAAGGAGAGGAGGAGAGGAGGAGCAGCCCAGCCATGAAACTGGTCTACACGACAGAAAAGAGGGAAGAAGAGAGGAGGAGAGGAGGAGGAGAGGAGGAGGAGGAGCAGTCCAGCCATGAAACTGGTCTACACGACAGAAAAGAGGGAAGAAGAGAGGAGGAGAGGAGGAGAGGAGGAGAGGAGGAGCAGCCCAGCCATGAAACTGGTCTACACGACAGAAAAGAGGGAAGAAGAGAGGAGGAGAGGAGGAGGAGGAGGAGGAGAGGAGGAGCAGCCCAGTCATGAAACTGGTCTACACGACAGAAAAGCGGGAAGAAGAGAGGAACGAGAGAGGAGAGGAGGCAGAGGAGGAGAGGAGGAGCAGCCCAGCCATGAAACTGGTCTACACGGCAGAAAAGAAGAGGGAAGAAGAGAGGAGGAGGAGAGGAGGAGAGGGAGGAGAGGAGGAGCAAGCCCAGCCATGAAAACTGGTCTACACGACAGAAAAAAGAGGGAAGAAGAGAGGAGGAGAGAGGAGGGAGAGAGGAGGAGAGGAGGAGCAGCCCAGCCATGAAACTGGTCTACACGACAGGAAAAGAGGGAAGAAGAGAGGGGGAGAGGAGGAGAGGAGGAGAGGAGGAGGAGAGGAGGAGCAGCCCAGCCATGAAACTGGTCTACACGAAAGAAAAGAGGGAAGAAGAGAGGAGGAGAGGAGGAGAGGAGGAGAGGAGGAGAGGAGGAGCAGCCTAGCCATTGAAAAACTGGTCTACACGACAGAAAAGAGGGAAGAAGAGAGGGGGAGAGGAGGAGAGGAGGAGCAGCCCAGCCATGAAACTGGTCTACACGACAGAAAAGAGGGAAGAGAGAAGAGAGAAGGAGAGAAGGAGGAGGAGAGGAGGAGCAGCCCAGCCATGAAAACTGGTCTACATGACAGAAAAGAGGGAAGAAGAGAGGAGGAGGGAGGAGAGGAGGAGGAGGAGAGGAGGAGGAGAGGAGGAGCAGCCCAGTCATGAAACTGGTCTAGAACGACAGAAAGAGGGAAGAAGAGAGGAGGAGAGGAGGAGGAGGAGGAGGAGGAGGAGGAGGAGAGGAGGAGGAGGAGGAGGAGCAGCCCAGCCATGAAAACTGGTCTACATGACAGAAAAGAGGGAAGAAGAAGAGGGAGGAGAGGAGGAGGAGGAGAGGGAGGAGCAGCCCAGTCATGAAACTGGTCTACATGAAAGAAAAGAGGGAGAGAAGAAGAGAGAGGAGAGGAGGAGGAGAGGAAGAGGGCGGAGGAGAGAGCAGCCCAGCCATGAAACTGGTCTACAGGACAGAGAAGAGAGGGAAGAGGAGGAGAGGAGGAGAGAAGAGAGAGGAGCAGCCCAGTAATTACACTGGTCTACACAACAGGACAAAAGAGACAGGGAGAGAAAGAAGAGGAAGAGGGGATGAGAGAGGAGAGGAGCCATGGACAGGACATTAGGAGAGAGGAGAAAGAGAGGAGGAGAGCAGGAGGGAGACAGAGGGGAAAGGAGAGACAGATGAGAGGGGGAGGAAGAAGGAAAGAGAAGCAGACCAACCATGAAACTGTACAAGAGTTATAATACAGGACAGTACAGAGAAGAGAGGGAGAGGAGGAGAGAGAGAAGAGGAGGGAGAGAGTGAGGGATGGAGGAGAAAGGGGAACAGACCATGAAAGTGTACAAGAGTTATACAGGACATAAGGGGGGCAGAGAAGAGAGAGAGGTGGAAGAAAGAAGAGGAGAGAGAGGAGCAGATCATCCTTGAAAAGTCTTTTATCAAACACAAAGGCCAAAGGGAAACCAATAAAATCTCTCTCCTTTCTCCTCCTCTCTTCTCTCTCCTCCTATCCCCTGTCTCCCTTTATCTCCCTCTTCTCTCTGTCTGCATCTCTCCCCTCTCTCTTTACCATCCTCTCTTTCCATCCATCTCTCTATTTCCCTCTCCATCCTCTCTAAAAGTAAAAGAGTAAAAGAGAGAGATTGAGTGTGAGAAAGAGAGAGTATACAAAAGAGAGATAGAGTGAGAGGGAGGGCAAATTAGAGAGTGAGAGTAAGAAAGAGAGAGAGAGAAATATAGAGAGTGGGTGTAAGAAAGAGAAAGTGAGAGTAAGAAAGAGAGAGTGAGAGAAAGAGAAAAAAGAGAGAGTGAGAGTGAGAGACACACATCATCTCACAGGTGATAATCTGATATTTCTGGAGTTATTTCTGTTCATCAGAGTCTCGTGTTTGATCTGCTCATTATGTTTGAGTTTGTTTAAGGGTTTAACGGTTCAGAAAATACAACCTCGTCACCTCTTCACACAAACTGTTCTGTCGTTTAAAGAGTGAGTTTGATTTCAGCACCACAGAGAAAAGAGTGAGGTGTGTTTGATTTTGATAACAGAGTAATCAGGCTGTGGGGATTAGAAATGAGCCAGAAGGGGGCGCTGAGCTGTGAAGGACACTGACAGAGGAGAGGACAGACGCTCTGTCGCTGCAGAAGAAGAGGAGGGAACGTGTGCGAGGATGTTAAGAGAAAGAGAGAGAGAGGGAGGGAGAGAGAGAGAGAGAGAGAGGGAAAGAGAGAGACAGAGAGCAAGACAAAAAGAGAAGAACACTGACAGAGGAGAGGACAGATGCTCTGTGTCACTGCAGAGAAGAGAAAGAGGAGGGAACGTGGTGCAATGATGTTAAAGAGAGAAGGGGGAGAGAGAGGGAGGAGAGAGAGAGAGAGAGAGAGAGAGAGAGAGAGGGAGGGAGGGGAAAGAGAGAGCCAGAGAGAGAGGAGGCGAAAGAGAAAAAGAGAAGAACACTGACAGAGGAGAGGACAGACGCTCTGTCACTGCAGAAGAAGAGGAGGGAACGTGGGCAAGGATGTTAAGAGAAAGAGAGAGGGAGGGAGGGAGGGAGGGAGAGAGAGAGAGAGAGAGAGGGAGGGAAAGAGAGAGCCAGAGAGAGCAAGAGAAAAAGAGAAGAACACTGACAGAGGAGAGGACAGACGCTCTGTCACTGCAGAAGAAGAGGAGGGAACGTGTGCAATGATGTTAAGAGAAAGAGAGAGGGGAGGGGAGGAGGGGAGAGAGAGAGAGAGAGAGAAAGGGAAAGAGAGAGATAAGTAAGAGAGAGAGGGAAAGAAAGAGCAAGAAATAGAGAGAGATTGTAAGAAAGATAGGAGAGAGAGAGAGAGAGAGAGAGATTGTAAGAAAGAGAAAAAGAGTGCGAGAGAGAGAATGAGTGAGAGTGAGCCAGACTAATAGAGAGGAAAGAGTGAGCATGAAAGAGGAAAGCAAGAGAGAGAGAGAGGGCAAAAGAGAGTGTCAGAAAGAGAGAGAGCAAGTGAGAGAGAGAGTGAGAACAAAATAGAGAGAGTGAGAGCAAGAAAGAGAAAGAGAGCAAGAGAAAGAAAGAGAAATGTCTGTTTTTCTTTGAATGTTCCACACTATAGCATTAAACAGGCAACAGGTGTTTTCATTGACAACCTCATCATATTTAGTTCCTTCCTCCACAGCTCTGACCTGCAGCTTGACCTGTAACAAACCTCCGGCATGTTTCCATGGAGACGCTCAGGTTTAATGCTGTAGTGTAGAACATTCTAAACTGTGTCTTCTACATTTGACCCATTCTTTAGTGTCAGGAGCAGTGGACCCAGCTCAGATCTTGGTCTAATCTGAGCGGGTGGATTTGACCTGCTGTGCCTGTTTTGGGTTGCAACTACAGACTGTATGTATAAATGGACATAGAATGGACTCTGGCTCCAGTTCACTTTCTATTGAAAAACTGTGGGGCCTCTCTCTGTCACTCTGTCTGTCAGGCTCATCGTTTAGAATGTTCATATTAACCTGCTCTACATGATCCTGGTATTTTTATTTCACAAGGTATTTCACATTACCTTCAACAACCTCGCTCCGGATTGGCTCTTTGGTTCCTACGCTACTTCGGTCAGAATTCCAAATATGAAACATGGCTCGAAATTCACTGCTATATCTGCTCCAGCCTCAACGAGCTTCATTTGCCTGGACGCTGTTGGTGACGTCACACTCACTTAGTCCACCTCTTTATACAGTCTGTGGTTGAAACCTACCGAGACGCAGGGAGAATATGCAAACTCCAAGGAGATAGTTATAGCCCCGGAATGCTAACCACTCTGCCAATGTGATATAAACTTCCTCTTTTTACTTAACTCTGCTAGTACACCTGCCAGTTTTGTGCTAAATAAAGCTATACGTTTGTTCGTGTTTAGCTCCTGTCAGTGTCCATCAGACTCTGCACTCTGCCTCCGCGCCGTTAGCATTAGCATAGCATTAGCATTCCATTGGACTCGATAATGACCCGCCGCGTTTCCGAAGATGAGAGCGGAATATGGTTTTCCGTGTTTGACAAGCCGGCACTTACGGGAGCATCTCGGCACCGCGCTGTTTATGCAAATTCATTTTAATTTATTTTGATTAAGTCCGCCTCATTAAATCTCAGGAATTATTCTGTATTTTAATCACTTGTAAACATGTTGTCCTCATCTGGAATTCATTTTAGATTCTGAGTTTGCAGCCGCACCAATTTGGGCTGGTTTTGTGTTTAGTTACAAGTACTTCCGTAACTTTGGAGTACAAGTTTTACTTTTCCGATCTACTTCTCAGACTGTGTACTTTGGCCCTGTTTGAGTGTTGTATTGTTTTTAATATGTAATACTCCTCCCCTCTCGTTTTCTCTTTTTCCTTCTCTCTTTACACTCCTCTCTTTCCCTTGTTCTCCCCCTCTCTCCCCACTTCCCCTCTGTTCTCTCTCTCCTTCCTTTTCCTCTTCCCTTCCTCTCTCACTCCCTCTCCATCCTCTCTCCATATATCTCCCCCTCTTCTCTCTCTCTCTTTGACCTTCTCTCTTTCCATTCGTTGGTCTCCCCCTCTCTCTCTTCTCTCCCCACTTCCCCTCTGGTCTCTCTCTCAATTCCTTTCTCCTCTTCCCTTTCTCACTCCCTCTCTATCCTCTCTCGTTCTATCTCCCCCTCTCCTTTCTCTCTTTTTCCTTTCCTCTCTCTTTACCCTCCCGTCTTTCCATTCCCTTGGTTTCCCTCTCTCCCCTCTCCCCACTTTCCCTCTGGTCTCTCGTTACTTCCTTCTCCTCTTCCGCTCCTCTCTCACTCCCTCTCTATGCTCTATCCTCTCTCTCTTTTCCCTTTCCTCTTTCTGTCTTTACCCTGCTCTCTTCCCATTCCGTTGGTCTCCCCCTCTCTCTCTCCTCTCTTCCCACTTCCCCTCTATTATCTCTACTTCCTTCTGTTCTCCTTCTCTCTCACTCCTTCTCCATCCTCTCTTCCTCTATCACTCCCTCTCCTCTCTCTCTTTTCCGTTTCCTCTTTCTCTCTTTACTTTCCTCTCTTTCCATTCTCCTGGTCTCCCCCTCTCTCTCCCCGCTTCCTCTCTGGTCTCTCTCTCCTTCCTTCTCCTCTCCATCCTCTCTCCCTCTATCTCCCCCCTCTCCTCTTTTTCTCTTTTCCCTTCCCTGTGTCCCTCGTCACCCTCCTCCCTTTTCCATTCCCTTGCTTTCCCCCTCTCTCTCTCCTCTCTCCTCACTTCCCCTCTTGTTTCTCTCTCAATTCCTTTCTCCTCTTCCCTTCCTCTCTCCATCCCCTCTCCCTCTAACTCCCCCTCCCCTCTCTCTTTCTTTTCCCTGTTTTCTCTCTCTTTACTCTGCTTTCTTTCCATTCTCTTGGTCTCCCCCTCTCTCTTCTCTCTCCCCACTTCCTCTCTGGTCTCTCTCTCAATTCCTTTCTCCTCTTCCCTTCCTCTTTCACTCCCTCTCCATCCCCTCTCCCTCCCCCTCTCCTCTCTCTCTGTTCTCTCTCCTCCCATCACAGACGTTCGGATGTAGAGAAGCAGACGTAGAAGCAACTGAAGCACTGGAATTGTCTGGATGAGTGAAGGATTACCACCTGATGACATCACGAGGTGGAACAGAGTGAGAAAACAGAGAGAGAAAGACAAAGAGAGAGATGAGAGAAGAGGAGAGGTACGACTGAGAGTGTGAGAGGAGAGGGAGACCTTTGAGAACACCTTTTTTTTTTGTGCTCCAGGAGACATTTTACATTTGTTAAAAACGGTTTGAAGGTCTGGAGTTTAACCGAACCTGAGTTTATTAAGTCTGACTAACTGAAGTCTAACTCGCTTCAGTTCCAATAAACGTCAAATGTCGCCTGACCAGATTCTTTCTTTCTTTTTCTTTCTTTATTTCCCAGGGACCATGTACAAATTCATTAATCTTACAAAAGAAGAGATGATTTGTACCAGATTTAGCACACGTTTGATTATCTAAAATGTACTTTTTCAAATTTCTAGTCAAATTTTCTCGTGTTTCAGACAGTCTGGAGCTGAATCCGTCGGATGGTTTGAAATGAGAATGAGGGATTACACTTAACCTCACATTATGAATCAGAGGGGGGAGGGTGTGAGTGGGCATGAAGCTAACTAGAGGCACTGGTCTGTCTGAAGCTCTGTGAGAGTTTAATCTGAGTTTTGTTTAAACACAATCTGACCATAAAAAATTGATTTAACTGAAACTAGAACAACAGATGAACTGATTTGTGCTGTTAAACCAGTATAAGACATATAAGACATAGTGGTACCTACCTGGACCACTGAGGTACTACAGCGGTCTCTCGCTATATTGCGGTTCAGCTTTTGTGGTTTCGCTGTGCTTGCTTTTTTTACAGTGTATGTTGTGTGTGTTCTGCGTCCTGATTGGCTGAGGGACTGTAGACCGTTGTGTTCTGCGTCCTGATTGGCTGAGGGACTGTAGACCATTGTGTTCTGCGTCCTGATTGGCTAAGGGACTGTAGACCATTGTGTTCTGCGTCCTGATTGGCTGAGGGACTGTAGACCATTGTGTTCTGCGTCCTGATTGGCTGAGGGACTGTAGACCATTGTGTTCTGCGTCCTGATTGGCTGAGGGACTGTAGACCTGTTACGATCCGCCCATTCCTGTGTCCTGTCTCCATCTCGTCCCTGTTCCTGTGTTCTCCTCGCCCCCTCCCTTGCCTGCCTGATTTTGGAGCTGGGCGGAGTTTCCCGGTCCCGCCTGCACGCACCTGCTGCTCATCTGCCTGATCACCTGCACCTGTGGTGTATTTAAGGACCGGGAGCCAGACCGTCCGCATGTCTCATTATAGCTCTACCGTGTTTTTCTGCTTGTTGCTGCTTTTGCCCTGCTCATTGGATTTTTTGTGCTTCCCAGACTCCTGCCTCCTGCTCGTTCCCGCTCCACTGCCTCTGCCTCCGCCCTGGACCCTGCACCCCGCCTGGTATCGTGTCTGTCTCCTGTCTTGTCTGCCTGTGCCTCGAACCCTGGTTTCTGCCCTGAACTTTTGCCCTGCTCGGATTACTTGTCGTTTGAACTGTCGTTATTCACCGGCTGTAAATAAACACTGTTACACTGCCCCGGGTTGTGCGTTTTGGTCCTACACCCCAGACTTTGTAACAAGACCATTGTGTCCTGCGTCCTGATTGGCCGAGGGACTGTAGACCATTGTCCTTCAGTCTCCTCCGTGTCTCCTGTACAGTACAGAATGTGTCAGACAAATTTACATAAATGTTGGATCCCAGTGTGACTCTTAAGAGCTGTATGTTTGAAAGGTTTTCTTCTTCTATGTCGATGAAACGTTCTGCACCGACAAAGGCACCGACGAAGGTTTGAACTTTGAGAGTGTTACATAAATGTTCGATTGCAGTGTGACTCTGAAGTGCTGAAACCTTTGCTGACAGTGATGACATTCATGACCTTGAGGAGGAGGATGCGGAGCCCAGGCCAACAACGAGTACTTTTCAAGTAGTACCAACCCCATTTAATGCCAGCAGTTTGACAAATTTCAGAAACACTTTGGACTCAAAAGTGTTTCTGTGCAGGGAGAGGCGCCTCTGTGGACACCGCTGGAGCAGAGGCACGAGACACATTTAAAGATCATTGAGGAAGAGGGAGATAATTTACGAAGGTTTGAACTTTGAGAGAGTTTAAACGAGAGAGAAATGTGAAAAAATGTTAATATCTGTGTGAGAAAAGTGTATAAAGTCTGTGGTGAGGGGTTTTACAGCTTTAAAACATATATAATAATTGTAAAAAATAAAGCTGATACTTTACAGATTTTGACTACTGCGGGTTATTTTTAGAACATGACCCCCACGATAAACGAGGACCACTGTACTCAGATATAAGGCTACATGGGAATAGAAAAGAAAGTACAATCACATTTTACTGTCTAAAGAAAGAATGTTTTTCCATCCATGTCCCCTCCAATGTCACTGCAAAGTATGAATCTTTTTTGGTGTAAAACAGTGTTAAAGTGGTTCCATGTTGTGATGAGTTTGCCTGGAGATTGTAATCTCTGGGATTATTGTGGATTTGGATTGAGATTATCACACAGATTTGTGCACTTTCTGCCTACAGCAACAGCTTAATCCCAAACCCAAAACCTGCCGTGGCCGTCCGTGTCACTGAGAAAATAATGGTCTAAAATATTCAGAAACGCTCATTAAATGTGCGGTGAAATTATTCAAAACTAAAATCGAAATCCTAATTTGAACAGTGACATTTCAAATCACAAAGGTTGTAATTATGTTTGCTAATACTGTCCATTTATAAATGTCCCCGTGTCTCCTGTGTAAAAACTGCTAAACCTGTAGTTTAGACGTCTACAAACATGTTCTGAAATGTCCCAGTTTGTCAGGGATGAACCAGGGATGAACCAGGCCTAATCCAAGACTAAACCAGGACTATTCCAGGACTGAACCAGGACTGAACCAGGGCTAAACCAGGCCTAATCCAAGGCTAAACAAGGACTATTCCAGGACGAAACTAGGACTAAACCAGGGCTAAACCAGGACTAAAACAGGACTAAACCAAGACTAAACCAGGACTGAACCAAGACTAAACCAGGACTAAACCAAGACTAAACCAAGACTAAACCAGGACTAAACCAAGACTAAACCTGGACTAAACCAGGGCTAAACCAGGACTAAACCAGGACTGAACCAGGACTAAACAAGGGCTAAACCAGGACTAAACCAGGACTAAACCAGGACTAAACCAAGACTAAACCAGGACTGAACCAGGACTGAACCAGGACTGAACCAGGCCTAATCCAAGGCTAAACAAGGACTATTCCAGGACCAAACTAGGACTAAACCAGGGCTAAACCAGGACTAAAACAGGACTAAACCAAGACTAAACCAGGACTGAACCAAGACTAAACCTGGACTAAACCAGGACTAAACCGGGACTAAACTAGGACTAAACCAGGACTAAACCAGGACTGAACCAGGACTAAACAAGGGCTAAACCAGGACTAAACCAGGACTAAACCAGGACTAAAACAGGACTAAACCAAGACTAAACCAGGACTGAACCAGGACTGAACCAGGCCTAATCCAAGGCTAAACAAGGACTATTCCAGGACCAAACTAGGACTAAACCAGGGCTAAACCAGGACTAAAACAGGACTAAACCAAGACTAAACCAGGACTGAACCAAGACTAAACCTGGACTAAACCAGGACTAAACCAAGACTAAACCAAGACTAAACCAGGACTAAACCAAGACTAAACCTGGACTAAACCAGGGCTAAACCGGGACTAAACTAGGACTAAACCAGGACTAAACCAGGACTGAACCAGGACTGAACCAGGACTAAACCAGGGCTAAACCAGGACTAAACCAGGACTAAACCAAGACTAAACCAGGACTGAACCAAGACTAAACCTGGACTAAACCAAGACTAAACCAGGGCTAAACCAGGACTAAACCAAGACTAAACCAAGACTAAACCAGGACTAAACCAGGACTAAACCTGGACTAAACCAGGGGTAAACCGGGACTAAACTAGGACTAAACCAGGACTAAACCAGGACTGAACCAGGACTAAACCAGGGCTAAACTAGGACTAAACCAGGACTAAACCAGGGCTAAACCAGGACTAAACCAGGACTAAACCAGGACTAAACCAAGACTAAACCAGGACTAAACCAGGACTAAACCGGGACTAAACCAGGGCTAAACCAGGATTAAACCAGGACTAAAACTGTCATAACAACTAACGCGGGACCAAAGATTCAGAACTCGAGTAACAGATTGAAATGTGCAAATGAAGGTAGACTGATCAGACAGTTGAGAGCAGGGTTGTTTGCAGTAGTCCTTAAGTGGTCGTGGGCTGCGGGGTCAGAGACGAGGTCAGCCGTACCGGTCGTTGAGAGCTGGGTCGGGGGCAGAGGAGCTGAGCGGGTCCAGGGAGCAGGATCTGACGAGGAGCAAAAACATCCAACATAGAGAAGAGTAACAAATGCAAAAACATGAGACTGAGCCAAGCAGAGCTGTACCACTGTGGATGCACAGACGATCTGGAGCTGAGTGTCAGGTCCACGGCCCCTTTGTCCTCCCCAGGTGCAGCTTGATTAGTGATTAGGTGTGGGCGTGCAGGGGAGGAGCCCGAGTCTCCACCCAGCGCCAAGCTCTGACACAGAAGGGAGGGGGATCTTGACAGAAACAGGATTAAATCAGGACTGAACAAAGCCTAAAACCAGGACCAATCCAGGACTAAACCAGGCCTAATCCAGGACTAACACAGGCCTAAAACAGACCTAAAACAGGATTAAAGCAGGACTAAAAAAGGACTAACACAGGCCTAAAACAGGACTAAACCAATACTAAAACAAGACTAAAACAGGACCAACCCAGGACTAAACCAGGCCTAATCCAGGACTAAACTGGGCCTAATCCAGGAGTAAAACAGGCCTAATCCAGGACTAAAACAGGGTTAATCCAGGACTAAAACAGGACTAAACCAGAACTAAAACCCTGTGCAATATTTTTTTCTGTAGTTTAACCTGTTTGGCATGAAGTTTCCAAATAGTCACCATTTTTGTTTCATAATTTTGCTCTAGAAAACTGCACTTTTATATTATCTTGAGATATGGATTACCCTGCATGTGTATAAATGTGTATACATGTGTATAAATGTGTATAAATGTGTATAAATGTGTATAAGTATGTATAAATGTGTACAAATATGTATAAATGTGTATAAATGCCATCACTCTTGTGTAAATAGAGATGCTGCTGGTGCTGGATGTCTCCCAGCTGTGATAATCTGCTGCCACTGTGTTATGTCCCAATAAAACTCACCCCTCTTTATTTTGTCTCTCTCCTCCACTCTTCTTCCATTCCTCTCTCACTTTTTTCTTCCACCCCTGGCTTTCTCCTCTCCCTCACCCCTTTGCCTTCCCCCATCCCCCATGATCCTTTCACCTTCTCTCTCTCTTCTTTCTCCCTAATCCACGTCCTCGTTCTCCCCTCCCTCTCCAACACTTGCTCTATCTGTCTGTTCTTCTCTCTCCCCCTCTCTTTTCTCTCTTTCTCTTCCTCCTCCCGCTTCACCTCTGTCTCCCTTTCTTTCTTCATTCACTATCTCTCTCTCTCTTTACCCCCGCCCCCCTCTTTCTCTTTCTGACCTGTTTTCCCAACTGTCTCTCTCTTCACATCCTCTTGTCTAAACCTCTAAACCAGGACTAAACCAGGACTAAACCAGGATTAAACCAGGACTAAACCAGGACTAAACCAGGACTAAACCAAGACTAGACCAGGATTAAACCAGGACTAAACCAGGACTAAACCAGGACAAAAACCAGGATTAAACCAGGACTAAACCAGGACTAAACCAGGACTGAACCATGACTAAACCAGGATTAAACCAGGACTAAACCAGGACTGAACCAGGACTAAACCAAGACTAGACCAGGACTAAACCAGGACTAAACCAAGACTAAACCAGGACTAAACCAGGACTGAACCAGGACTAAACCAGGATTAAACCAGGACTAAACCAGGACTAAACCAGGACTAAACCAAGACTAGACCAGGATTAAACCAGGACTAAACCAAGACTAAACCAGGACTAAACCAGGACTAAACCAAGACTAAACCAGGACTAAACCAGGACTAAACCAGGACTAAAGCAGGACTAACCAAGACTAAACCAGGACTAACCAAGACTAGACCAGGACTAAACCAGGACTGAACCAGGACTGAACCAGGACTAAACCAGGATTAAACCAGGACTAAACCAGGACTAATCCAGGACTAATCCAAGACTAGACCAGGATTAAACCAGGACTAAACCAGGACTAAACCAGGACAAAAACGAGATTAAACCAGGACTAAACCAGGACGAAACCAGGACTAAACCAGGACTGAACCAGGACTGATCCAGGACTAAACCAGGACTGAACTAGGACTAAACCAGGACTGAACCTGGACTAAACCAGGACTAAACCAGGACTAAACCAGGACTACACCAGGCCTAAACCAGGACTAAACCAGGACTAACCAAGACTAGACCAGGACTAAACCAGGACTGAACCAGGACTGAACCAGGACTAAACCAGGACTAAACCAAGACTAGACCAGGATTAAACCAGGACTAAACCAGGACTAAACCAGGACTAAACCAGGACTGAACCAGGACTGATCCAGGACTGAACTAGGACTAAACCAGGACTAAACCAGGACTGAACCTGGACTAAACCAGGACTACACCAGGCCTAAACCAGGACTAAACCAGGACTAAACCAGGACTAAACCAGGACTAAACCAGGCCTAAACCAGGGCTCAATGGGCCTAAACGAAGGCTAAACCTCCGCCCCTCTGTTTTCATTTATGTTTAAGTACCACTCAACTGCAGAGACCTCACCTCCTCTCCTATCTCCTTTCCTATCTCCTCGTCTCCTCTGACCTTGCTCTTTTATCCTGGATGTGTCTATAATCTGTGCGGCTTTAAGGCACATGTGAAGGAGCGTTTTCTCTCTCTCTCTCTCTCCTATACCCCCCCCCTCTCTACCCTGTCACTTCCCTTCCCTGTTCTCTTCGTCCTCTCCTTCCTCTCCTCCCTTTCTTCCTTCCTCTCACCCTCTCTCACCCGCCCTCTCGCTCAGAACACTTGGCAGTCTCCTCTTTCTCCCTCCTCCCTTCCTCTCTCACTCTATGCAAAAGTACCACCCCTCCCCTCTCCTCTCCTCTCCTCTCTCTCTCTCTCTGCCCCTTGGCAATCCTCTCCCCCTCTCTCCTCTTCCTCCCTCTCTTCTCCCTCTCCGTTGCCTCGGGGCTTGTTTCTTTGTTCCTGGTTCCTGTGAAAAAGCCTTTGGACAGTTTGCTCTATTAAAGGAGACTCTTCACCAGTGACTAAACTATAGTCTATAAGCAGGTCTGGGTTTAGGAAGTGCACAGTTAGCATGCTAGTTGCTGTGCCGTGACGACTAAACTCTACTCTGGAAGTTGTGAAAAAATGTATAAACTCATCGTTGTGAGTAATTAGGATGTTCTATGCATAAGGTAAATGAGGAATGACTTTGAATCACTGCAAACTGTTTAAATGAACTGGTTCTGTTTTTGATGTTTTTAAGACACTAAAAATCTGATACAGCTCCTTTAGATCAACAGAAAGAAAATTCACATTCTTTATCTGATTTTCTACATCCGCCATTTTACACTAGATGCCCTACCAGATATGGCTCTAACCAGAACTGAACTAGATCTAAACCAGGTCTAAACCAGGACTAAACCAGGACTGAACCAGGACTGAACCAGGACTAAACCAGGACTAAACCAGGACTAAACCAGGACTGAACCAGGACTGAACCACGACGGAACCAGGACTAAACCGGGACTAAATGTCGTAATGAGGGGTGTGAGGGGGACCAAAAGATGCAGGACTCGGGGCAAGTTTAAGGGTGTTTATTGACAGAACACAAAACAAGTGACGGGTGAACATACGAGGAGCTGGGTGCAGAGGTGCAGGTCAAGGTCCAGAGGTGCAGGGATCAACGAGACAGGAACAAAAGCCGGTACCGGGAGACAGGGTCGGAGACGGGAGTCCAGGACAGTGCAGGGAGGCAGGGTGCTGAACCGGAACACGAGCAGGACACGAGCAGGTAGAGATGTTCCGCTCGAGCCTCTCAGCTCGACACTGTCCCGACCCCATGAAGCGGAAGTGTTACGGAGCTTTGCTTCGATCCGCGCTTCACCACGGCAAAAAATCACGTGACCAGGCAAACCGAGGCCTCGTTACGTCAGAAGTGTCAGAGACACGTGTCGAGCTGCGGGTTCAAGCTGCTTCACGGGAATTTCGATGGGACTGGCTCGTAATTGTGTCACAGCTTTACAAGAGTCTGAATCCCCCAAGACGTGAGGGTTTTGAGAGGAGCAGATTTTGTTGACGCTTTTCCAACACTAAACTTACGATGGCGTAAAAGTGCCACTTAAAAAAAAATAATTCTGTGGGCGCTACGAGAATAAAGTCGTAGCATTTCAATATTCAAGACGTAATTTTACGAGAATAAACTCATAATTTTATGAGAATATCGGCTCCTGTGTGTGAATGAGTATACGACACCAGTTTGAAAAGTAAATCTTTTTAATTAATTATTTTTATTAGAAAGTAGCCATTTTATTAGTATAGCACATTTAAAACGTGAGATGCGCCAAAGTGGGAAAAGCAACTCAATTTAAAAACAAATTGACACAAAATAATGTAAAACAATTTCATAATAAACAGAAGAATAAGTTATAAGAGAATAAAAATAAAATGGGAGTGATAAAAGTCATATAAAAGGGGAGTGGGGGTTAGAGGACGGGGGTGAGCGAGGTTCACAAAAGCTTCACATCCACAAAGATGCAGTACACACACGAATCCAGCAGATGTCGCTCTTCTGACTGTGTCAAATGATTCAAAGCAGTGAGTCATTTTCAGTGCAGTTGTCTCAAAGTGGTTCAATGTTTCATGAGGTTTCGGTTTCACCATCACTACGAGCAGGACAACAGGCAGACAAACAGGGAAACAAGCAGTGAGGTGAGCAGGGACGAGCAGACGATCGGGCCCAGAGTGCTGGGTCCTGGCTCCGCTTATTCAGTTCAGGTGGTGTTGATTGCACTGATGGAGTCCAGGTGCGAGTAGGAGGAGCCAGGACTCCTCCCAGCTCCAGGCTCAGACAGGTGAGGGAGGGGCAGGGCACACACATGAGGAAGGAGCGGGCAGGGATCATGACACTAAACCAGGACTGAACCAGGACTGAACCAGGACTAAACCAGGACTAAACCAGGACTGAAGCAGGACTGAACCAGGACTAAACCAGGACTGAAGCAGGACTGAACCAGGACTGAACCAGGAGTAAACCAGGACTGAACCAGGACTGAACCAGGACTAAACCAGGACTAAACCAGGACTAAACCAGGACTGAAGCAGGACTGAACCAGGACTGAACCAAGACTGAACCAGGACTGAACCAGGACTGAACCAGGACTGAACCAGGACTGAACCAGGAGTAAACCAGGACTGAACCAGGACTGAACCAGGACTGAACCAGGACTTTTTTTTAGCTAATAACAAACAGGTTGATGGTTCAAACTTGGGCCGGTCCACTCTGCTATTGTGTCTTTGGGCAATTCATTTTAACAAACTTTGCCCGTATAAAAGTCTTAGTTCATTTTAAACAGTTTGCAGTGGTCCAGAGTTATTCCTCACTTACTTTGTGCCTTATGCGAGTGTAAAACTAAAACCAACTAGCATGCTAACACACACTTTCAGATTCTCTGACAACAAAACGCTTTATAATCAGATGCAGACAGCACACAGTGGACTCAATGTGACCCCAAGAGCTGCTCATACGACATGTCTGAACTGGGACAGGACACATTTTGCTCAAATCTGTTACCGTCCCTTTAAAACCCCACAGTACACGAGGTAACCATGACGCTAACACAGTTTGAACAGACCCTTACCTTTGTGATGAAGAGGCGCTATTGTTTTGTGTCTAAAATAAACAAGTGCCTGATACAAGCACTCCGCGATTACCCAGAAGCCCTCACTGTCCCTCTCCATCAGCGCGGTGTTATTGGCGCTGCGTTCACTGACAGCGGGAGAAATGGCTCCATTACATTCACGCACAGAGGACGTTATTGTGCTATTAAAATGTCAAAACACCAATATTTCACACAGAAAAGCACTTAGGGCATTTGTTTAGAGGCAAACGGCTCCTCTGATCCTCGCTTTGGCTTTGATAAGAGACGGTCTGGTGAAATATGCAAACTATAATTTACACAAAGACGGTGAATATGATGACAATAAAAATAGTTTAATTCCAAATGCATCATGGAATTACTTTAAGATATGAAAGTGCAGGGGTAAGTGACACCAAAGAGACAAAAGAGGCTTTTGTTACCTTAAAGAGGGAGTGTTCAGCAAAAACGACTTTAAAAAAAGTTTTCTCCCGTGTTATAAAGTTGTTCCCGCATTAAAAACCGGCCTGGAGATGGTTTAGATGTCATCCATGCGTGTTTGAGCAATTTAGAGATCTCTCCCGGGCCCTATTCGAACTCTTTTTGTGGTTGGCTGTAAGATTCTGTCCAAAGCTCCACCCACAAGTCAACATCAGCCATGCTCCCACATGACAATTCTCCATAAATCTACAAAAACATGATACAAAACTGTAACTACAACTTCACAAACCTGGTGTGATGTGCAGTAGTTTGGTGGGATGCAGCTGATTGTGTTGTGTGTCGCTCTGAAGGGGGAGAGACTTAGTGCAGAGAGCTTAAAGAGCGTCCAAAAGAAAAGTGAAACTTAATGCTCTGTTTTAGGTGAATACAGCATTTAAAAAACCATAAAAGGAAACATGGTGATTTAAATGTGATGTGTTACAGTTAATACCCCACAAAAGTAAAATACCCCCTCTTTAATACCCCACAGAAGTAAAATACCCGCTCTTTAATACCCCATAGAAGTAAAATACCTCCTCTTTAATACCCCATAGAAGTAAAATACCTCCTCTTTAACACCCCACAGAAGTAAAATACCTCCTCTTTAACACCCCACAGAAGTAAAATACCTCCTCTTTAATACCCCATAGAAGTGTAATCAAAGGCCTGTACCTGATTTTTTCCATGTACTTAAGCAGAATGTGTCCTGCCCCAGTACAAATATATTGTATAAGCAGATCTTCAAGTCAAAATACTCCACTGTGTGCTGTCTGTATCTAATTATAAAGCGTTTTATTGTCTGATAATCAGAAAGTGCATGTTAGCATGCTAGTTGTTGTTAGCTTCACAACCATCACAACAAAACTCTGGTCTCTGAGAGTTGTGAAAAGCTCTTATAAAATCATCATGGTAAATAATTAGGATGTTTCTGAATGCATGAAGTAAATGAGGAATAACATTGGGACGACTGCAAACTGTTTAAATTTTACTTTAAAACTTTAAAGAGGGCATAGATCTATGTGTAGAGTTTACATGATATCTTTAATGCCATACTGCGGAACATTCTAAACCAGAGAAATCAGAGCTCACGCAGGTTGCAGACTCTCCAAACGTGTAGTAGACCTTAAAGTTGCATACAACAGTTTGGCTCATGGACCCTCTGACAACACTGTGTGAACAAATACTATTTTTTGTTTTCTGCATGGTTGTGGGGTCTCTGCCAACACTGTGTAAACAAAGCACTGGTGATTTTTTGTTCTGCTCGGAGCTCCATCACCCGTCACACACCCTCTGACAGTGTCCCCTCAACAGTGTCACGGTGTGGGGGTCGGTCGCCTTATGACAATGGTAACTCGCCATGGTAACTCTTTGAGAAACAAAGATGGCCGACGCAGAGGTGATCCATCATCTTATAGATCGGAGCATCCATCACCCTCTCCACACACTCACCTGACAGAGTGTCTGCAGGAGCCCCTGGACTGGGACTCAATACAACCTGTGTGCACCTACGGGACGGAGGGATGAAAGAGGGGCACGGAGAGAAGGAGAGGGAGGGAGAGAGGGAGGGAGAGAGAGAGGGACAGGGAGAAGGAGGAGAGAACACCTCTGTAACTGTGGGAAGGAGGGAGTGAGAGAGTGAAGGAGGGACCGGGAGGGAGGAGAGAAGGAGAAGAAAACACCTCTGTAACTGTGGGAAGGAGGGAGTGAGAGAGTGAAGAAGGAACAGGGAGAGAGGAGGAAAGAAGGAGGGAGAGAAGGAGGGACAGGGAGAAAGGGAGAGAGCCAGGGAAAGAAGGAGAGAGAGAATCATGGACGAAGAGAGAAGGAGAGACAGGGAGAGAGAGGGAGGGAGAGAAGGAGGAGGAGAGAACACCTCTGTAACTGTGGGAAGGAGGGAGAGACTAAAGGAGGGACAGGGAGAAAGGGGGAGAAGGAGGTGGAGAGAGGTAAAAGAGAGTACACCTCTGTAACTGTGGGAAGGAGAGAGAGAGAGACAAGAAGGAGGAGAGAGGAAGGAGAGAGGGGATAAAAGGATAGAGGGGGAAAGAGAGGGAAAGGAAGAAGGAAAAAGAGAAGGACAGGGAGAAGGAGTGGGAGAGAGAGGGGGCAGAGAGAGAGGAGAGAGTGAAGTGAGAGAAAGGACACCTCTGTAACAGCTGGAAGGAGGGAGAGAAAAGTATAGAGATGAGGAAGAGAAGGAGAAAGGGAAAGGGAGAGAGAGAGAGGAGAAGAGAGATGGTGAAGAAAAAGGTAGAGATGGAGAGAAAGGAGGAGTGAGTAAAGATGGTCACATATCTTTGAAGAAGGAAGAAAGAAGAGAGAAAGAGACTGGTGAAAAAGAGAGGGACGAAATGAAAGAAGTAAAACGAGGGAGGAAGACAAAAAGATCTGTACCTGTGAGAAGGAGGAAGGGAGAGAGGGAGGGGAGAGAAAGAGAGGGGCGGGAGAACGGTGAGAAGAGGGGGAAGAGAGGGGGATAGTGAAAAGAAAGTGAGGGAGAGAGCAAAGGAGGACAGGAAAGAAGGGAGGATGGGAGAAAGAGAAAGAGAATACAGATACACGTGAGAAGGTGACAGGGAGGAATCGATGCACGTCTAGACAGAGGATGGAGGAGAAGACCAAGAGGGAATAGAGGGAAAGAGAGAGAGAAGGAGGAAAGGAGGAAGAAAGAGAGAGAGAGAAAGAAAGAGAGAAGGAAAAAGAGAGAAGGAAAAAGAGAGGGAATGACAAGGATGACAAGGAACAAGAGGGAGGAGAGTGTGGGAGGAAAGGGTAGAATTTGGAGAAAAAGAGAGAGATGAGGAGAGAGGGGAGATATACAAAGAGAAGAAAAGAAAAGAGAGTTATCTGTTTCCATGGAGACAATCAAGGAATGCTAGCAAGCTATATTACAAGTCAGATCTGTGGAGAGGCAAGCCCGTTCACAGTAAAAACGCTTTCTTTATACATTATTACATCATGTACAGGAACTGCATCTCCACGGAGTCAAGCTAGTAGACGATCTCCACTAGAAAAGTTCCGTAGTGCCGTTTTAAAGCTGTGCACCCGACTGTGATGTGAACAAGTCCATCTCTCGTTTACTTTGAACAGCTTTTCAGTTTCTCAAACGCTGTGCCATAAACGCGTTCACATCTGAGCTAACTGATGTTATGCTAATGTTTGTTTTCCCCCTTTAGCACAAAACACGTCACGCTAATTAAAAAAGCACATTCCTAATTAAAAACTGCAGCTATCTCCAGCGGAACAGGCGTTAGCTAGCTCAGTCCGCGATAAAACCGAAAACGCCTTCTCCACACAGCTACGCGCTAACTGTCCAAGGAACTTCATTTTCCTGTTTTATTTTTGTAATTAGCCACGATGAATAAAACCCAGTCCTCTAATGCCCTAAACGCATTTATTTAGCTGAATTCTGCCTCTTAAAACATTAGCGGCTCCATTACGCCGTGACTGAAGAGCTTTGGTTCGACAAAATGAAAGAGCAACTTATCGTTTTTCAAATGAACCAAACGAGATGTAATTTGAGGGTATTTTTATTCGTTTTCTGCTCTTATCGGCTGAAAGAGTCGGCGATGGAAGGATAAACACAGACGCCAACGCAGGAAAGACCAGGAACGACCCGAAACAACCAGAAACAACCAGAAAAAAACAGAAACGACCAGAAACAACCAGAAACAGAAACAACCCGGAGGGTCCAAAAGATTTAAACAGGAACTAAATGGACTTTTTATGAAGAAAGTCACTGGTCATTGAGGAATCCTCTGCTACTACAATTACTACAGCTACTACTGCTACTACTACTACAGCTACTACAGCTAATACTACTACTATTGTTACTACTGCTACTACAATTACTACTGCTACTACTACTACTACTACTACTACTACTACTACTACTACTACTACTACTACTACTACTACTACAATTATTACTGCTTCTACTACTACTACTACTACTACTACTACTACTACTACAGCTACTACTACTACAGCTACTACTTCTACTACTACTACTACTACTACTACTACTACTACTACTACTACTACTACTACTACTACAGCTACTACTACTACAGCTACTACTTCTACTACTACTACTACTACTACAGCTACTACTACTACAGCTACTACTTCTACTACTACTACTACTACTACTACTACTACTACTACAGCTACTACTACTACCACTACTACTACAGCTACTACTACTATACTACTACTACTACTACTACTACTAACTACTACTACTACTATACTACTACTACTACTACTAGCTACTACTACTACTAATACTACTACCACTACTAAAACTACTTCTACTACTACTACTACTTCTGCTGCTACTACTACAGTTACTACTTAAACTCTACCATTCCTACAGCAGCAGTACTTGTAGTAGCAGTAGTAGTAGCATTAGTTGTAGTAGTAGTAGTAGCATTAGTTGTAGTAGCAGTTGTAGTAGCAGTAGTAGTAGCAGCATTAGTTGTAGTAGCGTATAGTTACTTCTATTTGTAGTATTTGTAGTAGTTGAAAAATTTGTAGTAGTAATAGTAGTAGTAGTAGCAGTATTTGTAGTAGTATTTGTAGAATTTGAAGTAGTATTTGTAGTATTTGCAGTAGTATTTGTAGAATTTGTAGTAGTAATAGTAGTAGTAGTAGTTGTAGTAGTAGGAGATGGCCATGTACTTCAGAGTCTCACTTGACGGTGCTGTTTTTGACAGAATTCTTTGAGCCAGAGGAAGAATAAAGTGTGAAAAGGCAGTTGACAATAGACCCTCTGCTCTGTGGGTCTCAGAAAAACACGACATAAAAAACATAAATATGGAAAGTGAAAGTGAAAGTGAAAGTGAAAGCTGCAGCCCAGGATCTGAGCTCCAGCTTTGTGACTCTCAACTGTCCTCTGCTACTGTGAGAGAGGAAGGGAGGGCATCTGAGTCTATGAGAGAGGCTGAGGGGGTATTTTACCTCTATGGGGTATTAAAGAGGAGGTACTTTACTTCTGTGGGGTATCGAAGAGTATCTGTATCACACTGTATTACACCACATATTTAAATCACCATGTTTCTTTTTATTGTTTTGAAAATGCTGTATTCACCCAAAAAAAACATATTAAAAAGTATTGTTAGTTTCAGTTTTTTAGATAAGGCGTGTGGTTTGAATAGTGCCTGGTACAAACCAGAAGATCACTCACACACCACCTCCTGGACACCTCCTGGACACCTCCTGGGCACCTCCTGGACGCCTCCTGGACACCTCCTGGACGCCTCCCGGACACCTCCCGGACACCTTCTGGACACCTCCTGGACGTCTCCTGGACACCTCCTGGACGCCTCCTGGACACCTCCTGGACGCCTCCTGGACGCCTCCTGGACGCCTCCTGGACACCTCCTGGGCACCTCCTGGACACCTCCTGAACACCTCCTGGACACCTCCTGTGCACCTCCTGGACGCTTCCCTGGAGAAGTGTTCTGAGCATGTCTGGGAGGAGGCCCCGGGGAAGACCCAGGACACGCTGGACGGACTCTGTCTCTCGGCCTCAGAGTGTCTCGGGATCATAGCAGTAGATCACTGTATAAATAAGTGGACGAAGTGGCTCTTCGACACTAGCAGTTATAGGGGCCAATTTGGAGCCGAGTTCCACATTAGTAACCATAGCAACCAAAGAGCCAATCAGTACTGTGGGTGTTGAAGGGAACGCTCCTTTTTGCCCGCACCGCTAGTTTGCCTGATTTGCCTGTTATTAATATTCATATCTTGATTCAAGAATAAAAAAAATCTTGATTTATGGATAAAATAGTGAAATAAAAACCCCAGGATCATGTAGAGCGGGTTAACACGAACATTTTAAGACCAAAATGATGAGTCTGACAGCAGCAGTTACAGAGACAGCGGCGTCGATTTTTCAATAGAAGGTGAATTGTAGCCAGAGTCGATGGAGCCAGAAGCGCTAGGTGCATGTATACATAGAGTTTCTGGTTGGGATCCTCCTGAAGAGCTGGAGCAGCGTGTGTGACTTTAAGGACTCACATTTTCATCTGACTTTAAGTCCATCATGTATAAGTAAGTACAGTATAAGGTGTAAACGCTCGTCGTCCGTTCGGTCGATGCGGCGCCGACGGCTCCAAAGAGATTAAAGCCACTGTCCCTCCGGTCGATACCAGCTGAGACAGGAGCCAGAGGAGCACACACGCATTTGCATTTCTCCTCCCTCTTTCTCTTCCTCCCTCTTTCTCTTCCTCCTCCTACTCACTCTCCTCTTCCTCTCTCTCCTCCTTCTCTTCTTCCTCTCATGTCTTCTCTCACTACACCCCTCCTCTCTCTCCTCTTGCTCCTTCTCTTTCTCCACTTCACCTCCTCCTTTCTCTCCTCCTCCGCCTTTTTGTCCTCTCTCCTCTTTCTCTTCCTCCCTCTCCTCCTCCTCTTCCTCCCTTTCCCCCTCCTCTTAGCCCCTCTCCACCTCTACTTTGTCCTCTCTCTCCTCTTCCTCCTCTTCCTCTCTCTCTTTCCTCCTCTCCTTCCTCCCTTTCCTTCTCCCTTTCCTCCTCCTCTTCCTCCTCTCTCTCCGCTTCCTCTCACTCTCCCTCTCCTCCCCCTTCTCTCTCTCTCCTCCTCTTTCTCTCCTTCTCCTCCTCTTCCTCTGTCTCTCCTCTTCCTCCTCTCTCCTCCTCTTCCTCCGGGGTCAGAGAGCACAGAGGGGATTTAATAGGATCGATTGGACCTGCGTCACTCACAGTTTTAGAGCCTGAAGTAACGAGGAGGCAGTGATTACAGGCGAGGTGAGTTATCGTCAAGGAAACCAGGAACCAAGAAACACTTTACACGTCTGCTGGACACTCAGAGCCTCTGTGGGACACTCAGAGCCTCTGCTGGACACTTAGAGCCTCTGTGGGACACTCAGAGCCTCTGTGGGACACTCAGAGCCTCTGTGGGACACTCAGGGCCTCTGTAGGACACTCAGAGCCTCCGTGGGACACTCAGAGCCTCTGTGGGACACTCAGAGCCTCTGTGGGACACTTAGAGCCTCTGTGAGACACTTAGAGCCTCTGCTGGACACTCAGAGCCTCTGCTGGACACTCAGAGCCTCTGCTGGACACTCAGAGCCTCTGTGGGACACTCAGAGCCTCTGCTGGACACTTAGAGCCTCTGTGGGACACTTAGAGCCTCTGTGGGACACTCAGAGCCTCTGTGGGACACTCGGAGCCTCTGTGGGACACTCAGGGCCTCTGTGGGGACACTTAGGGCCTCTGTGGGACACTCAGAGCCTCTGTGGGACACTCAGAGCCTCTGTGGGACACTCAGAGCCTCTGCTGGACACTTAGAGCCTCTGTGGGACACTCAGAGCCTCTGTGGGACACTCAGAGCCTCTGTGGGACACTCAGAGCCTCTGTGGGACACTTAGAATCTCTGTGGGACACTTAGAGCCTCTGTGGGGACACTTAGAGCCTCTGTGGGACACTTAGAGCCTCTGTTGGGACGTTCAGAGCCTCTGTGGGACACTCAGAGCCTCTGTGGGACGTTCAGAGCCTCTGTGGGACACTTTAGAGAGCCTCTGTGGGACACTTAGAGCCTCTGCTAGACACTCAGAGCCTCTGCTGGACACTCAGAGCCTCTGTGGGACACTCAGAGCTCTCTGTGGGACACTCAAAGCCTCTGTGGGACACTTAGAGCCTCTGTGGGACACTCAGAGCCTCTGCTGGACACTCAGAGCCTCTGTGGGACACTTAGAGCCTCTGTGGGGACACTCAGAGCCTTTGTGTGACCACTCAGAGCCTCTGTGGGACACTCAGAGCCTCTGTTGGACACTTAGAGCCTCTGTGGGACACTCGGAGCCTCTGTTGGACACTTAGAGCCTCTGTGGGACACTCGGAGACTCTATGGGACACTTAGAGCCTCTGTTGGACACTTAGAGCCTCTGTGGGACACTCGGAGCCTCTGTTGGACACTTAGAGCCTCTGTGGGACACTCGGAGCCTCTATGGGACACTTAGAGCCTCTGTTGGACACTTAGAGCCTCTGTGGGACACTCGGAGCCTCTATGGGACACTCAGAGCCACTGTGGGGACACTTAGAGCCTCTGTGGGGACCACTCAGACCCTCTGTGGGACACTCAGAGGTTTAGATTAGCTTTTTTCAGCGTTGTCTCTGTCAGTTGTTTGAAATAAACAAAACCAAACCCATTTTTCACAATATCTTCAGAAAGTGGAGCCATTATTGGAGGTGACGTGAGCGTCGTCAAAGGATTTTAAGCCGTAAAAGATGAATATGACGAGTTTGTGGAGCTGATCCTAAACTAATAATGAGAAGGTTAACATTTGTGGAGCAGAAGTTTGGAGATTTCTGAGATGTTATACTCTCAGTTTCCTGTATTGGTTGCATCGTGTTTTGCCATGAAATATCCATTTGCATGAGCGTGTGATCGATCCGAGCCTTCATGATCCTGGGGACTGGAGCGGGATTGTGTTAAAGGTCCAATATTACATAAAACTGACTCTCATGAGCTTTAATCCATGTTTATAATGTTGCTCAAAAAACAGACCTGGAGTTGTGTTTTGTTTCATTCACATGTTTGAGTAACACTTTATTATTTATTACTATTTATTATTATTATATCTCATCTCTAAAGCTCAAAATGCTCTGTCCCACCTTGTGATGTCATCTCTCGCTCTCCTCTTCCCCCTCTCCTCCTCCTCCTATCTTTCTCTCCTTTCTTCTCCTCCTCCTCTTTTACATCTTCTTCCTCTCTCTCTTCCTTCACCTCTTCTTCGCTCTCTCTTTCCTCTTCCTCCCTCCTCTTCTCCTCCTCTTCCTCCTATCTTTCTCTCCTCTTCCCCTTCCTCTATCTCCTCGTCTCCTCTTCTTCATCTTCTTACTCTCCTTCTTCTCCTCTCTCCTCTTCCTCCCTCCCCTCTTCTCCCTCCTCTTCCTAATATCTTTCTCTCCTCTCCTCTTCCCCTTCCTCTATCTCCTCGTCTCTTCTTCATCTTCTTACTCTCCTTCTTCTCCTCTTCCTCCCTCCCTCCCTCCTTCTTCTCCTCTTCCTCTCCTCCTATCTTTTCTCTCTCTCCCCTTCCCTTCCTCTATCTCCTTGTCCTCTTCTTCATCTTCTTACTCTCCTTCTTCTCCTCTCTCCTCTTCCTCCCTCCCTCTCCCCCCCTTCCTCCTATCTTTCTCTCCTCTTCTAGTTCCTCCTTCTCTTTCCTCCTTCCTCTCTCTGCTCCTCATCCTCTTCTTTATCTTTTTACTCTCTCTCCTCCTTCTCTCTCCCCTCCTCGTCCTCCCTCTCCTCCCTCCTCTTCTCCTATCTTTCTCTCCTCTCCTCTTCCCCTTCCTCCTATCTCCTCGTCCTCTTCTTCATCTTCTTACTCTCCTTCTTCTCTCTCTTCTCTTCGCTCCCTCCCCTCCCCCTCTTCCTCCTATCTGTCTCTCCTCTTCTCCTCCTCCTTCTCTTCCCCTTCCTCTCTCTCCTCGTCCTCTTCTTTGTCTTTTTACTCTCTCTCCTCCTTCTTCTCTCCCCTCCTCGTCCTCCCTCTCCTCCTCCTCTCTCTCTCATCTTCCTCCTCCTCTTCCTCCAACACCTCCTTTTACCTTTAGTTCAGTAGAAATTGGCATTTTCAGGGTTGAAATCATCCAAATGATTCTAACGAAAGTGGATGGAGTTTACAAAACATAGTGGAGCACTTCCTGTATTACCACTTGATGACATCACAAGGTGGAACAGAGTCGTTTTTCAGCTTGAGGAGAAGAACTCAGTCTAAATGTACAGGGTTTTGTGCGTTAAACATGTGTGAATGGAAACAAACACAACTCCAGGTCTGTTTGTGATGAGGAAAACGACATTAGAACAGAGATCAGAAAAGACAGAGCAGTGCTTCCAGTTAGCATCGATGACGTCAGCTGCAAAGTATCAATTCAGTGTGTTCTGTGGATTCTTTCTCTGCAGTGTTTTGACAGGTTGTGTTTTTGCATATCTTTCAAATGTATTTTCCTTGGATAATATCTCGTAAACGATGTATGGCCTTGTCTAATCCTCCCAAACACGTGTGACGCCTCCACATGTCTCCTACTCCGGCTCCGCTGACAGAAAGCACCTCGTGTTTGTTTATTTATTTCCTGGATGCAGATATGTGAAGTGAATTAAAGCTCCGCTCGTGAGGGGCTCTTACATATTTATGAAGCTGAGGTTTGGCAGCTGCGAGCGGGAAACACGCAGAAGGTCAAACCGCGAGCCATAATGGAGGTAATGATGAGCCATAATGATCTACGACATCACCACTCTAACCCCCGGAGGAGAGGAGAACCTAAACCATGACTAAACCAGGACTAAAAGCAGGACTAAACCAGGGACTAAAACATGACTAAAACAGGACTAAACCAGGACTAAACCAGGACTAAAACAGGACAAAACCAGGACTAAACCAGGGACTAAAACGGGACCTAAACCAGGACTAAACCAGGACCTAAACCAGGACTAAACCAGGACTAAAAACAGACTAAACCATGGATTAAACCCGGGACTGAACCAGGGGACTAAAAAGGGACTAAATCCAGGACAAAAAAGAGGACTAAAACAGGGACTAAACCAGGAATAAAACCAGGCACTAAACCGGACTAAACAAGGACTAAAACAGGACTAAACCAGGCCTAAACCAGGACTAAACCACGGGACTAAACCCAGGGACTAAACCAGGACTGAACCAGGACTAAAAACAGGACTAAACCAGGACTAAAAAACAGGACCTGAACCAGGACTAACAAACGGACTAAAACCAGGACTCAAAATAGGATTAAACCAGGACTAAACCAGGACTAAACCAGTACTAAAACAGGACTAAACCAGGACTAAACCAGGACTAAAACAGGACTAAAACAGGACTAAAACAGGACCTAAACCAGGAATAAACTCAGGACTGAAACAGGACTAAAAAAGGAGGACTAAACCAGACTAAAATATGATTTAAACCAGGACTAAACAGGACTAACCAGGACTAAAACAGGACTAAACCAGGACTAAAACAGGACTGAACCAGGACTAAAACAGGACTAAACCAGGACTAATAAGGATTAAACCAGGACTAAACCAGACTCGAAAACAGGACTAAAACAGGACTAAACCAGGACTAAAACAAGGACTAAACCAGGACTAAAACAGGACTAAACCAGGACTAAAAACAGACTAAACCAGGACTAAAATAGGATTAAAACCAGGACTTAACCAGGACTACAACCAGGACTAAACCAGGGACTAAAACAGGACTAAACCAGGACTAAACCAGGACTTTAAAACAGGACTAAAACAGGACTAACCTAAAGGACAAACCAGGACTGAACCAGGACTAAAACAGGACTAAACCAGAGACTGAATCAGGACTAAACCAGGACTGACCAGGACTAAAACAGGACTAAACCAGGACTGAACCGAGGAATGAACCTGGACTAAACCAGGACTAAAACAGGACTAAAACCAGGACTAAAACAGGACTAAACCAGGACTAAACCAGGACTAAAACAGGGACTTAAAACAGGACTGAAAACCAGGTCTAAACCAGGTCTAAACCCAGGACTAAATCAAGACTAAACCAGGTCTAACCCCGGGATAGAGGACATGTCTAAACCACATCTAAACTAGGGCTAACCAGGTCTAAAGCAGGACTAAGGAGTGACCTTACTACTCCTAACTGCCCTCGTGTGACCTCTGGAGTAGTTCTTGTTCTGGTTCTTCCCTCAATAAACGCAACATCGTTGGATCCGTTTTTATTTTGTATTTACTTTGGTGTAATAATCCGCGCGGCCCGGAACCTCGTCCCTGAGGAGCTCCAGTTCCTGTATTGATCCAATCAGCTGAGTGGGTTTTTACACGGGACTGTGATGATGTCATTAGTAGTCATTAGGTCACTGTCTCCTTTAACAACCAAACCCGGTCCCCCAGTCCCACAGTCTGTTTTTCGGGTCCTGTTTTAAAACTCGGGGCTTAGATAGAGCGAGGCTCGCACGGGCCAGGGCTGGGATCGCAACGGGACAATACGAGACTTTTTTGTGGTGTATTATTTCGATTTGTATAAAAAAGCAACTAAAACCATACTCATATAGGCGACCCCTATAATAAAGTGCTTTGAGTTGCCTCGAAAGGGTCGCGACGTGGGGAAAAGCGCTATATAAATCTTGACCAGGGTGACCATATATTTACCAAAATAAAGGTCGGTATGTTAACTTTTAAGACTCGAGAGAAAGTTTTTCAAAAATGTGTATCTTTGAAAAACCACCAAAGCTCGGTGTTTATGGGGTGGAGGGGGGGTACATCAACTGTTTTGTTTTGCCAGCTGATGTCACACAGGGCTTCGGGGGCAGTCTCACACTGGGTGTCAGAGCAGTGGGGTGCATATATTGGTTCCATCAAGCTGTTTTTATGGGCTTTTCTTTGACTTTAACTGAAGAAGAGAGATTTTTTAATCCTATAGGAATACTTCCTAATAAACTGGGCAAGAACTTCGTCGTTGCCATGGATCAGACCTGGACGACTGAGGGTTACACACGATTCCTAATAAATGGTTTGGAATCCTAATATTCGCGGGCAGCAGTTTAGCAAAAGACAAAGTGTGTAATCTGTCAACTGGACAAATCGTCGTAGGATGATGAAGATGTTTTGCTGCTCAGTAGCCAAGGCGCTTCTGTCAGTTCTAGGTCAGATTGATGGTGGACACTGCCTCATATCACTGTACGAAGGGAGGAGCTAAACTACACCGAAACTGTAAATTAGTATTATCGTCCATTTTCAGCTGAAAACTACTCTATTATACCCTATACCCTTTAGGAACCCTGCTATGGTCTTTGTTCTGGGTCTGAGGATGGAGTTATAGATGGAGGAGAGGCTCCCAGTCTGATCTGAAAACTTCACTATCTTCAAAGGAGTGACTAGTGAATTTGAGATGTAGATGAACAGCAAGACTGTGGGTCCTGAGCTGCTCTCACGCCGGTGGGGGTGATGGTACATCCTTTTATAGAGTGGCTGTTAGGTGTCTCCCAGTGTGACGTAAGAGGGAGGGGAGTCGCTGCTCTCTTCACTGCATCTGAATAGAGTCGTAAACGACATTACTTGTGTTGTGGCTCGAGCTTTTGTCCTTGTGGCTAGAACCCATTTTTTTGGTCTAACGTGTTTGTGGGTTTGAAAAAAAAGCAGGAATCTCATACTGTCATGAAAATCCTCTGAAGTTTTTGAATCCTCTGAACGTTGTGAGGAATGGCTAACCTTTCCTTCTCGGTTGTCAGATGCCCTGTAGACTTGGACGACTGGAGGGTTTCCAAGATATTTGGCAGTTGCTCGTTTCCTTTGGAGTTTATTTTTTTTCACGACATTAGCCCACTAGAACCAATTATGGCGGGCAGCGGTGGCAAAAAAAAAAGATTTAGTGTTTATAGTTGTGCTACAGGTTCACACGTTCATCTCTCTCTCTCTTTACTCATTGCCTTCAGATGCCGCAACCAGGCCAGCCACTCACCGGGTTTTAGAAGTAGCGAATGTGCATGCTCGAATGCACAATAAGGTACCGCTGTCAGAAACTGGGGGATTGAACCATTAACCTTTGGGTTTTTGGTTTTAAAGCGTTACGCTTCACCCACTGAGCCACTTTAAGCCCTCTTGCTCTGCTGTCTTGCAGGCGTGTCAGGTTAGGAAACTTAGTTTCGAACCCCCCTTTTCCTCAAAAACACCAGAGGGGTGTAGGATTCCCGGCGGGAAAATGGATACGTGGATCTAAGGGTGGGATTTTTGTGGCTGAAGAGTTCGCAGTGTTAATCTGTATATAAATATGTTTCCATGTTTAGAATAACTACTGTGGGAAGAGAGGATCATTCGAAGCGCGAGAAAAGAAGAAGGAAGATAGAATCTCCATCGCTAGCGTGAGGAAGGGAAGTGGATGGCCCTGAGCCTTCCAGGGGGAAAAGTTACATTAGTGCATCTTAGAAATAAAATAGGACAAGAAAATGATAAAATAGATGGAGATTGTTTTTTTCTTGTTGTCCATTGCAACCTTAAGGGGGGGCCCGTCTTGCTCCTCGGCTCACGTGAGAAAGAGAAACCCCCTTCTGGGGGCGGTTTTTTTCCCAAAAAGATGGAGGGTGATTCGGTGTCGGGGGATAATGGATTGTGGGGGGAGGATGTTTGGAGGCTCTGAACTATGAAGTCGGCTTTTCTGTGTTAAATCTTTGGCTCAACGGGGAAATAGAAAACCAAAAAACTGCTCGGGTGTCTCGGGGGTCTTCTCTGGCCTCATATGAAAAAAAACCACGATCTTCTCCACTGTGATGTGATAACGTGAGCTCTATAGATGCAAAAAAACAAAGTGTGGGACGAATTAAAAGGCTTATAAACTCTCATCTGGTGATAAGGATGTTCTGACTGATGGTCTCAATGCATCAAAGGTGTGTGAGTGGTATAATGGGTACTGTAAAAAGAAGCAGTTTAAAAAATTAACTTAAGTTTTTGTGTTTTTACAGACACAGCTAGTGTTAAATGGTGTAGATCAGACGTTCCTGGATAATTTCCCATGTGGCGTTATTTAGGTCCCAAGTCCTGTGCTATTCCATACGCACGTGTTTCAGCGATCACGCACAGATCCCTCCTCCATCTGGTGTCAGGCGTCAAACCAAAATAACAAACAACTGCGAACATAGTGACAGTGACAGGAGAGGGATATGGACCCAATGACCACAAGTCCCCTATGTGAGACAGAAGGGGAAAACACGAGGGACGGTAATGGGTGAAGCAGAGGGAGGGACAGTGTACAGAGGAGGTGACAGTGGTGAAGAGGCGGGTCTAGCAAGGTTGAAGAGGAGAGGACAGTGGTGCGGAGGAGGGAGATAGGACCAGTGGTGCAAAGGAGGGACAGTGGTGCAGAGGAGGCATAGTGGTACGAGGAGGTGCAGGGTACAGTGTACAGTGCAGGGACAGTAGGAGAGGAGGGACAGTGGTTAACGAGGAGGGCATAGTGGTAGCAGAGGAGGGACAGTGGTAGCGCGAGCGGACAGTGGTGACAGTCACCTGGTGAGAATCCTGTCCCCCGCGTCCCGCAACCGGTAAGACTCCAGAGATGGGTGGAGGAGCCCTGGCTCCTCCCAAGTGGCAATCCATGCAAGCCGGGAAGAAGGTGTGTTTGAAAAAGGAGACCAAGGACCCCAGCTCTCCTTGCAGGGTCGTCTGAAATGGTAGCATAGTCCCTGAAGGTGATTAGGATACAGCCTGATGTGATCATTCGCATGTTGTCGTCGTCGTCGTGCGGTATTGTCTCCCTGTTCGGGTCTCTGCTGGGTAGCATGCTGATGTCCTGACAGTGTTCTCAGACTCTGGCTCTCCCTGGTACGGCTGTGTCTCTCACATGTTTCCTGCCAACTCTGGACCCTGACCTCCACCCAGCACCAGCTCCTGATGTTATCCCGTCACCTGTTGGTTGTCTTCTGTCAATAAACACCCTTAAATCCTGCCCGGGCCTGCACTTTTCATGGTCCGCCTCACACCCCACATCACGACAAGAGGAGGCACCCAGTGGTACGAGGAGGCATGCAGTGGTAAAGAGGCGAGAACTAGAGGTACAGAGGAGGTACAGTGGTAAGAGGAGGAACAGTGGTACAAGAGGACACAGCGGTTAAAGAGGAGGGACAGCGTTCAGATGGAGCCACAGGTCGGTACAGAGGAGGTGTATTGATGCTTTTATGACATGTGTGAGGTTTCAGTAGCGCCTTGGGGGTGGGGGGTTTCAGGTGGTTTACCCTCCAACCAATAGAATATGCTATGGAGGAAAGCAACGCGCGAATTTACGAAGTTCTTGGCTTAGTTTTGTGAATTAGAGGGAGCGCTGGAGCCCGGAGGAGGAGAGGAGGAGGTTGACGTCCTGATTGACAAACCGGATACGGTAGGTTACGAGCGGAGAGTAATCTCGCCTCTTGGGGGCAGGACGGGGTTGTAGAGGGGCCGGGCGGTTGAGACTGATCATACGTTATTAAAGTTGAGATGTCATAAAAGAGAGTGGATTTACATTGTATACATTGGATTATCTGTTCGCTATCCCTCGAATTTGACAGAAACTACCGTAATAGGCCCGGACCCTGAGTTTAACCTAACGTTAATTACTTACCGACGTCGTCTGGCACCAGTTAAGAGCCGCGAGATGAATC
>JAIEZT010000287.1:0-68478 GCA_019594935.1 Periophthalmus modestus | reverse complement strand
AGAACTGCCCATGTTGAAACACAAAGGTATTTCGGTTTAGACTCACACTTACCTACTGTATTTTTGTAATTTTCTTCTAAACGATTTTTCCACAACTACACTTAAGGATGTAAAAATTGCGCAATTACCCACAGATACTGTCCACTGTCCAAGTAAAACATGAACATGTATGTATGTCACAGAATTACGCATTCTTCAAAAACTTTTTTCTGTATTCTTATCTTTTCTACAATGTGATGATGGCATACTCCAGATGAGGGGCAGGAGCCATTATTTTACTATTGATCACACTGTACTATTTCAGACGAATATTGAAGGTAAATTGTCAAATATGGCATGTGATATTTTTTTTTATTATTCTGACTAGAACCCAAAATCTTGCTACTGTATCAGAAAGCTGTATTTAAAAATATTCCTTTTAGTATCTCCATGGTATTAAATATAGTGGCCTAAGAATGTTGTTGATGCCTTCTGAAACCCCAAAACAATACCACTAGATTGCTTGTAAGTTCTTTGATACAAAGTCGGATGCAAAAAAGGACAAAAGTTTAACTTTTCTGCACGGTTGGTCTGAACCATGGAGATCTAACTTGGAGAGCTGCAGTTTATAGGCTTATAGCACAAGTCATTTTCCAGATAGTACAATCTGCTTTCATAGTATCCATTTTAAAGTGCTTTTTCAATTAGCATCAATCTGCAAATTGTTTCTGTCTGTCATGTCAAAATATTCCACAATTTATGACCTTCTGGAGTTGTGATTTTAAAATACCGTTGTCCTGACGACCAGCAGATAAAGTTTATCGTTAGCATTGTAGGCCCTAGTAAAACTCTGTGGCTTATTAAATATTCCATATATGCTTTCTGAAAGCCAACCTAAACGAAAACAATAAGAGGAACTTACACTCTGGATTATGGTGCAAGATACACCAATAACTGTTGGGCTTATACATTGATTGAAAAAGTAATGTAATATTTAGTAACCAGTGTTGGCCAGAACATCTCAGAATTACTTTATCTATGCAAAGCTTCTTGAAGCTAGTACCTAAGGAATAGGGAAGGGAATAGCATTGTAATATAACTGTGTAAAATAACTACCCGTTGTATACTGTTACATTTTTTTCTTTGTTTCTTGAATTATGTGACCATGAACTGTCTCACAAATGAATAAATAATATGGTGCATCTCTACTTTTAATCACAGATAACTAAACATTCTGCTCAAATATCTTCCAAAGTCATTGAAATACTGTTGCATTAATTTATTACTATTTTTTTTCTACATTACGATCATCAGCCTTTTTAGATGGGTTTCCCACCAAATATTAAGGCTGCTGTGTCAAACAGCAGATTCTAAATGTTGCACTTAATTATGTTGATGGTGTCACTGTCACTTTGGATTTTTGGTGCAATAGTCTGAAAAAACTATATATATATATTTTTTATTTGAAAGCTGGGAAGGGACTCAATCTCCAATTCATCTTTCATTATAATAATTGCTTGGAAGAGAAACCATGACAACAGCACCATTGACATACTCTCTTCTTTTGTGGTTATATAGCACCCTGACTCCCACAGAAATTATACAGTAACCTAATTGGCAGTTCTATCATTATCTATCTATCCATCCATCCATCCATCCATCCATCCATCCATCTATCTTTTTTTTCTTGTTTGATTTTCAACTAAAAAAGTGGGAGTGTGAAGTGATCAACTGAAAACTGTTGCTAGCATGTGACTGCGCAGCTATGTGAGAGACACAAAAAAAGTACCAATCAAACTCACTTGTTGTAGTTCCAGTTAAGTCAGTTCTTCATGGTCAGATTGGTGTAAAAAAAACACAAAAAAAAAACAACAGATTAAAGTCTAACAGACAGAGCAGTGTCTACAGTTAACTTCACACCACCAGGGAATGTTGATGACATCAGCTGCAAAGTATCAATGCAACTTTTGTAAAATACGGATTTCTACAGTGTAATTTGATTATACATTAATAGCACAGTGGCTTTGAATGTGAAACCTAAAAAACCATATACAACATTCATAACGTTTCAAAAGTCATTCATTTTATCAACTTTTTCCCCAGAATCCCCAACTGCAGAGACCTACACTTGTCTACAATAAACATTTGTCAGTTTGTCCATATTCCTCAGTCAAACCCACATTGCATTGCAGAACCTGATCCTTTTTCCAATGGAGATATTAGATGTCCTCTAGATGTCCACATGGCCCACGGGGAATTCTCAGGACACGTCTCCGGATTTAATCTGCTGTCACCGCCTGCTGCCAGCGAACCCTTAATGCGACCAAAATAGCCACGAGGACAACAAATCCAGATGGAAAAAAAAAATCAAATCTTGAGTAAATTAACATTACGGTCTTATTAAATGTATGTTTGAGGCTATGGAGAAGTCGTGAGTCAATGTTGTGGTGAATTGAATTGACAGGAACATGCATGACGTGGGCTGTATCTCTGGACTTAAATTAGATTCTTGTTTCCCCAGGGCCCCCGAGTGTGCGGCGCTGGCTAAAAATGTTTGTAATGACTGCATCGAGCTTGGTTTGTTTCTCTTCCAGGAGGATGTTTGAAATGAAAGGAAAAATCAACCAAAATCAAAACCCCTTTTTTTCTTATTTTTTTGGCAGGATTTTTAAATCTGATCTTAAATTCTCTTTCCAAGGAAGGAAATGTAAGCGTCCTTATTATGTCTTGTTATATAGTCTTAACCTTATCTTTCTTTCAAATCGTAAATGTTTAAGCTCATCTTTTGTTTTAATGGACGCCAAGAGCAGTGTCTTGGTGGTGTTGCTTTACTGTAACTTCTTATATTTTAAAGGAACTCTTAAAAAAACCTTTCACTCTTTGAGCTGCAGGGTACTAGCACTGACTGATGTCGGGATTTAGGTAGTGACAATTCTGGTCAGAGAAAGTCCTTATCAGCATTGAAACTGGCAACCCACATGCACACAGTTCTTTTAACATGATTTATTCAACCTATTTCAGAGTTAAAAAAAAAAAAAAAAATGGATCAGGATGAGACTAGGAATAAAGGTAATAGGTGAATTGTGTGAAAATTAGAAATTAGCTCAAAGTGCAACATATAGAATATTATATTACAGCATATATATAGAACTTAAGGCAAAGGGGAAAACAAAAAAACATGGCTATTGCCTAATATGTTTATAGATGTTTCTAAGGTTCGACAAAATACTTATATGTTATCAGTTGTTTGTCATCTTTATTATTCACATTTTAGTACTTTTTGCTAACACTCCACTGGAATGTTTTATGCACTGTTTCAATTTCAGGTACCATTCTGTTTACAAAATATGTACTGATATGTTGTTTTTCAGTGTATTTCTTTCATTTTTGTATACAAGTAACTGTTATAATTTACATAATTTGTCAAGCTTATCTTTGTATGTTTATAACAGGGGATTACTACACAAATTGTGCCATAAAAATATCCTTTCGCAAATGAAAACTTCTGACAACTTTGGGCCCCAATTATGGTCCAACATCACTAGAATCCACTCTTGATTTATTACATGCAAATTGGCAGTATTGCAAAGAAATTTAAATCATACAAAAGTTAAAGTACCCCTTACTCCTTTGTGGAAGTTGATTTTGCTAACTCTTGTCTCTTGTACTAACAATGCTTCTGAACGTATCCAATTTGATTCGTTTTCATTGGTGGTTTCCGTTCCCTTCTTTATGATTTCAACAACTAACACTATGTCATCCACGGAATGTCCGCCATCTTGAATTAACTTTGCGAACTTACCTACTAACCAATGTGTTATCCTTTTGATTTCCCTTTTCTTATAGAGGACCCTTCAAAAAGAAACAATTGCTTTCTTTATTTCTTTATTTGGATGCTCAAACGAGACAATTTCAATTTGAGCTGCATTTTTTTTTTCAAAATTTTCCCCCGTTTTTCTGGGAGGTTATGAATTTTGAGTTAAAATTTATCTTATATATATTTTTCTTTCCCCCTCCCCCTTTCCTCCTAAAGCACGCAGGCATTGGACACGCTATGGTAAACAAACTGCATTATATGGTAGATATCATTCTAATTGTCTTATACTTTGGTTTGCCCTGGGTTTTCCGTTACCTCGTTCTATTCTGTTTGCTTTACTCAAACTACATCCGCCATCAGTTCCAGGGTAGCTGACAAACTCCACCACCTCTCAGTTTTTAAATATTTGTTTTAAGTTTTTGGTTTTTACGCCCATCCCCAAAACTGAAACCAAATGAAGAGGTCTGCCCCAAATAAATGTTTTTTGTTTTTTTTTGTTTTTTTTTGTTTAACTTACTTTAGTTTTTGCCTTTTTTAACTATCCGTATGAAGAAATAAAGAATAAAAATGCAAGATCTTTTCAAAGTTTTGTGTAACTATGCGAGCTTTTAGTTTTGTTGGGCCATGCTCCTTCCTGGTTTTTTCCTGATGCCAGTGAGCACACACAGCTGCTTTCCCAGACAGTCATAAGTCCTGCACGACTCCAGCGAGAACAAGGTAAACAAGAACGGTCTGGGCAATATGCTTCTCTAAATATATTAGATTTCATATGAAATCTGGGATGAGACAAGCCTTCACTGTGGAGAATCAGGGTTAGCTTTAATGTACTAGAAATGGGGTGGACTTAGGTGAAATATCAATGAGACTTAAGCTGTATGAAAACTTCAAGCTGCATTTGACCCATTCTTCAGCCACTACCACGTGGGAAAATCTGATTAGGAATAGCTGAACAAGAGCTGACAAAAATTAAAAAGCAAGTACACATTACATTACATTTGTGCCATTTGGACTCAACAGTAAAACTGGCACTTTTCTTGGGTATCAGGCAAATGATTCCTGTCACTGGCTGATTTAGAACCATTTTTCAAACTGCACACGCCCAGATACTCAAGCTCAAGCGCAGAAGTCACTATTAATAACAGTAACTTGGACAAATCTCATTTTTGATATTTGATCCAATTTACTCTTGGGATATAAACTGTTCTACTTGCTCAAAGTCCATGAAAATGATGTATTTAAACTGTTACAAAAACATTAGAAAACAGAGTGGAGCGGCGTAAAATCGGACTTCAGTAAAATGGCTAGCTTTGATGAACTTCTATGGTCAAAATACAATCTTTTTTTGTTCCTGAAACTCAGTAAAAGTGTCAAACTATGATTTGCACATATATATAAGCTAAGCAATACAGCAGATAGGACACATAATAAACATGCTTAAAAGAAAAAAAACTAAAACTAAACAAGTTAAATTAAAAAGGTGCCAAATTGGACAATGGCAAGAACTGTTCCTCATTCTGGTTGGTTGCCATATCAAATCCTTCAAATCAAGAAGGAATCCTTATGTTTTTGCAATTTGAAGTGTTGAGTTAAATCTCTTAAAGTTCCAAGAGCAGTAGTAGAATGGCAACAAAATATTAAATAAAATACATTCAAAAAGTGTGAAGCAAAATTGGAAGTTGGACACTTTCAATTTATATATTAGAAATGATGTTCAAGTCTTATCTCGTCTCATTCCCACGGACCCAGCCTCTGCGGTAATTGTGTCTCGTCTCACCGCTTACATTTACCACTACAATACTACAACACAAAGTTTACAGGAACCATTCTAGACAAACCTCTCTGAAGTAGGGCTGTCAAAAGTATCGTAACAAAACTAGATGCTCTCATTTTAGAAGTTCAATACTTATTTCTGTGATACTGGAATCGTATTAAATATCAAGTCCTTAGTCCTCCTTAGCATCGAAATCGAGTTTGAAATTTTTGACAGCACTAGTCGTAAGTACAGGGTATCAACTGTGCAGTACCCAGAGACTTTCGAAAACACCGTACAATACTCTGACTCTTATCTCACCATGTTGGACCTGCTGCGTTTTATGGCCTGAGCTGTTTTATCCCATCCTCCGTCCTGAGATTCATGAACTCCTCGAGAATATATTACTGTGGCTGATTTAGTGTCTAGGGCCCTGGCTGTAAAGTTGGCCTCAATGAGGGCACGATCCCATTAGTGACTTTGGTCTGATTTACGATAGAGAACACAGTATTTGCACTCACTTCCCCAAGCTATTTTTATATGTGTTTTAATGTGCAAGCAGTGCCCTGGACCTACTGCACAAATTACAACACCACGGCTCCTCAAAACAAGTTCTTATAAAATAAAAACAGGTAGTAAAATGATAATTGCAGAGATATCAGATGCAAATGGAGAGACGTAAATACTTAGCGGATGCACTCTGCTACTGTGCTTCCAGTGCAGTCCTGGTGCTACAAAACAGGCAAGGCATAATTTCCATACATAAGTGTTCACTTGTGGTATTAAATGGTAATATGTAGGATTTGTACTGTCTCAAAAACACATGGATAACAGAACTAGTTCATTTGCAGTAGTCCAAATGTATTCCTCACTTACCTTATGCATTCTGAGCATCTTAATTATTCACTGCGATGAGTTTATAAGCTCTTTTCACAACTTTCAGAGACTAGACTTTTGCCGTCATGATAAAGCAAACACCAACGTGCATGCTAACGTGCATTTCCTGATTATTGGATTACTGTACACACCGCAGCTGACATTTTTGCTCAAATACAAAGGGAAAAATCAAGTACAAGGGTTTTAAATGAGCTCAAATTAATGTGCGTAACCATAAAACCAAAACAAGAACAACATTTCCTTCACCTCCTCCGACAGACGGAAACACTGGTAGCATGTAGAGCTATAGCCTTTGCTAAACACACAGCACCTAGAGCCTGAAATTTGCATAGCCGCAATTCAACATCTTGCTAGCTACTGCAGTGTGAACTATTAGCATATTTCGTTTCCCACAGTGTGCGGGGGAAAAGAAAGAACGATGCATGCAACGGCTTTAAACTTGCTTTAGGTGACAGAGTGCAATAAATAGGAGTATTTTTTCTGAAGTATAAGGATCAAATATTTTCAGACTTGCAGTCCTCTCTGATCAGTGGCGTTCCTTGTTCTCCTGGGACTGTGTATCCTTGAGCGTCTGGGAGAGTCTAAGCTGTGTGCATTCACTCTCACTAATACTAACTTCTATCAATTCTACTTTACTGCATGACCAGACTGTAACCCACAGACCGCATTGAGTATATATGTTATGTATATATCTTGGCTAACATATATACATACATATATAAATTGTCCTAAAATATCCAATAATAGTCATGGAACATGTTAGCCAACCCCTTGATGTTTTTAATTTTGTTCCTTTGTTTGATTTTCTTTGGTTATTTGAATAGAATTAACCTACTAAAATGAATAATGACCTCAAACTAATCTCACTAAAACCCAAGGAAAAAATGCCAAGAGAGGAAACAGACTTTTCCTGGTAAAAAGAGCAATTTGAGAATAACATGTTTTTGACAATATGGAATTTTGACAGAAAACTCGAAAAATGTTTATTAACATTTCTGTACTCTAATATCAAACCGTGATTGCTCTATTTACTGTGAATACCCTTTTCTCTCGCTTTTCCACATTCTTTAAAAAACCCTCTCATACATGTTGACATCATTTGTGATTGGTGAAATGGGACCCATCCAACCTCAACTACCACTCCCCCCCAAAACGTGCATGTTTTTGGGCTACCAACAATCCCCTGTAGCCTTATTCGTCACATGTTTAATTTCACGCAAATTTGCTACCTTTGTCATTTATCCATTGTCGTGCTCCCCTGCAATTTCCCCTTGTTTTCATGCATCCCTTCAGTTGATTTGTGTCCCTTAATAGTTAGTCAATTTGTGTTGTAACTAATGGAATTCTCCCCCATGTATTCTTATAAATCCAAGTCATTTCTCATTTAGATGCATGGCTTGTAAGTGTGTGTTTTTGTCACCCTGGATGGATTCATTTTGTTTAACCAAAAACAAACCTTTGCCACTTTGAAATATCCGATTTGATCAAATTGCAGAGGAATTTTAAAGAATCCTCACATTTTCCTCCTAACACCAAATTTACTAATAACTAATATCTTTGTTGTAACTGTACTAACAACCATTTTTGTGTCTGACTTTTTCCCTTACTTACAAAAATACTAACCGATTTTGTTCACCTTCTAACCTTATTAATTCTTTTTGGAACTCTACTAAAAAATTCCCCTTGTCGTTTATCCATTCCTTCTAGCTAACTTTCCAAAAGTTTTCTAGAATCAGATTTATGTATATATAAGGTTGTAAGGGTATGTAGGATCAAAGTTTACAGCTGCCAGACACCTATCATAGCCTCTACAATATTATAATTACCTAAGCTCTATGATATGGGTTGGGTCGATTTCAGTTGCCCAATGGAAACCATATTTGTTAACACCTTAGAAATTGCTTTTATATATCTTCCTAGGCAAAAAAAATCTTTGCAGGTCTGAAAATTGGCCTGAAATCCAGTTTTTTTGCTTTCACAGATAAATGGGTCATTGGTATGGTTTATACAGATCCAGTTTTCTCAAAAATTCAAAAAGCTAGACTTAATGTAGTTGTCAAGTGTATTTTTAGCACCAAATACCAAAAGGCATTAAAATTGAAAATGATCTAAAATGGCCCAACCCATACTGCATCTATGTGTCAAAAATTCTAAAGGTTTTACGAAAATGCTATATTATCTACCTTTTGTATGCTCCATTACGCAACCACTGGCCTTTTTAATTTATTTTCCGTTTCTAAGAGTATACACCTGTCTCTCCTTGTAAAAAGCTCTTTGACAGTAATCAGATGTAGCCCCGACAAGGGTAAGTGAGTCATTTAACGGTAAGATAGCGTCTGTCCTGCATGGATTTAGCCTTCACGACGGTGTTCGCACGTCATCGCAAGGTACGTTAAAGAGTCCAAAAGTGCTGACAGAGGAAGTAGACAAGTCAGGTACTCAACACGATGAACGCCTTTGGGGACAGAATTTGAAGTGGGATTTAATTTTAGGAACAAAACGAGATGGCACACCGGGCGACCAAGGGAAATTGCATAAAAAGCTATATTCTAAACTTGGCAGAATACTGCTTCAAATACAATAAAAGTGTTAAATTCGTTTTATATTGGATATTGGTAGAGATAGGTTTGGATTGTTACTTTGATACTTCTCCTCATGTCCTTGCAGGAAAAAAAGATGGCCTCATTTTACAGCACATCTCAAGGAGTGCTCAGAATGTAATGCAAAATCTATGGTCTTCGCAGATTCTACTTTTAAATTATAACAGTCATCATATAAGTTCTAGCTTCTCTGACTTCGGAAGCAATTTCATGGGATAACAAATACTAAGAGCCATGTTGCTGTTACTTACTCAAAATCATACCTAGAGTTATGTTTTGTTTCATTCACACATTTGAGTAAAACCGGTTTATTGGTTTGTATACATGTCCAAAGATCAAAATGCCTTGTTCCGCCTCCAACTTTTGATGCGATGTAGTTGTATTTTTCAAGTTAACAGCTACGTTTTACTTTTAGCTCAGAAGGGATTGGCAATTCCAAGGCTAAAATCATCAAAAATGATTCTAGTAAAGGTGGACTTCCTGTTTTACCACATGACATCACAAGGTGGACTAGAGTGATTTTGTTTGAGGAAGAAGAACTAAATATGCAGGGTTTCTGTGTTAACCATGTGTGAATTAAACAAAGCTCCAGGTATGTTTTTTGAGAACATTTTAATATAAATATCAAGATGGAAAAAAAAAAAAAAAAGAAAGTAATTTATGTTCCATAGGCATCCATAAAAAAAACACATGCAGTCTTGGCTAGCTATAATTTTAGGCTGCACAAATCAATGTGTAGCTGAAAATCAATATTTAATACAATTAGATTTTTTCATATGCTTCATTCTTAGAGTCACACAACCCATACACGAAAGCAAAGTCCTTGTTATAAATTCAGGTAGGCTATTAGTTAAAACTGAGACACTGGGGATTCACTACTCGAACTGGGTCATGATGGTGTTTTTACAGGTATCTTTAAGAGTCTAGGGAAAACTAACATGCAAGTGGGTTATCCGGTGGTCAGTCTCTCCTTGCAAGATATTTATGAACGCAGTCACTTTCACATAATAAAAGCTAACCTCATTGTATTTTTAGCTACGTCTACCATCTTTTGTTCTGTAATGAATAGAAACCCATATTGCCTGGAGCAGTTTTCCGTTCCTCCACCACTGAATGCTCGGATGATACAATGAACTTAGGATGTTCAAAAAGACACGAGAAAATGTTACTACGCTTTTATTTTTCACTGTAAATGCAAACTTCATAGGTGTCTGGCAGCTTGTCAATGCTGTTACCGTCCTTGAGAGCTCAGACAGAATCAATCCGTACAGAAAATTGGAAAAAAAAGTTATATATTTCTTCTTCCTGTTAAGAAACGCCAACTGTGCAAAGACTATAAAGCGCTGTCCGTGAGGTTGTTGTTGATTCATTTATATTCACAACGTGGTCCAATGTTGAGCAGAAGTCCCCTACCAACTTGTACTGTCATGGTAGATCCTTCAAATCCTAATTGCCTTGGTGCTGACGGTCCAATTTCACAACACGTTTTCAATGACAGACATAAAAATGAGTTGCCCTTTCAACGAGGGAAGTACGGCAAAAAAAGGAGAAAGAAAGTTCACTCCGGTGAGATGGTTTCTGCTGTCGAGTGCAGTTGCTAACGTGCAACTAAAATGTATTTGGAAATTTGCAAAGTTAGGCAGTCCTATCTGGTTACGTCATGGTAAATATTAGATGGAAGAAACTGTAGTTGTATTCTACTGCAGCAAAAAAACAATGCAAAGTAATATAGTGCGACACACTATAGCTAACAGCAATCTCAGAAACCATTAAGTAAAATAGTTAGTACATGTTAGGCTAAGGCTAAATTCAAGCTAAGAACAGCATTTGACCAAACTTATCAACTCATTGATTATTACTTCAAATAGTTAAAACGGTAAAGCTGTGGAGTTGACAGTTAGCATAGCCCTTTAAATTAGCTTAACCTAGCTGTTAAAAATGTTGCTTCTATTTAAAATATAGGCTCCAATTTGTTTTGCGTCAACATATTTCAGTTAATAATACCTTTTCTGTTTCCAATTGCTAGGGAACTGATTTGTTGACCGACTTTTGAATTCATGAATTGCTAGCTTAACGTTATAGTGTAAAAGTGTTGTAAAGTAGCATAGTTCATCAAATATGCAAATATGAGTAGAAATGGTTGATTTAAATTGGATGGTCTCCAATAGTCATACAGCGCAAATAGCATCTTACTCTGCATTGTTTTCCTTATGCAGCAAAGACACAAAATGATCTAGCCAAACACTTGTGTGCGCACCTTATACCCGGGCCACCATTAGCAAAATTAGCTCATAAATTGGTCGCTAACAACCTCCAGCTCTCCCAATGCTACCTGTCAGATCCATTAAGATGCGCGGCTAGCGTTCTTAGTGACTGCAATGACGGCAAAATGCAACTGTGATTTAATACAATTAGCCAAATTAGTTCTCGTTAGCACTTTTAGCAGATATAGCAATTTGCGTAGTTGTAAAAAATAGGCTATATCCATGATGAGCCGAGAAAATGGAAAGTGTGCAAATTAGAGATGTAATTATGTTTACTGATCAGGTATTTTAAATATACTTTCAATTTAGCTTTGTTTACAGCTTCGCAACAGTTCCTTTAATCAAATATTGTCAGGAGCGCAATAGTGGTTAGGAAATAATATGGCAGAAACAGTGTTACCACTATCGACATTGTGGTTAAATTAGATTTGTTTTTCTAGTAAAAAGGAATTGAGAAGTCACTTTTTGTTAGCTTTCTACTTAACAACTGCACTCAAGAGTCGAAACCTCCCATCTGACTGGCCCAAACAAGAAAACAATACAATTAGTCGGCCATTTTGAACATTTCTTTGAATTTTAATCGATTTTCTTTCTCTTTCTTCTCCTCATTCTTTTTAATTTCTTCCATTCTACCTGCTCCTGCTCTTGCTCTTTCACCTGCCTCATCTCGTCTTTCCTGGGGCTATGGCGGTAACAGGTGACCATTTCAGTGGATGGTATACTGACCACCACCGGGTATACCCAAGAGGACTACACCATGCTGGGGTCGGATGATTTCTTCTACATCGGAGGGAGTCCCAACACGGCTGATCTGCCAGGATCGCCGGTCAGCAACAACTTCATGGGCTGCCTCAAAGATGTAAGTAATCATTTTTATTTATTTTTTTGCTGAATTTGGTAAAACTTTGACAATAATTATCTCTAAGAGTTACAGAATTTTTAGGGATATCATTGCATCATCATTTAAAATACCCTTTGGATACTCTTGATGATCACCTACACCTTGTTTAAACTTGGGGCTATATGATATGGGCATGGAGGTCGGAGAAAGATTGTTACATAGACTGGCAGCCTCACAGATCCGGGTAATGCTAACAATAAACCAGCAACTAGCATGCAAAAGCTAACACTTTCTGATCTTCTGAGGAGAAACACTTCAAAATTAGATGCAGACAACTTTAAGAGCTACTGAGGTAAAACCAATTTTGCTCAACTACACAGAAAAAAACTTTGTACAGCCAATAATGCATTTTGATGTCTTTGCTGATTTAAACACATTTGAAAGTTTCAGCTGCTTGTTTGGTGATTTTCTTTACTTCCATCCAAATGTCTATGGGGGAAACAGTGATAATTTGTAGTTCATAATCTTGGAGTGCAGTTGGAGTTGTTCCATGCTGTTGTGTTCAGTGCCAGCGTCTGTCTTTGTGAGTAATTGTGAGGCTAACAAACAAAGCAGATGGTTTCCTGTTAAAGATCTACTCTTATAATCCTATTTAGCTTTAGAAGACACAACAAGTCATCACTTTACAGAAATCCATCACTTACAGTGTATACCATTTCCATTAGCACTAGAGCTCTGATGGCTTTAAGAATGCTAGCTTAGTACTAATTACTAGTCAGGGCTTGTTGTAAATTATATTTTGTTTTGCCCATTACATTACATTGGAGAAGTAGAGTGAGTGGAAAAAAAAGAAAAGATGTCTAATCAAAAAGCAGTTTTAACTTATATTGCAAACCAGGAAGTAACATTCTTAATTTGTTTGCAGACTAGCGTCCCATCGTAAAAAAATATATATATATAAAAAATAAATAAAAGTGCTTGAAAACTATAATGGGTTGCAGGTGTCCAAAATGACTCACCTTATGCATTCTGAACATATTAAATATTCACCACAATGAGTTTATAAGCACTTTTCACAATTCTCAGAGACCAGTGAGGAGTTTTGCCTCTAGCTTGCTTCCTGCTTCCTGATTATCAGACAATAAAATGCTTTCTAATTAGATGTAGACATCACACAGCATACATATTTAGAGCTACTTGTACTGTGGCAAAACATATTTCGCTCAAATAAATGGGAAAAAAAACCCAAATGAAATGAGCGTTCAACTTGGAGGATCATTTATGTTTGCTAACCCTAAAGTTAGAACATGTGAACTGTTTAGATGATCAAAAGTCTTTGTGTGACTAAAATTTTAACATTTTAAACTAAAGTTACTTGCTTTATTTCACAGATAGGAGCTTTACATTACGAAAATTATGAAGTTGTATTGGCTGCATGTATAGTCTTGGTGTTTCTGAATGGATGTATTCTATTTCAAATATCTCCATAAGCCCAATATAGACATTTGGATAGGTACAATAAGTTAAGCCTGTACCTGTCCTATTCGTGGATTTCAGATTCCTGTTATATGCAACATTTGGAGGACTTTTTTCACATTTAAATGCTCAAATATTTAGTTTGCAATTGTTAATCACTGTGGCAACTGTCCTAAGTTTCCATTAACTAAACTAACTTGCTCCCTCTCACTCTATCCCACAGTTTTGAACTGGTTAGAACAGGTTACAGTCCAGTCATATCTATTAGGCCAACATGTCTGTAGTTTAAAACAGGCTTTTGTGACATAAAAAGTGTATTGTTCAACTTTCCTTCAAGTTGACTGTTATTTTCCAGCAGACTTCAGTACATGCTTTTACAGGTTGGCAGCGAGATCAATGTCATCTCAACATATTACTCTCTTGTAACTGTAATGACTTGTACAGCACCAACTCAACATGGCGCCATTGCCGTAGCTCATAAAACCAGGCTGATTGAATTAGTAATTACTTTTACCATCATGTGTAATGGAAGGTGCCGTAATCGTCCGATCTCTTAACTTAATTATGCAGGAAGAATTGGGCCTTCATTATTTGGGTTGCCATCGGAGGGTTCCCTGGTGGGTCTTAAAGATCCCAAGGCGTTAAATTACAACAAACCAAGTACGGGCAGTATTCAGTTGTTTTGTTTTTTTCCAAGATTGTTGCCATTCCATGTAAGCCACACATAATTATGAAATGATATTATTATCACGTAAAGGCTTTAAACCTTCTTTTTTGAGCATTCTATCAAAAATGTGTACAGGTTTCAGGCTTGCATATGTATGTCAATCTGGTCATTTCTGTGTTCAAATTGCCTCAGTTAATTATGTAGAAATTGGAATTTGCAGCACTACTATTTTCATTTTGCAATGTAGTAGCAGATACATTTATAACACCATTTTCTAGCACTTTCCACAAATGCATGCTATCATTTACTAAGACTGTGGGTATTCTCTGTATGCATTAAAGCACAACCAGATAACTAAGCCAAATAATAAAGCATGTTTTCTTTTTTTTGGGATGTTTTTATTGCCCTGGAAACTGAGAAAAACATGCGTCCTTACTGTGAGCAGACTTGCATATCCACAAACCTGATTCATAATTGACCTTTGACCTCTTCTCGAATCAAGCAGATCATGTGCCACCTCAGAATGTTGCTTTAAAGAGGAGGAATTATGCAAAATCAACTTTTTTGGAGCTGTATAATATCTTTTTCCTCATCAAAACCATGCCTGAAGATGCGGGCCGATTGGTCAGAAGGTTGAGTGAAAGACTGAGGGAACTCAGAGCATCAAACACAAAACTGAAACTCAAACATTTTAATACATTGTTTTCAGTGAATATAGCCTTTTCAAAATGATTAAAGGAAACATGATGATCTAAAAATGGTATGCGAAGTGTAATTTACCCCCTCTTTACCTAAATGCATACCATTGTTCATAAAAAAAGAGAAAAAACAAAACTTATTATTATATTATCTATCCCTTCATGCCTTCCTACAGCAATTAGACACCTAGAACAGAAGCCTATTGCTGTCCCTATTTCAACTAATGTTTGATTTTCTGATTTCTATTATTCTGTATTCAGTTTTAACTACACACGGCAGAGAACAGATGGTTGGAAAAGAGAAACCAGAGAAAGAGAAAGACTGATGTTCCAGTCATTGCTGTTGGATAAAGCTCGTGGTGTGATACGCAAATCACACTTGTTACCACTGTTTTAATGAACCAGCCGGCTTAGAACAAAGAAGAGAAAGAGAAAAGTAAAGATAGGCTCCAAAGCAGAGGTACAGTTTTTAATGGAAAAAGTAGCTCTCCGAATCCATCATCAAAGTCCTCCTACTTCAAATATATCAGTGTGCGTGTTTGACCTTCCACCAAGGGCGAGATTTTTCAGACTTGGAGAAATCTGAACTGAACTGAAATCTGAAGATTCCCCCAAAAATAATATTAACTTTTTTCTTCTCAATATATGAAAAGTATTGATCAATGAAGGATTTACTCTAAAAAGTTGGGGTTTTTTGTTTGTTTTTTTGTTTGGTTGATGGTCAAATAACTTACCTGTTGGTTAATGGGCACAGACTTAACCCACTAGCTTGCCTAATTTCTTTACACCGTGTAGTAGTCAATAAATATAACTCTGAATTAAGTTATTATCAGTGATCAGTGAAAGTGATCAGGGAAAGGCAGAAACATATGTGCTTCAAGCTAATTGCTTAAAGTAGTTATATGTAAGAACCTGAAATTTGCAAATATTGAGATATTAGTTTCCAAATAAGAGGTAAACCAAATATTGCTTTTGCTCATAGCTATTCTAATGTTGACCTATTCTTAATTACACAAAAGGAAACAACAACAAAAAAAAAACATTTGGCATGATGACTATGTTATTTATGTTAAAATTTGCTGTTTTGTTTCTCAAGACAAATATCCAATCAGAAAGCAGAATGAGCCTCACCTGAGTCTCTCACTTAGGTTGCCAGTTTCAATACTGAAATCTAGTTGGATGAATCTAAAAGGACTCTCTCTGATCTGAATCCTCGCTGCCTAATCAGTGCTAGTGCTACTTCTGTAGCTCAGTGAGTGAATTCTGGAGGTTCTGAGCTTTCACATGACACATGGCCTGTCCATATGCTGTGAATGAGAGAAACTTGTACATGTCCTCTACCTGCAGGTCAAGGCACTGGCAACCCAGGTTCAGTTGTGATTGTAGTTACTTTAATGTGTTAAAACATGAAACAAGACAAGAAGTTTGAGAACTCACAAATATCACCAGAGTTCATCTCGCTGTGGTTAACTGTGCCAATTAGTAAAATGACATTATTAGGCTGTTCACATTCAGTGCTATGCTGACACATGAGATGGCTCCCCAGCCACTGAGTGAGTACATGGTGTAGAACAAAGTGCAGTACAGGAGCAGTACAGGAGCAGAGCAGGGGAGCACTGTTTGATCCTGTCTTCAGTTCAGTGGCTCGGTGAGGATTATCAGCAGTACTCTGGTCTCTAGGCCGCCCGGGCTTTCATGGCACCACCAAACGCTTTTGATACGCTTGGTCGCTCGCTGCCTTCCCTCTGGGCACCAGAAATCAAGAGAGAGAGAGAGAGAGAAAGAAGAAAAAATACTGAAGCGATACAAAGGGAAAGGTGGAATTAGGTACAGAGAATAGAGGAGAACAAAATGAGGTTTAGCACATAGTGATTATCAGATGTGGGTCGACTTAACTGTAATGTTACGAAATAAAAAAGTGCAAGGTGTTTATCCAAGTATTTAATCAAGTAAGACTGAACAAGTATTTGAAGAAAACTAATTAAGAGAGAGTGGACTTAAAATGGTACTGTTTTCCTACTAAACTCTATAAATTGTATTTTAAAAGTATTATCTACTGCTTATAGTCTTTTTTGTCAATTTTAGCGCAAACTTGGTAATTTGCAGATTTCTGGTAAAAATAGATAAATAAAACTGTCAGACACTTTTTACATTATAACATTTGTGTGAATAACACAATGTGTGGAGGTTTAAATGCTATGTTTACCAAGTGCACTTTTCAGTTTAACAGGCATGTTAACACAAGGAGCACATACAAAGAGATAAAGGCAGCCAAAGATGACTAGTGACCAATAAGTGGACAGATTCCAACACTGGAGCTGATGGTGGAGCCAGTGCAGAAATCCAGTGTGTAAATGATGTGAGTGATCACCAGGCATTAGAGAGATTGTGTGATTCACTTTATTTATTTAAATATTTATTGCCAAGCTGGTTACATCTGACAATGTTTAATAGGCTGTTGAAAGTTGCAAAATAAATACAATAAAATCTTGATAATCTCAGTTTAATTTTATTTAATGAAACCTGCTGTAATTTCCCCAAATTATGGACAATTTAGTTTTTCGTTTTTATTTATTTATTTTTTTTATCCACTTTACACAGTGCTGACTGTGAATGTGTAGGCCCTCGGTATAGCTCATATCTAACAAGCCACATGCACGAGTCTACATGCCTCCGCCCCACGCCGCTCATTAACCCAGGTGTGTGAATCCGTATATGCCCAACAGCCTGTTATGGTGGTGGTGTGTGAACATGGTTCTAGTGTGTGCTGCCTCCAGTCACTTCTGCAATAGCAAGTACTATGTGACATCACACAGGACTGCCCCGATTACCCTGATTGTTTCTGATTACAAACATCTGGCTGCCGGGGCGGAGTTTGAAGTGTGGATACCTGTTAGACCAGTCACGCACACTGTTCCCTATACCTCCACACTCCATCCCTCCTCCTCCCTCACTCTCCCTGATAGTCCTCCATGCACTGCCCAGTTTAGCATTTCTATTTAAAAATGCAGGTGGGGGAAGAGTTTAGGTGTTTAGCCCCTCTTTAACTCTATAGCTTCGGATGCTATCACCGCCGATAGACTCGCGGTTGCGGACTTTCCATTACCATAACTCCGCAACCAATTGTGCTTCATGTAAATTCAAACAGCATCTCAAAGCAGAAGCATGGGACTCTTTAAATATGTTACTATCATTACTGTAATGTGCTGACGTTGTCCCTCGAAGATGACCAATCAGAGCGCAGGTGCCGGCGGGTTCTCCCAGTCAGTTATTTGATGAATCAAAGAAACAATAAGGGTGGATATGTAAAATAGAGGTAGTTGTGTGAAAAAAGACAGTACATGCTGATACTTAACATGATTTTTATGGCTAAAAATGTCTATATGTGCTCAGTCCTTAGAGTCCCATGCCTCTGCTTTGAGATGTCGTTTGAATTTACATGATAGCACAAATGGTTGCAGAGTTATGGTAATGGAAAAATCCATAACCGCGAGTCTATCGCCGGCGATAGCATCCAATGCTATAAGGTTAACATCCAATTTCTAATTTTGAGTGAATAATAATTGGAGGGACAAAACAAAAGACAACATTTTTATTTTTATTTTGCAGTGGTCCAAAGTTATTCCTCACTTACTTAATGCATTCCAAGCATCCTAATTATTACCTACGACGAGTTTATAATTGCTTTTCACACCTTTTAGAGACGAGTAAAGCTAATAACAACTAGCATTTTTGGACAATAAAACATTTCATAATTAGAAGCAGACAGTAGACAGTAGTAGTATATGGTACTTTTGCTATCTTTTCCAACTTTCTAACTCTTTGTTATTATATTGTACTGTGTGAGGTACATGGATCAATACAGTGTCTAAGCCAAAGTCTTAAAAACCTGCAGGATACAACTTCTTAGCCAACTACAGTAGCTAACCCTGAATCGAGTTAAAGTGCATTTGACAGATTCATTTATTTTTCAAATTACTACCTAGTTTTGGGATAGTGCCTGAGGTAAATCATAATACTCATCATAATTTTACATCAGTCAAGTGACAATTTGTGAAGAAAAGTTGAAAAATACAGGAAGTAGTGGTGAGTTCTAAAACAGAATACCTCTACCTATGGCATCAGCTGTCATCAATTCCATCCAAAATGCAGGAACAATTTACATTTAGGTTTTTTTGCGCAAAATAAATGTCTTTTTTTTTTTCTAATCCTAACTATTGTGCAATTGTGTTTAGTTTCAGCCTTACATTAAGGTTTATATAGGTAACACTTATGGAATTACCTCTATGTATGTCATATGTGCTGCTTACATCCTTCCATGTAAAATTGTAACCTTCACCAAAATTACAAAACAACAGTAGGAAAGATTTTTAGTAGAATTTTAAATAAAATTATATGTAACTATGTTTTAGCCAAATTTGTAGTTCTAACCTGTCATATGCACTGCGGTTGCCATTTGCAAATCTTGTGTGGTCCTTCAAAGTATGCAGCATGCTCAGAACATAAAGTACTGATGCATGGGGTGGGAGTAAGTGGGTGGGAGGTTGTGGGTGCGTGTGAGTCGGAAAGCTCCCGGGCACATGGGTTGGGTGTGAATCAGTGTGGCAGCTAGCTAGCAGCCCTGCAGTCCTGCTAGCATCATGGGCATCACAACATCGCACATCACCATCTGTCTGATATACCAACACTACGGAGGAGAGAGAAAGCCAAGACAGTGGAGAGATATTTGGCAAAGAAAGTGGCATTTATGCTGAATATATGATACATTATTTATTGTGCGGTCAAATGTATTGATAATGCATAACTGTAAATAGTTGTGGAGGGTAGTTTTATTTATTTATTTATTTATTTTATTTATTTTTTTTCAATAATAACATGTAATAATATTTAATCAAGTCAATTCATTAAATACAACAATTCAGATTTTAACCACTCTAACAAGGCCTATAACTTTAAGTTTATTTATAGTTGACCAATTAAATGTTCATTTTGTAATATGTATCTGAGATGTAATGCAATTTGTTGGATTTTATATGATTTTGTGCCATCTTTTAAGCTACAGTACAACCACATAGAGTGACAGTCGCTCAGTTGGTAGAGCGTTTATGCACTGATCCGAAGGCTTGAAAGCTCAAAATCACAACAGCAGTCGCCTCTTAGGGCTGAATATGACCAACAAAAAGTTAGAAAATCAGCACTGAAACAGACATTGGTTATTGAGGTTGACCAATGTCTGATGCGTGGTTCCTTGATGTAAACCACTTTGAGTGCCTCAATGGTGGAAAAGTGATATATATATATAAACGTGACAAATTAAATAATCTCCCTAAACATATGGCATTTCAGTGTCAATACTTGAACAACTCTGGTGAAGGTTCAGGGACATACAAAACATGGAGGAGGTACATGGATTACCACAAAATTATTTTTACAGCTGAAGCTCTATACAAGGCCTACTGCTTATCAAAAGCGTTTGCCTGAGCTTGGATGCTAAGCAAGGCTGGGCCCAGTTAATGCTTGGATGGGAGATTGCCGTGTTACTTCTCCCACCTTGCCTGGTCAGGATGAGGTGTGTGAGTAACTAATGATGCAGGTTGGGGCAACTTACCACAACCAAGCATTGAGTGAATGGATAATACAATGTAAAGTGCCTTGTGTCTTTTGAAAGCTGTTATATAAATCCATTGCATAGTATTATTATCAAAATGTTGCATATTATTTATAAAAAAAAATAAAATAAAAAAAAAAGGTTACACCAACATTTATTTTGGATTTCCCTGCAAAGTTTATCAAACGTCATGCCACCTGTCTGGCCCTAAGCCCTTGCTATCTCTCCCTCTCTCTGATAGTGACCTTGCTATCCCTCATTTCACACTCTTCTGTCACTCCCCCCTCTCCTCCATTTCTCTCCTCCCCTCTCGCCTCTTCTGCCCCTCATCTTGTCCTTCTCAGGGAACTACTTTTTTGTGTAATTAAGTCCATGGTAGCAGCAGTACCGTACGCTAGCCGTGCCATCCTGACGGCCAAATTAAAAATTGATTTCTTCGACGGATTCCGCGCGCTGGTTGAATGCTCGCGCCCTCCCCTTCGCCCTTACTCCTTTGGTGCACCCCTCCTGGCCTGCTGACTTCATATCGATGGGACTATCTAGGCTGTCTAGCTCTGTCATTGTCGCCAGATAACATCTTCAAGCTCCTCTCGACTCTCAGCCTCCGCAAATTCATTTTATTAGAGATGTTTCAGTGGACTAGCATGTTAGCTTCAGAGTCTCCCCTTTGACCCCTAAAGTAAAAGCACTTTCAAAGAATATTATTCTTTTTTACTACTTGTTTATGCATGTTATTGTATTAAAATACACACAAAAAATAAAATAATAGATGTCTGTGTAATCTCTCAGTTGTCCATGTAGGGTTCATAGCTTTTTTTTTTTTTTCTTTTCCCACCACTCCAAGTAGCTTCCTCAGTTCTGATCTCTGGAAAGTCATCAGTTTATGAGGAGGAGCTAACTACACTGAAATTAACACACCCTAGTTTTTACAGTAGGGAGTATCTGTTATTACTTAGTCCACTGAACTACCCTAAGGTGTGAAGGTGACAGTTCGCACCTTAGAGCAATTATTTTTAAATTGTTTATTGTTGATAAAAAAAAGTATTTTTTGAAGGCCCAGTACCAAGTCATTGTGCACCATTTCTGAAGCCTAGAATGCCACCCAGGTTTTCCATGGTTTTCTTTGAGTATACAAAAAGTGCTATACGTTTGATGTATTATCATTATTATTTAGGTGAGTGAGTAATGAAAGACTATTATTATTATTATTATTATTATTATTATTATTATTATTATTATTATTATTATTATTATTATTATTATTATTATTATTATTATTATTATTATTATTATTATTATTAATTATCATTATTATTATTATTATTATTATTAGCAGTAGTAGTAGTAGTAGTAGTAGTAGTAGTAGTAGTAGTAGTAGTAGTAGTAGTATGTCTCCTTTTCAACTAAAAATATTACTCAGTGAGGCTTTAATCTTCTTAAAATCAATATTTTATTAAGTGTAGAAGAAAACCAGGAGATATAATGAAATAACATATGAGATAAGACATTAGTAGTTCATTTGATTAAATATTTATTCATTAACCTAAAGTTGCTGGTTCAGACTCCTGCACTAACATTGTATATTGTTGTAGATTCACACAGGTATAGAATTTGACAAATAATGGTTTAGCTTATTGTGAACGACTTTGAGCACTGCTTTGAATTATATGTACACACACACACACGTACATACACAAATACACATGAAACTGTGGTATATGGCTTGCGGAAATCCATCAACCATATATTTACAGCATTGCATGCATTAAATGTATATTTATGCATGGAATTTAATTGCCTTCAACTTTCTACACCTGAAGACATAAGCGCTCTAGCCTTATTAGTTGGAGTTTAGTGCTATCATGGCTAATTACCACAGCTAATCTGCGCTAATGATTTCACTATCAGGAGAACTGAAGGCTGCAAGTCAAACCACATATATAGCAGGCGGAGATAGGAGTACAACTTTAAAACAGATACAAATAAAGATACAAATGAGATATACACGTAATTGTGAAAAGAAAATAAATAAAAGATTAAGTAAATAAATCAGGTAACTTTTAAATTTGACTAAGTTTCACAAAGTTATGTTAAGTCATAGGATAAGTGCTATACAAGTTGAGCAATCATCCAAAATTAAATTTCTGGTTTCTGATGACATCACGACATTATTATATTAGAGCCGTAGTATGTAACTTTATATCCAAACAATATAAAAAAACATGCATCCTTACTGTGATCAAACTTGCGTCACCACAAACACAACTCTTATTTGGTAAATGGTTATTCTACTGCTTGTTTCCATAATTTTGTTTTTATTTTATTTTTTTATTTTTTTTATTGGCTATAATATTCTACCATATAGCATGAAACTTATCCCCATGGAGAAAGTTCTGACAGTATAATCCTTCATTTGTCCAGGAATGGTTCAATATAAAGATGATTTCATTCAAGGGACCACCTTTGAAATCGATGACCACCTTTGAAACCGTCTCTACATTAGTGATTGTATGTTGTTGTCTTAATCATTTATTTAACAATCTCCTGTAACCATGTAGTCACTACCAGACAGACCACAGTCAAACCAAACTGACTGACGGTGCATTTGAGTTTCACAAGGGTGCAAAGTCTATACTGTTCAAGTGCCATTACTGTCACCTGCCTCAAATGAAGGAGCAACCACTTCTAAATGAGGCAGTGCACCCATAAGAAATATTAGATTCATTGTGAAAAAAAAAATGTCAGTGCATTTGGACCACTATGCTGGTCTTTGTCAAGGCATACAAACAAGATCAGTATTTTGTTTTGACTTCTTTAAACCAAGAGAATGTAAGATATAGACTGGCTAGTATTTCTTTGCTATATTATCTTTGCCTTATGTTTGCAATGGGCCTGCACCTGATTTTTTTCCCATATGTATTTGAATAAAACTTGTCTTGTCCCGGTATTGCAAAAGCATGTCCTGAGGTCAAATAAGTCAGCTGCGTACTGTCTGCATAAAAATAAAAAAAAACACATTTTATTGTCAGATTATCAGGAAGTGCATTGTACCACAATTACATACTAGCTCTTTTTAATATTACTGTGACTCTGTGCATTGCCTTTAAACTTTATTTGAATGAACACTGATTATTGTTTGTGTGATACAGAAAAAAAAAGTAAAAAAAAATATCTGAAATACTGCAAATGTCAATGAGAGCTGACAGCTAACAGGCCACTGAAATGAGATGGTCCAAAAACCAATAAGGCGCAGAGCATTGTCCGTGATTAGCCCCGCAGTGATGCTAATGTGGGGATGGCACAGTGCAAACACAAGCTAATATGATTTACAATACACAGTAACTGCACCAGATGAAAGCTCCGCGGCAAGATGAGGACAATTATATTATATAAAAAAGAAAAAAAGAAAATTTATTGAAATGACACTAGTGTCTCTGAGCAATAACAATAATAACAAATACAATTAATTTTATGTATTTTTTTCTCATTGTTAGAGCTATTTGATTCAACTGTTTTCATGATCTGCTTGTGCATTACTGTGCAGAGGGGGCAGAAATTTAAGATGATCCACAAACATGCAGAAAGAGCACTCTGTACCGTTATTTGGACATTGACAACATACTTTTCTTTTTTTTGTTGTTGTTGTTTGTTTGTTTGTTTTTATTTAATTTTTAACTGTAATCCAAAATCTACTTTCACCCTCTCACAGTAACTCACTTGAGCATCTCAGCATGAACCCACACATACACAGAAGTACCTGGAGGACAGGAACCCCTAGCGAGTGTTAAACAAATGAAAGGAAGAGTAAAACTACACAAGACAGGCCTAATTTAGCTTGCCTTTAGCGTTGAATCCATTATGAATGCGTGGAAGCGTACAGGATGGAACAATAGGCATGGTTCTTCAAAGGATTGTCAGACATCTGCGTGAAAGCTTTGGGCTGTAGCATTCACTGCTCTGGTTGAGCTAAAAATCCCCCTGAGCTGGTACAGAGCAAATATAGTACTGATATTTGTCTGTGTAATAGCAGTATTGTGAACTGTGGGTATGATCTAACACTTACTGGTGTTTTGTCTTTGTTTGTTTGTTGTTTGAATAAAGTTTTGGTTTTTTTTTTTGTTTTTTTTTTGCTGGGACTCCCAGAATAACCATGTGAAGAATTCTGGACCCCCACTGTAAAATAATATAATATAATAATTTCAGTTGACAAAACACTTTAAAAAAATGCTCTACTAACTAATGCTCTCTAACATGTATTTCACAATTTTATTTTATTTTTTCTTACTTAAATTTACATTAACGCCACAGTAACTGTTTAGTCATAAACATTACTCTTGACTCATTTGGCCTGGAAAATGTTCCACCGTATATAGTTTATTTTTCTATTTCTATGGAATCATGCAGATGACGGGCCACCTCCAGAAAGTTACATACTGTACAATTAGAGCAACTGCTTTATCTGTGTTATGTGCTAGTTTATATAGAGACATATACAGCTAAAGCTTTTTTGAATCAGTTATGAAATATGAAATGCACTCCTCCAATGCATATATATATACACACACACACACACATATAAGAGAGACGTGTGGTGAGGTTCATGGCTGGTGAGGCACCGATGTTCTCACAATCAGATTTACAAACATATAAACCAGGTGTCAGTGTGACTTCTACTGTTGCCTTTGAGACTAGTTCAGAAATGCGGCTTCACCTTGTACCACCCTCATGTCATTTTCACAGCAAAGTCTGTTCTGTGTCTCATGCCGTGAGAACAGCACATCGAGCAGTGCATTTGGCGAATTTAGACACGGCGTCATTACGACAAATGCGCCATTCGATGTACTGTCCAAAGTGCGGGTCGAAGTACCCGCCCGACTTAAATGCGCTGTTCGAACGGCGCATTTAAGTCAGGTGGGTACTTCTATAGGCACATCGAAGGTGCATTTGTCAAACTGGGACACGGCGTCTGGAGATGCTGGCAGTCCGCGAGTCTATTGGTGGTGACAGATTCTGATGCTATAGAGTAAAAAGAAATCACACGACAAACCATCACGACAGTCAGTCGTGAGTTGATACTGAGTCACTAAATTCTCTGCAGCACAGACTGGCCAAGCAGCGTGAACCTGCAGCCAGTGATGGACAATGTCTCATCACGAATCATATGAGTCGGATGCATGTCTTGACCTCCGCTGAACCCCTGGGACTGACTCACCGAACCCCTATGGTTCGAATGAGCCCAGGTTAAGAACCACTGATCTAATAGTATGAAATAAAAAGCAAGCTGATTTTGTATTGTTTTTTATCCTTATTCTGGTTCCCCAATTTTCAGTGGATTGAAGTAATTAAATTTCTTACCATTTTGTACATCTCTGTGTGAGCGAGTCTTTCGTCCCGTCGTCTGGAGCAAACCATTAGCTCCTTTAGCCTTGGTTTTCCTTTAATTATAATCTCCTGCTTCAACTGAAAGTCCAGTTTAGGAAACTGTTTGAGCTTTAATATGTAATCTTCCTCCATTTAAGGGCCAGACATGAAGAAAAAAGTGAATTGCTAAAGTTGACTTGCTAACTCTAAATTGTAGTCTGTGGCCCCTATTCTGTGGGAGTTACAAGAATCCCTGGGCTCCTCCTAGCGCCTCCTAACTTGAGGCAGGGTAACTGGTGAAGCACGCCTCACCTGGCGCCTTTACATAGCCGCACAGCCACACACACATGATTGCCATTTGCTGTATCTAGGGCAACTCAGTCTCTGCGTCAACATACTCCCTACACTATCTTAATGTACTGAGGGTGCAGGGTCCCACACTGATGATGGTAAATACTTTTCATGCTTTAGAACTCCAGCATTATGTTTCTTCTCTTCAACTCTCAGGCTTCTCAGGTTTTTTTTTTTACAAACAGCTTAATCTGGTATGTGCATATTCTTTGACAAAATGGAGGGAGATGCTGCCCTGTTAATAAGATTCATGCCTGACAAACAAATAGCCTGTGTGCTGACAATTTGGAACATGTATCAATTAAGTGTATAGCATGGTATGTTTTCATGATTAGTTTAGCTGGAAGAGAGAAGTAGGTGCGATAGTGGTTAACATGTTAACTGTTGGGGTGAGGCTAGGACAGGTTTCTCTTGGCATTAATCTGTGCTGTCATTTGTTAATTATTTTGCATAATGGGGGGACACTGCATCATATACAACCTATGCTCACTCGATGTGTCATCTTTACACTAACTCCCTCAACTCCAGAATCAACTGATAAACATGGTCAAGATTCAAGGAAGGATTGTTTTTTGTAACAAAAATTGTTTCTTTAACTCCCCTGTCAAACCATTTCTTTTCTCTGGCTAAATTCTGTATCTCAATATCTTCAAGAACTAACCACTTCTTTGAAGATAGTGAGGTACAGATCATTTTTTGTTAGGAAAGACAATCCTTCCTTGAACTGGAATGAGGGCCTCAGACATTATCTACCCCCCATCTATAACTCCATCATCAGACCCAAAGCAAACAAAGGAAACAAAGAGGACAATAGAGCTACCCAGGATGCCAATAAAAAAGCACCCATTAATAGTTGAATAAGTATGACTCAGGCACAGTACACACATAGTGTAGCTCAATAGACGTAGCCTACAAACAGAAACTGTAAACAATAGCTGTTTACAGTTTCAGTGTAGTTAGCTCCTCCCTTCAGATAGACATAAGGCAGTGTCCACCAGCAATCTGACCAGAACTGAAGAAGCGGCTTGAATGAGCAGCGATGTCTTCAACCCTACAGCTCTTTGTCTAGTTGACAGACTTTAGTTCTGGCTTTTACTATGGATCAGGGATTACACAGACATAACTGGACATTCAAATAAACATAAGTCCTGAATAAATTAACACTAAGGTTCTAATGTGTTTTATGTGAAAAGCTGAATAACTTTCAGGCAAGTTTATGGTGTTTTATACATATTTAGCATAATGTGGTAATGGTTGAACGTCTGCTTTGGGTTTCAGAGTTTTACAAAGTTTTCTTTAGGGTTATATATATATATATATATATATATATATATATATATATATATATATATATATATATATATATATATATATATATATATATATATATATATATATGTATATATATATATATATATATGTATATATTTAAAAAATATATATTTTTTTTTATATTAACTTGAGATTTTTTTTGTGTGTTTTAAGATTGTTCCCAGGAAAGAAAATGGACTGGTGCATTTCTTATGTTCAATTATACAGTTTACCCAAATCTGCGCTCATATCTTTATTATTACTATTTTAATATTTACACACTTTATCACTATATATTTTTACCTTTTTTTTTTTCCTCAGTTTTATAACTAAACATTTTACAGTCATGTTTATAAGTTAAAATTCCAATTTGATTAGCTTTGGTCACTTTATTTGTCCAAAGGTTTTTGAATTGCCCTCTGAGGTGGAGTGATTATTTAATTTGGAGAAACAAAGTTGAAGCCATTCTGTTCATTCGGGTTTAAATAGTATAAAGGTGAGGTAAAAATGAGGTACATGAGTCACTATGTTTGAAGAAGATTGTGAAGGACCAAAGGAGATAAGATGGACACTGTTAGGGAACTCAGGGTGTCTGGGCATTATAATCCCAGACACACCTCAAGGTCAGAGGTTAGGGTATAGCAGTCTACTGTGGCCCTTAGAGATCTTCATGGCACACAGATTTAACATGGACTATCAATTGCATATCACATGTCACTGAGGCATCTGGCTGCTCAGAGTGGGGAAAATGGCTCTATTTTTTATTTTTTTTTATAATCCTGAACTGATTATTACATTGTACATTTTGATTTTTATCATTTTCTTTTTCTTTTTTTTTTAAACAAAATTGCGCTTGAAGGAGAAAACAGTGTCATTAGTACATGTATGTCATCTGTATTGAAACAAATATGAAGTATTACACTATCATTACAAGAGAAACTAATTGGCTCCCATGTGGTCTTTTACTTATTGGCACTTTTGGTCTTGGAGCAGTGGTTTGGCTCTTGTTGCCTTGGTGCCCCCTTCTCGCACTTTTTTAGCGTTCACTGCTTTAGTTGTCAGTGGGAGGAGGGTTACTTCTGTATGTAAGAGAATGCTTCCATTGTTGGTTTAGGTTTAAGTTATATTCAATAGCATTATTCTTCAGACTGCGTTTTGCGGTTGTAACATTACCCACTATTCCCGGTGCAATGTCTTGGACACACTGCTTTTTCATGTTTTGACTGATCATTTCCACACACTGACAAGATTTCCCAGCAGCCTTTTGGAATTAATTTGGACAATTACGATGCATCTGCAGCCTCTCCACGGTGCACGCTGAGTAATGCTATTTGCTCCCGCTCAGTTTTGTGATTAAGAATTTACAAATTTCACATGTTTAACAGTAAGAAGAAGAATTGTAAAAAAAACAAAACAAAAAACAACAAAAAAAGAATATCTTAAAAGGTATTCAGAAGTTTAAATAACACATTGTGCACATAGAGGTAGTTAACTAGAGTCCATTTGGTAGTTTTATGGTAAGCAAATATGCTAAAGGGATAGAGTAAACACGCTTTTATAATGCTACTAAAACTTTATATTGCGTTATATTGCTGTTGTATTATGGCATTAATTTTTTATGATGAGACCAGCAATCTTGGACTTAAACAAGAGACAAGGAAGCGTGGCAAAACATTATTGGATACATTGAGATATATTGAGGTATAGTTGGTATAAAATGAATATAAGAGTGCTAAGGTTTGAACAACTGGAAATAGTAGGCCTAGAGGGAGGCCAGAATGAAAATTTAAAGCTGTCCTGGGGATTTATTTCTTTATTTTTTTTGTAAATACAGATATCTAAAAAAAAAAAAAAAAAAAAAAACTGAACAAGAACTGTGAGTGGGCCTGCGTTTCCATAGATCTTGTAACTTAGCATGTTGACACTTAACATTAGGAGCACATTTGGTATTGCTAAAATGTTTTTTGTGTATTTTGTAAAGTAGGTGTACAACCTGGTGGGGATCAGGCACTTGCTTGTTTCTATGGGGATGTTAATACTTTGCCTGGAATGTTTCACAGTGTGATATTAAACTCATCTATCCTGCATATCTCCCATTATAGGTGTTTTTATTGCTTAAAGATACCTTGAAAAACCTACATTCATGAGTGTGGGTCACCTCTCCACAGATCTGACCAGAAACTTTGCTTATTAGTGCCACTTGCATTTATTCATACACATAGATAAGTTTAATGCCATACTTTGGAACATTATAGGCCAAGGAGTAACATCTACATAAACATTACATGTACATGTAATTTATGCATGTTTGAGTAATCTAGCGATCTCTCCCAGGTTCTATTTGAACCCTCTTTGAGGTTAGCAGTACAGTTCTGTGCAATGCTCAGCCCACAAGCCTAGTCACCCTTTCTGCCAAACGACAGTTTTCCATAAATATATAAAAGCATGATATGAAACAATGCTCTACAGTTTCACAAACCTGATGCAATGTGCATTAGTTTCATTAGAGAAATGCAAGACATTTATGTTGTGAGTGCTCTGAAAGAGTGACTTAGCATAAACAAAACAAAAATCTATTCAGTTTGTTAGTAAGTTGTTTTTTTTGGTGACTATGGCATTTTCAAAACGATGAAAAGTAACATGGTGATCTAAATGTGTAATGAAATATGCAATTAATACGCCATAAAAGTATAATACGACCTCTTTAAATTTGTACATGGTGATGCAGATAGATGGACTAAAAATAGCTGAAAACACTCTTGAAAACAACCATCAAATATATTTTCAATTCAGATTTTTAATTTCATAATTTTTCTTCTGTTTCAGGTGGTGTACAAGAACAACGACTTCAAGCTGGAGCTCTCACGACTCGCCATCGAACGTGATCCTAAGATCACCCTGAACGGGGACTTGGTTTTCCGGTGCGAAGACGTAGCCGCCCTGGATCCTGTCACTTTTGAAACCCCCGAATCGTACATCTCCCTCCCTAAATGGAACACCAAGAAAACCGGATCCATCTCCTTCGACTTCCGGACCACCGAACCCAGCGGCCTTCTCTTGTTCAGCCATGGTCGCCCACCTCAGGGTCCCAAAGAGCAGAAACCCGGGAGAGAGTTGAAAACAGACTATTTTGCAATGGAGTTGTTGGATGGGTACCTCTACCTTCTGATAGACATGGGGTCAGGGAAAACCAAACTCAAGGCCAGTAACAAGAAAGTCAACGATGGAGACTGGTGCCACGTGGATTTTCAGAGGGAAGGGAGGAAAGGTGAGTTGGTTGGAACTGTAGTTGTGGGGATTTTCATGATAGCAAATACACCGATTAAAACTTTCTAGTAAAATTGGGCCAAATGGTGTTGCCAGATGTATTTTTTTCAGCAATATGTGATGCATACTGTTTACAATTCCTCATGCTAACTGGTTGGTCTGCCTGTTAAAAAGTGTTTTTGTGATAGCTATACTGCTGATTGGCTGGCTTGATATGTGACAGTTGGGCATAATATTGTCAGATCCCTGTTATTCAATTTGCAAAGCTTTAAATATTAGTCATTCTGTCTGGGTTGGAGTTTTTGTGCCTTTCATTCAAGAGACTTTACCAAGTTTGGACAACAGATCACGGCCCAGTCACCAAGCCCTACAACAGTGTTTCTCAAGCTGTGATGCATGTACCGTTGGTGTAGCAAAATAAATTCTGTGAACGGGCCAAGACGTTTGCGACTCTTCCAAGTGTCTTCTTCAGTTCTGATCGGGTTGCTGATGGGACACTGCCTTATATCTATCTGAAGGGAGGAGCTACCTACCTTAAGACTAATTGAGACTATTTGTTTACAGTAATTGTTTTTGGTAAAGTCCATTGAACTACATTAAGTGTGAACTGTCCCTGAGTCATATTTTGCATAATCGTTCAGGCTCCTAATGGGTGATTCGCACCTATTAGCGTACTGGCTGTCCTATTGTTATCTTTGCTTTGATTTATGTCTGTACCATTGGTGGCACTTTAGGTTTTTCTGCAGTTCAATAATTTGCAAACTTTAAAGTCAGTTTAACCCATAGTTTTGTTTTCTCTCGGTTGGTTTGGGCCATTTTACCAATTGTCTTTGTTACATTAGACCTGATGTAAGCCAGGTATAGACCTACAAGTTACATTGCGTTAGTTACTTTTACACTATGGCTTGAGAAAGTTTTGGTTATCAGTATGGTTCTTTTAAAGATAGCAGGAATGATTCATCCCACCGTTGTTTGATTTGCTGGTCTAGCCTCAATTAGTTGCAATTCTCGCCTCTCACAACACAGTACTTTCAATTACCGACATAAACGCTGCCTTGGCTATTGACCAAATAACACTCCATGAAACCAAAGCCATCCATTGACAATGACTACATGCAAGCCCAAACCGTAACATCTGCCTCTCCACTCTGATGAATGATCCGTAGGTATGGGCCTCCTCGGACATTCTATCTCTCCCCTAATGGCGTCTTATAATGAGCAAGGCGGCGTGCGTGTATATGTGTGTGTGTGTGTGTGTGTGTATGTGGGGGAGCGCGCACGTACCTGTTATCTCACGGCTGCTCTGGCTGTAATTGGCTTTTAATAGAAAATTAAGACGGGCTCGTTAATCACAGAAGAGAAAGAGAGAGTGGGGGGGGGGATTAGGTTTCAGTTTCATTCTGCTCCCCTTCTCCTCCATTTAACTCATTACACACACATTAGACGTCATTGTCATCCGCGCCCTTAGTTCTCCCTGTAAAGCGGTGTCCTTTACGTATCCAGTTAGCTTACGTATCAAAGCTCCAGCTAGCTATTGTTCTGGAAGCCTATTTGAAGTGTTTGATATTTGACAGCTAAGTAGGCTAATAGAGCATTTTTATATATTGAGATCACATGGCATCGTGATATTTTAGAATAACTACAGTTGAGCTGGAGGACAGGTAAGAATTCTATGGTGTTTTGCCGTCTAACTGTCAGATTGTGGATTTGTTCGCCTAATTTAGGGATAGTATCTCTGTAATTACTAGGTCTATCCACATGAAACAAAAACTGACACAAAGTCCAACGTCTTTGCTGTAAGGATAAATTAACATAATGGGATTTTTTTTTTTTTTTTTCACTATGGCTTCAGAAAGTAGAGCTATTATTCAACCCAAAAGATGTGATTGTTGTCAAAAGGACTTCAGATCACAAAGTAAGTAAGTTATGTCACTCATCTCTCTATATAGGTTCTTTAGTTCTGACAGGATTCTGATAAGTCACTGCTTTATATCTGTCTGAAGGGTGCAGCTAACTAAACTGAAACTAACACACCCTTGTAGTAAGTAGTATGTTTTCAGTTAAGTCCATTGAACTACCCTAACTGTCCCTTTATATATTATTTTTGCATAATCATTCATGCTCCTAATGAGTCCTCTAACACCTATTAGACGATTACCTGTCACTTGTAAACGCACCAATATGACTGATGGGTTGAACAGATCAAGGACAGACCTTTAGTCAACATGATGCATTTTACTATATTGAAGTGTATTTAATTTCCAAAGTAAAATGTGAATCCAATTTTATACCTTTAAAGGGTCTGTACCAGTTTATTTTTACGGCCTTAATAACCTGAAAAACAGAACTACTTAATTTTAGACGGTTTGCAGTGGTCCAAATTTATTTCTCACTTGCCTTATACATTCCGAGCCTCGTCATTATTCACCATGATGAGTTTCTAAAAATCTTTCACAACTTTTGAGAGGCCAGAGAGGAGTTTTGCTGAGTTTTGAAGTGAACGTGCACTTTCTGATTATTAGACGATAAAACGCTTTATAAGTAGATGGAGACAGTACACAGTGAATTTGTTTTGGCCTCCTTATGCAATATATCTGTACTGGGGCAAGACATATTTAGCGCAAATACATGGACAAAAATCTGGTACAGGCTCTTTAATTAGACCTGTTTTTTTTTCCTTTTACTGTCCTAGGATAATCTTCAACAAATCCTCAGCTATCTTAACTATCCTAAGCTATTCCTACTTTTTCTATACTTATATAGTACTTTTGAACTAAAAGTAACATTTCTTTTGTTGAGACAGTCAAAACCAGTAGTTTACATATAAAAATACACATCCACTTTTTTTCTCACTGTCTGACATGAAATCAGACGAAAATTTCCCTGTTTTAGGTTTCAGTGAAGATTACCAAAATCATTTCTATTTGCTATTTGATTTTTCATTACTTTCTTCAAAGTCAGATGTTTGCCTATATTTCGTTAGTATTTGGTATCATTGCCTTTAAACTGTATGTCTTGGGTCAGACGTTTTTTGGATATCCTTCCACAAGCTTCTCGCAATAGGCAGGAATTTTAACAGATTGCTCCTGACAGACCTGGTGTAACTTACCAAGTTTGTACCAATGCTCACTATAACAGTTCAAACAGTTCAATTTTAGCTTTGTCCCTGTGTGTATTTGCAAACTCTAATCTGGCTTTTTTATGTTTCTTTGGGAGTAATGGCTTCTTTCTGGCAGGGTGGCTTTTCAACTGATGCTGCTGTGGTACTTGTTTCACTGTGGATAATGACACACTCTTACCAGCTTCAGCCAGGATCTTCACTAGGTCTTTTGCTTTTGTTCTTGAGTTAATATGCACATTTTGGACAAAAGCACGTTCATCTCTGGAACAAGGAACCTGTGTCCTTTCTGAGCGGTATGATGGCTCTACATTCCCATGGTGCTTATACTTGCATATAACAGTTTGAACAGATGAACGTGGCACCTTCAGGCATCTGCAAATTGCACCCAAGGGTTAACCAGACTTGTGCAAATCCACAATTCTCTTTCTGATATCTTTCTTTTAGTAGGGGTGACTGTAGCTCAGAGTGTTTGTCCACTGATTCTAAAGTTGGCAGTTCAAATGCTGTCAACCGAAAAAGCAGCATTGGTAGAGTGATTAGATCCACTGACCCACAGCTTGGTGGTGCAATTCCAGCTCCCCTGTCGTCGTGTCCTTGGGCAAGATACTTAACCCTTTTCACTCCCAGGGTCTGCGTACAGCGGTGTATAAATGTGTGTGTGAATGGGTGAGAGGTTCCTAACTTTAAAGCGCTTTGAGTGCCCCGAAGGTGGAAAAGCGCTATATAAAATTATGACTATTTACTGAATACATGTAACAAGAAGGCCCTTTAACTAGACCTGCTTTAGTCCATTTACTGTTAGGATAATCACTAACAAATCATCAACTATGCTATCAATCCTCACCCTTCTTTTTTTTTTTTTTTTTTTCCTGCAGGCTCCATCTCGGTCAACAGCCGCAACATGCCCTTCAGCTCCCCCGAGGGCAGTGAGATCCTGGACCTGGACAGCGACATGTACCTTGGGGGTTTGCCCGAAAGCAAGTCAGACCTGATCCTCCCTCCCGAGGTGTGGACCGCCCTACTCAACTATGGCTATGTGGGCTGCGTGCGCGACCTCTTCATCGACGGGAAGAGTCGCGATGTGCGCCGCCTGGCCGAGATCCAGAGTGCCATGGGGGTCAGCAGCTTCTGTACGCGGGAGCTGCAGAAGAGGTGCAGCAGCGCCCCCTGTGGCAATGGAGGACTGTGCAAAGAGGGCTGGAACCGATACATCTGCGACTGCACCGGCACAGGCTACCTGGGGACCAACTGTGAGATAGGTAAGTTGTGACTTTTTGGTTTTAGTTTTAGAAGATCATTTTTCAGACAAAGTAATAAAGTACTTTTTAAAGTGGATACTTTATACTTTTACTTCGCTACATTTGGGGGCACGTATTTGTACTTTATACTGAAAAGTAGAAGTTTTTTGTTTTGTTTTTTTTTTATGTATGAGACCTGCTGAAAAGGCTGAGGGGTTTATTTTTGAACACATTTGTAGAATGTATAAAAGAAAAACTCTAGAGCTGCAGAAGAAAAACACCTAGGGGAAAAAAATGAATTAAATTGTTTCTGTTGAGCAAAATTCAGTACAAATCTGTATTTTGAAGTCTTATTAGATCTCAAAATTTACACAAAATACTTTTGCTTTTTCCTCTTTAAGTACATTTTTAAATGGGTGACACTTGTGACACTTTTATTTTTATGTGAGTATTTTTTGCTCTGTTATCTGTACTTTTATTTAAGTAACAAAATTGAGTACTTCCACCACTGAATATAATACTCTTAAAACACAAAATATATTTATTTAAGCAAAAGAATAAGGAACCCCAACTTAAGTGTATTTTAAATAACATCATACTGACTGGGTCATTAAAGTCATTTATGCAAGTTGGACTAAACGCTTACAGTGACATGTTGTATATGTATCTATAAGTATATGACCCATTGCCAACAATATTAGTGTTTTTGCTGCCTATAATTTACACCTATTTGATATTTAACAGATGGCAAAATGTTTTTCACACAGAAATATTCTCCCACTAACTTTCAGATAACTTTTAAAATCACATTTCACCAAACCTTAACCAGAGCAAAACAAAGCAAGTGTATGCATTAGCTTTGAGCACACGCAAACTTGTACAGAGCAGCTGCCTTACTATTCCTGCTAACATATGCATTGGGACTTATTTGCAGGGAGAGAATGGTTCCCCAGTCAGGTACATATATACAGTGTCCAGTATATGGGCTCATAGACTTAGAATGGGAGGACAGGGTGGAGATGTGTCTGGCAGGTTTGGATTGGTGATGCATTCAGGCCTAGCTTAGCCATCTGTGCCATTCTGTTCAAGCCAGGTGGTGTAGGGCCCTAGTGGGAGAAGGTGGGGCTAGTTGACTGAGGTGGGTAGAGCTACAGTAAATAAATGAATACATTAATATGGGTCATTAGTCTTGTTGCTCTTTAAAATAAAATAAAAAATACATTTTTAAAAATCCACAAATAAGTGATCCAAATAATTATTTCCATAACCAAAACATGTATCATGGGAACGACAGCTGTGCAATAGGAGCCAAGTTCCAAAGTCAGCTATTTTTCATTGTTACATGGATAAAAGATAAAATAAAATACATAAATAAAACAAAGTAAATAATTAAACAAACAAACAAGCTTTGAAAACAGTTATAAAAAGTCACTGAAAATTCCCATATACGTGCGTGAATAACTCAACTATTTCTCAACTGAGAGTACTACTACTCCTAATACAGTTTCTCGTAATGCTTATAATATTATAAGCATTGTGATACTCTTACAGAAATAATCTATTCAAAATGTAACTTGTAAATACTAATATTCACCTATTCTCCTTGGCACAGCAGACTTCCAAATTAACTCTGGTTCTTTTTGAATTTATATATCTTTTTCTTGTTCATTTTTTGTGATGAGAGAGCCATCCATGACACAAGGGTTAATGATGCAGACAGCTGGATTTAGAACATGACTGACAAGAGATGAAACATCTTAATCCTCCATAAGGTGATGTTCGAGTAGGTCTACTCTGAGGGGGCTGGAGGTAACGGTGAACTCATGGTGCTGTTCTGCCATCTAGTGGTTATTTTGGGTACTACAAGGAAAGAGGCACTTGTATATATATATATATATATATATATATATATATATATATATATATATATATATATATATATATATATATATATATATATATATATATATATATGTGTATATATATATATATATATATATTATACAGTGCCTCTTGTATATATATATATAATATGTGGTGTGTGTGTGTGTGTGTATATATATATATATATATTATATATATATATATATATATTTATCTACTGCATATATTATAGTATGTTCCATTCATTTTTGTCAAGATTGGCTTATGATGTTGTGTTTACTATAGTTCTTTTGAACACTGAAAATCACATTTCTATTGGTGATTTATACATTTAATTTCCACACTTTGTTTTGAGATATGCCTTCCAGTGTAATAAATTTTGAGAAGTAACTAATTACAGAGTGAATGCATTCTGGTACAGTAACTCATTCATTTGGTGGTATTCAGAATACTTTCAACAATTGAAGGAATACACTGCAGTACCTGATCATGCAGTTTAGGCTGCGAACTGCTTGGAATTAGTGTGTAGCAAACAGAGCTCTTGTGGTGCATACATCTGTGACTTTCCCTTCTAAAACTAGTAACAAATAAATTCATAACAAATGGTGGAATAAAACATAAAGGTGTTTTAATACAAGGTTATGTTTTATCCTATAATTTAAATGCAAATGTGTGGCATTGAGTCATAAGTCATACACACACACACACATATATATGTGTGTGTGTGTTAATTTTAAACTTAGCTATGGTAAACATAAATAGGCTTATTATGCTGTTTTCAAGAGGGGGTAGAGGGGCTTATAGAGGGGGTTATAACTTTATTTACTTGCTAACACATAACATATTTAGATCACAACGCTTTATTTTTTGAAAATGCTATATTAGCCGAAAACATCGCATTAAAATGTTTAATTAGTTTCGGTTTTGTTTTTTTGCTCTCTGCGCTAACTCTCTCCTTTCACAGCTCTTTCACATTATAGTTGTAATGTATTGTTTTGCATCATGCTTTTACATATTTATGGAAAATTAAATGGATGACGTAGGCTTGTGGGCTGAGCCTAGTGCAGGCTCGTACTGCTAACCACAAGGAGGGTTTGAATGGTGCCTGAGAGATATCACAAGTTTATTCAAACATGCCTGGATGACATATAAAACTTCCTCAGACAGTTCTTGGGATGAGGGAACAACGTTATAATATAATAGAAAAAAAAAAAAAAAAAAGATTTTGTGCATTACCCCCTCTTAAGTGTTACAAAATACATTTTAAAGCAGGTTGTGTCATTCTGATTGTAGTATGTCCTTTTCTAGTTGTGTCATTGTCTTCAAAACAAAATCCGTTTGTTGAACAATATAGTGAAAACCACGATATATTCCCCTTTCTCCCTTCCGGCTACAGTACTGCACATCTCATTTGTCTCACAGAATGCCCTGAGATGACAGTCATGAATGCTGTAGTCAAACTGCCACATAAATGTTTTTTTTTTACACTATAAATGTCATCAACACTCTCACCACTCTGCTCCTCCATATAGAGGAGCAGAGTGTATATCTAGACCTTTAGAATATTTTTGCGAAATGTTCTTGAACACACTCCAAATCTTAAACAATAAAGTACATATCGACCCACATTCCATAGTCTTAACCTGAGGCAACTGTCTGTTACATAGCTATTTATGCTTAGCCAGTTTGTCACGGCTCTAGTGCAAAATGTCTCATATGCTGGAAATTGTTTGGAGTCTTGTAAAGGAATATAATTTATTTGCAAATGAATGCAGTCTGCCCACCACCAAACATAATGCATTAGTCGAAATCATAGAAGGTAATTTGTGATGAGAAAAACAGGTGTGTGATTTAAAGTGGGTTGAAGTCACAAATGAGTACATAATGATGAACTTTTACACTGACTTTATGTAGATGGAAAGTTTACATGCAATATCTGTATCGAGTATCTGCGCAATCCGTCAGTCATCCAAGTCTGATCCAGAGCAAAAGATAGATAAAATCTGTTGACAGGACAAAACGTTGTAGGAGTGAAGACGTTTCGCTGCTCATCCAAGCCGCTTCTTCAGTTCTGGTCAGATTACTGGTGGCCACTGCTTTATATTTATCTGAAGGGAGGAGCTAACATTGAAACTTAAAACACCTCTTGTTTACAGTTTCTGCTTTTAGGCTAGGTTTACCCAAAGTGTGCACTGTGCCTGAGTTCTACTTACTAGTCATACAAAGTCATTCAAGTGATTTCACACCTATTAGCATCCTGGCAAGCTATATTGTTGTCTCTTAGAACTCTCTTAGCTGCAGAGGCTACACTAGCACTGTTTAATGTTTGGCTGCAAGTTAAGGAAGTGAAGATTCAGATCAGAGAGACCTTTAGGTTTACGCCAACTGGATTTAGATATTCAAACTGGCAAAGATAAATAGGTTTTATGCCAAACTGTGGAAAATTATAGCCAAAGGAACAACATTTCCATGGAAACAAGCAGGAGGAGGCTGTCTTCCATGGCACATAAGGGTCAGGTTTGTGGAGATGCAAGCCCACTCAGAGTAAGAACATGTTTTTCATTGTAATAAACACAACTTGAATGAAAGAAACATGCTTTTATAGGCTATTTTTGGCTTTTATAGGCTATTTTTGGCGAAAGAGTTACATACTGTTGCTTGGCTAGTAAACAAGGGCTGGGCAGTTTCACTCTAAAATGTATCACTTTGGCTGGACTTAGTTAACTCAGCATGGTATAAATCCTAGTGTCTCAAGCCAGTACCATTAAAGTGAAAATGGCTTCTGGATGTGAGCCGAAACATCTTGATTGCAAATCAGTGTCCAGATCACCATCGTTAAAAAACTCCGTCATCTTAATTATAAATATTCTGTACTCTTTTTTTTTTTTTCTTGACAATTTGTTGATCTATTCTTCCCTCCCTAAACCCACTCTTTGTCTTCTGCAGAGGCCACGGTGCTGAGCTATGACGGCAGCATGTACCTGAAGATCATCGTGCCGGTGACCATGCACACAGAGGCGGAGGATGTAGCTCTGCGGTTCATGTCCCAGCGGGCGTACGGTCTCCTGATGGCCACCACGTCCAAAGAGTCGGCCGACACGCTGAGGCTCGAGTTGGACGGAGGGAGGGTCAAGCTGACTGTCAATCTGGGTAGGACCACCGTAGAGTCTGAGCTATGGTTATGTTATGAGATGTGGCGTGTTATTTGGTCAATCATCTACTCATCGACTGCTCTCTTCTGATCTGTTGTTAAACTTGTTTGGGTTTAGTTGGAAAGCATGGTCAGTTTGTTGATGGATTTCGCTGCATTATTAAATTAGATCCAGGTGTAATACAGAGCTGTTTTGGCAATGTACTTCCCTGGTATTATAATGCATAATTCAACAGTATATGTAGGTTTATAGCTCTGTTTTAGATTTCAAGACATTACAACGCTCAAAGAATAATTTCCTCAACAAACTGATAACATGGGCACAATAGACTTCTGTACATTCTTTCATTTAAGCCAATTCTCTCTCTCTTCCACCTCTGTGCTGTACCATCGTATCCCTGACCCATTCCAAAAAGCTCCATCGAAAAATACCAGGCCAGACTTCTGAGCCTTGCCCTACAAACCTGTCTCCACGTGGGCTGCTCTCTTCCCACTCCCCTCACGTACCATTTCCCACTGGAGCAGAATTAGCCAGGAGGTCACCATAATCCATTCCGGGAATTCCGATTACGGACGAGTGTTTGCGCAAGGACGGACAAATGAAATCTCTCAGAAGATGGATCATTTTCCTGCAATAAGTGTCTGAGAAATCTTTGAGTTCATTAACTTTTCATGACTGATAAATGGCAATGACTTTCCTGCCTGCTCCAGATACTCCAATTTGTGGAACCTTGAAGGAATTACGCGGTGGAGTGAGAAGATAAATGTGTGATCCGAATTTCAGTTTTAGACCACTGGAGACAGGGAGGCTAACTGATTTACCTATGCTGCTGACATTCCAGGAACACGATTCGTGACCGTTGTTGCAAAGAACTGGTCACCTTATTATGATGTCATTGGACTGTGACACACATCGGTATACTATATACTGCTTGTGTATTGTACATTTGAAATTGGATTGATTTTAAGGGGGAAAAAATAATAGTACAATACTGGCCAAGAACCTCACGATACAACATAGAGAGACATATCCCCAAACATTTATAACCATTATATAGATTAAAAAAAAAAAAAAAAAATACACTTTGGAATTTCATGTCCAGAGTGCTCCTAATATCAGAATAGAAATGATTTTGAATTAAATAGCTCACCTTTGCAGCTCAACAGAATCAGACTTTAAAGTCCTATATTACACTAAATGGATTCTTGTGAGCTTTAATCCATGTTAGAATGTTGTAACCTCATTAAAAGCATACCGAGATTGTGTTTCATTCACACATGTTTGAGTAGCCCTGTATTATTAATCTGTCTACATCTCCAAAGCTCAAAATGCTGCGTTCCACCTTGCGATGTCATGTAGGAATAGTTTTCAAGTTAGCAGCTACAGTTTACCTTTAGTTTTACCTTTTGTACCTTTAGTAGTTTAGTTTAGAGATTGGCAATTCCATGGCTGAAACCATCCAAATAACTTAAATGAAAATGTCTGGAGTTTAAAAACACAAAGGACCACTTCCTGTAATACTACATGACATCACAAGGTGGAACAGAGTTTTTTTTCTTTTTGAGAGAAGAACTCAGTCTAAATATGCTGGGTTTGTGTGTTGAACATGTGTAAATTAAACTCCAGGTATGTTTTTGATGAGGAAACAGCATTATAACATAGATCAGAAAAAAATTAGTAAATAAAAAAATAAATAACAGTTTAATGCAGATTCGGGTATCTAAGTCTGTAACTCGGCAATTTGTTGTAGACACATATTGTTATGAAGTCTGTCACAGTATTCCAAATTAATATTTTAGTACAGGCATGATATAACAGAAAATATATTGGTAAACTAAAAAAAAAAAAGGGCGAATAACTAGTTATGCTGGGTAGTCAATAAGCTCTGCCGATGTTTTGCTGAGGACTTTTTTCCATGTCCAAAATATATGTCATATACAGTATATAATATAAACTCATTTGAATGAAAAATGGTAAGTATAGATTGTAGACTGCACACTAAAGCTCTATCTTGATATAAGGTTCAATATCTAACCACATTCAGTATAGTAGAAGTCAATAGAAAACTAATCGGCTCTGTGCACAACAGCGCTCGGCAGCCTCACTGTTAGTGTCACTACTTCTGTACTATTGTCCAATTTTATCTCTATGAGGCTTTTGCTGAGGCACGCTTAAATTAATACATATTTAAAGATAAGGCAGTGGACAGGGAGCTGTGGGTGGATGGCACTGATAACATGTTAAACACTATACAAATAAAATTAATACTTCACCGAAGACTTTTCTGTGTTTAGAAATAAAAATGTTTGTGTCTCAGTATTAATTGTTAAATATTAAAACAACACCACAAAGTGAAGTATTCTACAAATAAAATAATTGCGTAGTCTTTATTTTAATTTATTTGAAATTTAAGAACTTTAAACCCCATACCCACGTGCTTAAAAAGTACAAATATCGCAAACATCTTGTATAAACCAATGACACAATAAAAGGTGACTATTCATTCAAGCTAGTTCTGCAATATCCAGTCAAATTATGTATCTGCAATGTCATCAACACATGGTTATCAGATTGCACAATGGGGCAAGAGGGGTAATAAAATATATATTCTTACCTTGTCCTGGCTAATGCGCTACGATGGAACTTTTCATCCCTTCAATGGCTTGTATGTCTGCGGCCCTTGGATCGGACAGTCAGAGAGACCAGCTCACCCAATGTGATGTTTTTGAATGGGACTTAACTCGAAACAGTTTTTAAAAATTCTTCGCTAGGAATTTGTTAGCAGCCATCATCGTTAGCGACATCATTAAAAGTGCTGCTAATACATCCCAGGATTGATCAGTTGGCCAAATCTTTCAGTAACAGCCACTTCCTAGTGTTGTAGCGTTCCTAATGACAAGTGACAAGATAATTTTTCATCATTTGAGGAATAATTAGTGTGCTTTTTAGATTTCAGCGCAATGTGATTACTTAGGAGAGATTTTGTTACAAGGAGTGATGCTGGTCCCTGGTTGTTTGTGTCCACTATTCTGTCGTGGTTGACGGCTCCAGTCCACAGCTCAGCCACTTTGCCACATGCACACGAAGTCTGCGGTCACAAGGGGGCAGGAGACAGTGGTTCTCATGCTTTATCATGATTTTAAAGTTTTGTCATTAGAGGGAGTTAGTGAAAAGCTGTTAGTAATAAAGAGTTAGCTAACTTTAAGATAAAAATGTAGATGCAATGTGGAATTTTTTAGACAAGTTAATCAAAGCTAGCATGATTTTATATCTTTATAGTGATTTTGCATAAGAAAATATGATATGATTTGCAAAACATGGAATAATAATAACATGATACAGATGATGTAAGTTAAGTGTAACATTGCAAAAAATTTAAATTGTTATTTCAAATATAGATTTTTAGTTAAAGAAGTCAACAACAAATTGATTTTTTACCTTATTACATCATATTTTAGTCACATCCCTAAACAGTAATACAGAAAAAAAGAAAAAAAAATGTTTCAAACTCTAAAATGTATCAGTATGTACAATATAAGTCGTACTTTAGTGCATATATAAAAATGGTAAATTGATAGACGAGTGTTTTACATTTCAGTACTAGCATAACAAAGAGAACCACTTTTTTCGGAATGTGAAATTAATATTTGACTTTGCCCTTCAGTCACGTTTTACAGTCCGGATCAGCAGATAGAATATTATCTGCAAAAGTAAATATGACCATCTTATATACTGTTATTACCTATATATGACTTGTGTGCACCAGGCTGGAGGTGGCTGGGTTTTGCTGACCACCCTTTTTCAATGTAATTTTCACCGTGGGCTTTCTCATGCTCTGAGAACTGCAGAAGGCAAGTGGAACTCAACATGTTGAGAATATACAGTATATCTACAGTTTATTAAAACAGAATAAATGTCAGACAATGCATCTGGTTCTACTTTCATTTGAACTACTTGAACTAAAATGTATAATCCCCGCATACAATATATTTGTTATTATGGTAATAAATGAAGTTGGGAGAATTTAAGAGGCAAGCAGATGGAAGCTAAATCTTTGAGGGTGAGTGATAAAACTTAGCTAGATAAAACTTGAACATGACATACAATAATAATGACAAAACATATATAAACTCGCCTAGTGTATGCTGCTGCAGTGAAAATGTCATTTCACAGTTTATTCACTGTGCCAAATGTGCATACATTTTCCAAAACAATATACTAGAACTGGATAAACTAATATTTCAAATTCACTGCTCTTTCCTTAAGGATAGTTACAATTTGAAGAGGCCATTTTACTAAGTCCATATAACAGGTTTGATACTACTCATACATCATAATCACAACATAGTTAGTTTTTTTCTTGTGTGAGAATCTCTATTATGTTTATAATGAGTACTATCATTGCTGAAGGCAACAGACATTTAGAGAAAGACATTGCAAATTAGCCTTGGCTATAAATATTGTAGTATGATACATGCCTAACTTGTCCCTATAAAATCAATCAATAATAAATTAATAAATATATGTATTTTTCTAAATATTACCCACTAATAAATAAACAAACAATATACATATAAATATCCATAAATACACCTGTTATTAGCACTTTAAAATAGAAAACACTGCAAACATAAATTTAAACTAAATCAAATGAAGAGTTCAATTGCAAAACATATATCCTTGCCAAGAGGCTGCCAATCTGCACCTGATGGTGCCGATTGGCAGCCTCTCTTCTGTCAGTCTGCCCCAGGGCAGCTGTTGCTACAGTGGTATCTTACCACAACCGAGTGTGGAGTGAATGAATAATGAGTACAGCTACCTAAAGCACATTGCAAGTGTGAGGCCTTATTATTATTTAGATTGCAATAAAATGCAAATGGGTTTTGAAAACATTTCTATTCAAAGAGTAAACAGCAAGCCTCTGATCACTTTTTAAAATGGCTTTGACCTGTTTTTGCAAATGAACTCTTCAAATTATTATATTTTAAAAACGTATTATCCCAGAGCAACAACCTTAATACATATCAAGCTGTAGCGTATTGTAGTGACAATCATAGTCATAGCGTGCCTTGCCTTCTGCTGTGCTCTGAAAGGACATGCACACATATTGACACGTTTAGCTTCAGTCTGAAAGGGTGGTCATGACTAGGAGCCCGTCCCCGGATGGTGGCCCAGAGCATTGCTTGGTTGTCTGCAGAATGTTCTTTGAAGGATGTAAAATGTTTTTTTCTCTCTCTCTTTCTCTCTTTCTTTCTTTCTCTTCTTCCTCTTTTGGTTTGATCTCATTTCGCTCTCTCTCTCCGCCAGATTGTATCAGGATAGACTGTAGCCTCAGTAAGTTCTCCTATGCATTTTTATGACTCTAATGTACCTGTCTTTCTTGTGCTGCTTTGATAAAGTGGTCCTTTTCGGGAAGTTTTATGACATTTTCCGCCAAATCATTCCGTTCCCCTTACATCCATCTTTCCGTGTCTTGTCTCCGGTGAGTTCGTTCGGAGTCACTTCAGGCTATGCAGTATATTGGAAATGCTCCCGTTCTAAATACATGTGATAGAGGTGTTCTGTTAAAGCATTATTACAAATTATTTTTGGACAAACAAGTGAAAATGCATACAGGCTAAAAACTACAATGAATCCAAATGGTAGTAATAGCAGCCAGTTTAGCAGTATATATTTAGCAGGATTAATTAAAATAAGTAAAGTAAAATAACTAATTTCTTAGTTATTTTACTTCTAGATTGCATTTTGAAGGCTTTACATGTCTTTTTACCTAGCTTTTTATGCTGAAAAATAAACTAAAATTAAAAAAGGCATTCCTCACTGTCAGTGGGCTATAATATGGGTTTGGCTATAATCTTAATCTCAAAGAAGGATGCTCCAAAGTCTGTTTTTAACATAAATCTATTTCTGTGGGATCATGCAGGTGAAAAGAAACATCCTGTACCTTTTAAATCAATAGTTGCTATCATCAAAGCTGGTTTGCTCTGTAGTGCAGACAACTTGAGCATATCCAAATGATACAATGCAAGATATAAACACAATTGCATTGACGATTAACATAGTAAAAGCCAAAGTTAAATCTGTCAACTGGACAAAAAGTTGTAGGAGTGAAGTCGTTTAGCTGCTCATCCAAGCCGCTTCTTCAGTTCAGTCAGATTGGTGGTGGACATCTGACCAGAAACTACGACTTTTTGTCCAGTTGACAGATTTAACTTCGGCTTTTACTATGGATCCGATCTGGACGACTGAGGGATTGCACTGACATTGACGATTACATAAATATCAGCTTGATCTTTTCCAAATACTACTGTGAAATCACATTTGAAAATTGAATAAAGCACTGTTCAAGTTAAATACGCAAAAGGTCTGTAGGGCTGTAGTTTAAAGACATTTTTGGTTGACTAAAGACATGTTCAGTATATTAATAATTTGACTTAAAAAGGGGCATGGCACGGTGCTGGAAAAAGCTCTCAAAATGATTACTATTTAACAAAAAACTACAATATACACAAAGAAGAGCTAACAGCATCTTCATAAGAAAAAAGGCAGATTAAGATTGCCCAGTCACAACCAAAACTCCAGGTAACTCACTCCAAACTAAATTGTTATAATACTAATAAAATAATAATTAGCCGACAAAAAAAAAAAAAGTGTTTATTTTAATAGATTATTTTTTAAGACCAAAATTAAGTTTGTCTTTATACCTTAGGGTGTCAATTCCCTGTGATGGTTTCTGTGTCCTGTGATGTTGCTGTGCCGTGTCCAGTCAGCTGATTTAAACAGGACGGCAGATGGCGCTGTCGTTCCGCCTCCATCGGTAGGAAGACAGCACCATCTGCAGTCCGGCTTCTTCAGGACAGTATGCCAGGTGTGTGAGAGTAAAAAAAGCCCCCCTCGTCCCGGTTTAGAGTCCCGGACACACCGCAGCAACATCATATGCCCACTCTGAGGAACACCGCTAGTGAGCAGTCGAAACTATCAGGTATGAAAACAACTCAAACCTTGGCCTGAAAAATGAAAATAAAAATCTAATCAAATAAATGATCAGAAAACCAGATTAACTTCATTAGCGGAAAAAACGGTCTATTACGAGGCAATTCATTGAAAAAAATACTAAAGGACTACCGCTGTACTGTTAATAGTATTTTTTTTTTTTTTTTTTTTTTTTTTTTTTTTTTTTTTTTTTTTACAAACTAGCTTTAACTAAAACAATGATTTATTATCAACTCTGCTTAGCATTCCTGTACTGTGCAGCTCACATCTCCATGGCAATACTAAAAATCCCCTCATATCTAATAACTATATTTGCTCTGTGAAAAATTCAATTAATGCTTAATTTGGCGTTGCTGGCAGGATCTTATATCATTCTCTCCCTTTTGCTTTCCATTTCTACTCCTACCTTATTTTTTTTCCCCCCCTTCACATAACCCAGTCCATTCATTTTCCTGTCAACCATCATTCTAAAACCATTTCCCGAAAAGGGCGGCTTGACACTCCCATGTCGAAATGCTCCCGTCCTCTTTTATACAATGTTGATTCGCGGCTCTGCTCAAATGCATACCAGGTGGTGTCTGTTTTCTATGCGGGACAAACTCTAAGCTTTGGCCCCTAGAAAGCTAATTGCGTATCCGCTGAGAGACGCTATACCACCTGGTGCGTGCTTGTTTAGCCAGCGAGCTAATGTTTTCCTACCCCATGCTGACAGAATGATAGCAAACAGTTATTTCTATGGCGACCGCTGACAATTGAACGAGCGGCCCACAGGTAAGTGCTGCCGGGAGCGGTGACAGAATACAGGGGAAATGCATGCATGTTGTGACTGTGGGTTTCATTAGAATGGGACTGGGCAACTTTGAGAAGCTCTTCAGAATAATTCTCTTAGACGTTGTGTATGAGGAAATGCAAAGGAGTAAAGCAACATAAAGGAGTATTCTAGTAATTATTTTGTTTTCATTAACATTACATAACATTCGATTCTCAGACCAAAGTTTGCATTTGACATGATCTTTTATGCATCACACATGTACAAACATGAATTTCAAACCATCAACCTTTGGATCAGAGGATGAACACTCTACCAACTGAGATACCAACACATCTGAAGTTAATTTATTTTATTTACAATTCTATTGAAATTGTTAGCGATTAATTATGTGGTAGGGAAATGCTTCACTGACTTGCTTCACAACAAAAAATGCCTCTGTGAATATGTTATGTTTTATCAAGTGTGTCAATACTGTCATCATAGCATTTCAATACACTTATTTCCAGCATTATTTAAAGCAAAGTGGACCTTTTATTTTCTGCTGCAAGAGCGATGCTTTTGCAATGATAAATTCATAATCAGTGGTGGAACGTAACAAAGTAAAAGTAGGAAAATACTATACTTAAGTACAAATTTTAGGTATCTGTACTTTACTTAAGTAAAGTGGATACTTTTACTTTTCTGTATTTGAAAGAAGGTATCTGTACTTTCTACTTAGCTACAATTTTGAACTGGACTGAGAAGGTAATTTTTTGTTGTATTACGGTTTGAGACCTGCTGAAAAGTGTTAGGGATTTATTTTTAACACGTTCGTAGTTTGAACGAACAAAATTTACAAATAAAAATAGCTAGGAAAACAAATACAAAAAAATATTGATTTAATTGTTACTGTTGAACAAAATTCAGCACAGATCTTTATGAGAATCAATATATTTGAAGCCTTGTAAGACCTCAAAATCTGCATGAAAAACATACTATTTGACTCTTTCAGTACATTTATAAAAAAAAAATACTTTAATACTTTTAAGTAATTTTTTCCATGTGATACTTTGACTTGAATTTGTTTTTTTGTTTTTTTTTGCTCCAGTAAAATTGAGCACTTCTTCCACCACTGTCCATAATTTAGAACATAAAGAACCTCACTGCTGATTGTCTTTAATGGATAATGGTGAGATGGTAATATTTATAAATCAAATGAGAAGCACATATTACACATGTTGTGTATTAACCATATTCATTTAAAGGCACACACGAATTCATGACAAATAATGGTACTATTTTGTTTTAAGATTTATGATGCATGATGTTGCACTGTGTATCTTTTCTGGTTTGAGGCTTGCCAGCTCCTAGTCTCCATGGAGATATCTTCGCTTTGCTTGCAGTTTTCCACCATATGGCATTAAACTTATCAATTGGGCATTTATCCAATGACAGGTGCTTTTATTGACAAAAATAAATTTGTCAAAAAAATTTGCCTCTCCACACATCTGACCTCTAACTCGTTTACCATGGAACATTCCAGGAAAAGCAAAAAACTGTAATCTTTGAGCTGTCTGTGCTTCAGGCTCTTTACAAATGTAGACTTTTAAACTGACCCCTCTGGCCATGTTAAAGCTTCTCCCCTCTGGAAGAAGATATCGCTCCATTAAATGCAGTGGTGGAAGTACTCAATATTGCCACTTAAGTAAAATATCCAAGCAAAAAATACTCAAGTAAAAGTAAAAGTATCACAAAAAATATATTTAAGTAAAAGTACTGTACCCATTTAAAAATGCACTTAAAGAGTAAAACATTTAAGTATTTTGCACAGATTGTGAAATCTAGTCAAGCTTCAGCTGTAGTGATACTGATTTGTGTCGTATTTTGTAACAGAAACAATCAAATCTATAGCTTTTTTTTGGTTCTTTTTGTTCTACCTTTCATTTGCACATTTCTGTTTGCTCAAATTTTGAGACATGAACCCCTCTGCCATTTCAGCTGCTCTCAAGCAATATTAAAAATAAACCCAAAAAAAAAACGTTTCAGTTCGGTTCACAAATGTAGTGGAGTAAAAGTAAAAAGTACCTAAGATACCTAAAGTTTATACTTAAGTACAGTGCTTTTCTACTTTTACTTTATTACATTATACTACTGATTAAATGTAAGATTTCTCCCCATTCCCATCTTAGTCGGTGTAGCTTGTTTATTTCATAGCGTCACTGTGTTCTCTGTAATTCTATCTCGTGCTTTTTTTATGTGGCTGTTTAAAATATCTCATGATGCACTTTGAGTTTCCTGCACATGTTTGACAATGTCCCTTTTCACTACAAATGGCAAATAAACTAACCTAAGCAGGTTGTCCAGAAAAGTTACGTAATATACCTTTAATAGACGAGACCATTGTGAGAGGATATTTCCAAGTAACCATTTTGAAGTCATTGTAACACATGCAACGATCTTCCCTATACCGTCCCTGTAAATCACATCTGAATCTAAAATGGCTCCTCAAAATGCAAATCGCAGACGCATATGCATTATGTGTGGGTGTACTAGTTCCTCTCTTCTCCCCTGATCTGTCTTAAAAGCACTTGTACCCTACTTATGGAGAGCAGCCGCAACTTCAAAGCGCTGGTGCTGGAAGAGGGCTCGGCTATGGCAAATTACTCTGACTGTGCTGTGGAGAGGTTGTGACGCACATTAAAAAAAAGAGCGGGTGTAATGTCGCAGTTTGGCCACCAGATGTCAGAAATGCGCTTTGGGTTTGTTGTGGGAAAAACTGCAGTAAGAGAGGAGGAGGATGTTTGTAACCTTGTGGATGAAGTCATAGCAGTTGAAGTGTGGAACATTGGGGATGCAAATTTTGAATCAGATTTTATGATTTTGTTGTTAAATAAATTCATTTTTCATTCATCACTTTTCCAGAATTTCCAGAGTTTCAGAATTAGGGAGTGGCTGTGACTAATCTAAGATATGTAATTTCAAAGTATACAAAAATATAACACTTTATGACTTCAGGATTGCTTCAAATAAATTTTTGTCTATTAAAATTATAATCTATATCCACCTTATTCTGGAAGTGGCTGTTGGTGCCGCCATCGCCATTGGGGTTGTATTATTTTGTTGCGAGGCTGTCGATCTTGAGAGCAAATAAGTTCTATTGGGACTACAGACCCGTTTTAAAGCCTCCCAGAGAATCGATGCATTGTTGACTTGTTGGTGCACATGAACATTGAGCATTTTACAGAAATCCACGTGCTTTATATCATATTTTAGTGGTGAACTTTTCGCAAATTTTCCATTAAAATGAATGGGATTCTCGCTTAACTGGAAGCACCACCACAGAGAAAGTGCAGTTTAGTTGCATTTAGGGGCAAATGTGGGCAGGGTGAAATAAAGTCAATAATACATCAAAACAAGCACAAAGGTGTAGAAGTATACAGAATACACTGAGTTCACAGTTTAGAATTTGATGATGTCATAGTTACAGATGGAGGGCAAGAGCCTTTATAACACTAAGGGAGATTTATAGTTTTTGAAAGAAATATCCAAAGTTATGATTCACATTTGTTGAACCTTATCATTCATTGTTCAGGATTGGCACCACAAACTTGCCATATTAATCATATGTCTTAAATCATAGACTGTGTATAAATGGACATAGCTAACCTGCTAGCCCCTGCGCTCCAAATAGGAAGTGAGCATGGGCATGACTCTGGATCCATCGACTCTGGCTCCAATTCAGTTTACATTGGAAAACTGTCACCCCTCTCTTCATAACTGCTGCTGCTTGTCATTTTGGTCTTGAAATGTATCCATCCATCCATTTTCTTTCGCTTATTTGTGGCCGAGTCACATGGGACAGCAGTCTAAGCAGGGACTCCCAGACTTTCCTCACCCCAGACACCCAGACACGTCCTCCACCTCCTCCAGTGGGACCCCAAGGAATTCCCAGGCCAGCTGAGAGATGTCGTCCCTCCAGATTGTCCTGGGCCTTCCCCGTGGGCCTCCTCCCGGTGGGACATGCCCAGAACACCTCCCGAGGGAGGCGTCCAGAAGGCCCGAGCCACTTCAACTGGCTCCTCTCAACGTGGAGAAGCAGTGGTCTTGAAATGTTTTTATTAACCAGCTCTATGTGATCCTGGTATTCTTATTTCACTAGTAGACAAATAAATCAAGACATGAACATTAATAACAGACAAAACAGGTGCCTTCTTTCCCCCGAGGCTGTTCCCACTAGCGTTAGCAACAGGTTTGATTGACAGCGTTGCTAAACTGCCCTGTCCGTACTAAACCAGTGGCGTGGATGAAAAGGGGCGTTAACTTCAACAGCCTCACTGCGGATTGGCACTTTGGTTGCTATGATACTCATGGTCGAAATTCCAAATATGGAATTCGCCCCTATTACTGCTAGCCTCGACGAGCTTCATTTGGCTGGAGCTGAACGTGATGTCACACTCACTTGGTCCACTTCTGTAAAACAGTCCTTTCAAACTGAACAATCACATCTTGAAAAATGCATCACTTTTTTGAAGCTATTGTGAAACAAATGTGTTCTCTTGTGTCTATGCATGCCAATCAGAATATGTTGACCTTTGTGCAAGTTTTATTTATTTTTTTTTTTTATTTCATGTGGATAGGCCCAGTAATTATAGAGATATTAACCATAGACAAAGTTAACCAGCAAATTCCACCACAGAATTCAGGTCATTCTTGGTAAAAGGTTTGGTAATGTCTGGTGTACAAAACAGAACATTAGACAGTTAAAATATATATACACTTGCTATTATCCCTTGTCATTCTAAGCAGCAGCAATTTTGATGGGGAAAAGATACAATACTTCATACATTACTAAATCGTATATTCCCATCTAGTACAACCCACTGATGCAATACCTTAATACTATATGTGGACTTCAGTTGAATTGAGTTCTAGTTATTTCAAAAAAGGGTTTTATTTAACCTTTGGGTGTCGGGGTTGACTGCTCATACCACTGTACAGCACACTCCTTCACGGATAGCCAAGTTTTGCAATGCATTAAAACATCTTGACATTCTTAGAAAAGCATAGACTATATATATTTAAAGGACCTTTATCCATTTTTTTTCCCATGTATTTGAGCAAAAATGGCTTTGCCCCACCATAGATAAATTTTATAAGCAGCTCTTGAGGTCAAAATATGCTCGCTGTGTCTAATTCTAAAGCATTTTATTGTTCAAGCATCAGGAAGTCCAAGGGTGGCATTCTAGTTGTTGTTTGTGTTACAGAAATGGTAAAACTCTGGTCTCTGAGAGTTGAGAAAAGCTCTTATAAACTCCTCGCAGTGAATAATTAGTAGTATGCATCATTATGCATAAGGTGAGTGAGGAATTATGTTGGAGCAGTGCAAATGAGCTAGTTTGTTTTTCACTTTCTTTAAACTGTAAAAAATCAGGAGCAGCACCCTTAAAGCATAAATACAATTTATTCAAAGGTTTGACGTCTCAGAACTGTTACTGAAGCTTGAAAAATTGGAAATATTGCTCGAAAGATTTTTTATTTTCTGCAGAAAATTTGATTCAATGGCGGTGATAAATCAAGGGAAACATCAAGAATCATTATTTCTCGGTGGCTAAGTAAACGTATTACCACGTGCACGCTCACAAATCATCCATGCAATTACAGCTACCCGTAATAAGGCACAAATGTTAGTCATCCACATGTCACACGAATAAATAAGTATCGCTGGTGGCACATTTCTCAGTATCTGATGGAAATTAATCTGATTTGACTTTAATAATAATACATTTTGGGGAATATTTTGTCACACAATAACATCTTGATTGTAATTCTTAGATGTTTTATTTTGGACTAAATAACTGATTTTTATTCTGGTAGTTTGAAAATATTATTATTATTTTTGTGTGTGTGTTTTACTGTGTTGGTGGTTTTGAGTTGAGATAGAAGCTTAGTGGTTAGAATGATTTAAGTAGTGAAATGATTGAAACTAGCCTAGTCAACTTGCAGCCCAGGACTGACAATGGCCAGTGGCCCTCTGCCCTCTGCAACATGTTGTTGAATAGTCCTGTATGGATTTAGAAACACAGGAGTAGTGAAGTGTCTTGCCCAAGGACCCAACAACAGCATGATGTGTGAATGAAATTCAAAGCTTATACCAGTGCTTAATCAATTAGTGGGACCTCATATTTATTTCAAGATACCTCTGTAAAAGTAATTCATGTTCTGAACATCTTGAATGAACAGTTATGTTCAGCTGTGTTATATACCTTAAATATTTGTGTCGCTATTGGCCTTTAAACATGCTTTTGAGTACCTTTGCTTTAGCATCTCATATTTTAGAACTTAAAATAATGAATAATAATGTATAAAATCGGACATTGTTTTCCAGCTTTAGTCCTCCCCAGACTGAAGTCTGGTGTGGGCATCATCTACTGACAGCAGAGGGCATCATGTGGAAAAAAAAATAAATATACAATAAAAATACAAAGTTGTAAAAAAACAATTTGATGGCGCTAATCATATTATAGGACTAGCCATGCAGTTCGGCATAAAAACACAGTGTATTCAGAAAGCCACAAAATACAATTCATTTATACACTGGACATTTTAAAGACGGAGAGAGACACAAATTTCAAAGATACAGTGTATAGAAGAGGCAGAAACAAGAGACGCCTTGGTAATAAGTCTTTTCTCACGGCAGAAACACACCAAACGCACAAACTTTTATTAGACCCTCTGATTGGTAACTTGACAGTTGCAAATATGTGTTTCTCATTTCTGCCATCTGGAAAGAAATTACCATATCAGGAGTGTCATCACATGCACGTCAACCCACGTGGTGTACCACACGCTGCCCATGTGGTCTAGCATATGTGGAAAAACCACACGAAATCTAAAAACCTGCATCAGTGAACACAAAAGCTCAATAAGACGGCAAGATGTGGACTCTCCTGTTGCTGTTCATTTTTAAACAGTTAAAACATGACGTCTTCTCTTCGCTTCTGCGGGATTGAACAGGTGCCCGCTCCACGGAGGGGGGGCGACCACGACCGCACGTTAAAAAGACGCAAAGCCTATTCGATTTTTAACTTACAAACACTTAGTCCAAAAGGCTTAAATGATGGAGCTATGGAGCTATTGTTTAATGTAATGTTGTGATGTGGATATGTAGAGGGCTGTTTTTTGCCCTCCCTCTGAGCTATGAGGGAGATGTATGGGAACTTGTTGGGGGTGTCAGTTATGTCATTTATGTTGTTTTTTTTAACAAAAATGTAAAAATTATAGTATATAACTGCTACTTTTTCTGATTGATAATAATTTATAATTTTTTAGTTATTATCCATGCATTTTAACTCACAAAAAACGCTTGTACAGTGAATTATGCACAATCTCATGGGTATATTGGGGTCTGATTGGGAATGTATGCGTCTTCAATATTATTGGTTGATTAAACTGAAGGGGGCGGTCCCTTAACTTATATAAGGGGAATGGAAGGGGCTGTCCTCATACCCGAGGAAGGTCAGAGTGACCGAAACATTGTTTAGAATAAAATTGCATTAAGAGTGAGACAGTGTGCGGGAGTTTCCTTTATTCTTCAGACAAAGTGCTTCTCCTCCCACGCACCTGTCGCCCAGTCAGGTGTGCAGAGTTTACACAGAAACAATTTATTATAGGGAAATTTGTCCATCTTTCAGTGTCGCTGGGGTATCTCCTCAAGAGCAGTGGGCATCTGTGTGATCTTGTTGCTAGACTTGGTCATGTTTTGGGTTGATTGGGGGAAACTGGAGTGCCCAGAGGAAACCCATCCAGACACAAGGAGGAACATGCAAACTCCACACATAAAGGCCCGAGTGACCCAGGAATCAAACCTGGAACCTTTTTGCTGTGAAGTGCCAGTCACTCAGTCACCATGCTGCCAGAAATGCTGTGAATGAGTCTGTCAATTATTTATAGACTTAACTGATCCAACAATCCTAGGAAAAATCAAATTGTGTGTTTTCTGAGGTTCAGAGGAAAACCACTTTTTACGGAGAATTACTGAAGCCACCATAAATGAAGCAAAATGCAACTCCAGGTATGCTTTAGATGAGGGAACAATATTACAACATGGCTAAAAGCTAAATTTTGCACAATATGTGTCATTTAAAGCAAAGTTTAAAGTTCTTAACCTTTTCAATCTCTGGGCCCAACTTTCTCTGTACAAAGTAACCCATGGCCCGAACTCAAAATAAATGCATTATATTTGATGCATTGTATTTGGTGGTTGCGGCCCGACCCTATTGGTAAGAATCGCTGTTTTAAAGTGTCTTACCTTCATGGAGCTATCATATTTCTATATCCAGAATGTCCACCCATTTGTCAATCTTTTAGACCTTTATATTCTCAGATTTCAACGCTTTGAACCTGGCAGCTCTATGTCCCTCTTATTATGTCTTTATTGCGGGTTTCTCTGACCTTAGCTTCCACCTTTTATTGCTGACAGATATGATATGGACTTTAGCTGGTACAGGGGTTACTGGGTCACTTTGTTGACGTCTGCTCAGAGGATGCCCTTTAAGTGGTGGGCAGCTTCTGCTCTCAGCGCAACATCAGCTGAATTGTGCTTTGACATATGGGTCGACATGTAGGGCATGGCTCCCCCTTCTGGTAATGTCACACACCCACATTTTATCACCTGCAAGAGGTCATAGCGTGTCATCCATATACGGAGTTCAAAGATAGCCACCCACTACTAGTAAGCTTTACATTAATTTGTATCTAGAGTATGAAAGAAAACTGCCTACAAAGTTTAAAAGGACTGCCCAGATTAGGAAAACAAATAACCTTATTAGATAGAGAACTGTGATTATATTTGCACTGTTTCATTACTGTGTAGTCACATGAAGGATACAACCACAGTTTGAGTACCTCAGTGACAATAATCAGATCAAAAAATATGCTGAACTGATCCAGCAAGTATATTGTTTGATCACAAAAAGTGACTGAAATATTAAAGCAACATCGTGTGGATTTTCTGGGGTGGCACATCACTTTCATGACTCTGTGGTAATAATTTAACCATACTTTCTGGGGATAGATATGGTGCATGTGAATTATTGCCAGGTTTGGGGAGAGGCAAGCACACTCACCGTAAGGACACATTTTTCTGTGTTTTTTTCAGTGCCAATAAAAAAAACATAAAAAAAAATAAAAAACATCCATTTTTTTTTATTTTATTTTTTTTTTTTCGTGAAAAGTTATACATTGGGGATTTAACTAAATCTGCAGTTGTAACACAGTTGTAGTTGCCATTTTTTTTTCTGTTTTCATACACTTTATACTTCAGCATCTCCAACATAACAATATTATTTTTATTTCTCCTTCAGAATACAATATCTTGTGTATCTACCCTAAACTTATTTGATTTATTATTTACATCTCTTGTCAACAATTAATACAACAAAACAAATTATAGTTAATTATTTCAACTTACTTAATAAACTTACTCATGCTCAAAATTCATTCACATTTGCAGCTATTCTTGTATTTTATTGTTAAGCTAATTACTGCTTAGCTAATAAACATTCAGTAGTGTGACTTATTTTTAATCAAAGTGAATTTTGATTGAAACTTAAGGACTTTGCCGCGCCTGGGGAGGCTGGCGAGTGGTGTGCAGCAAAGCGGCTCCACTTGACTGCGACGCGGGGGTGCTGAAAACATAAACTTAATAATTTCGGCGTCCGTCTGTGAAAGAGTGGGCCCGCTGTTCGATAGAAGGACAAGTTTTTTTTCATGCACGGCATAGGGAGGAAGTGAAAAAAAAAAAAAAGATGAATGCGAAAGTATGGAGGGAGTAGTGGATGACAGATGGGACAGGAGCAGTGGAGTAGCCGAAGGATCTCATTTATGCGGATTACTTAATATTATAATACTCTGTTACATTTACTCAAGTAACTTTTTAAAGAAATTCTACTTTTCAAATTACTTTTTTAGCAGTATACTTTTATTCTTACTTGAGTAATGTTTTTATTGAAGTAACAGCAATCTTACATAAGTAAAAGTTAGTTGGTGGTTACTCGTCCCACAGTGAGTGAGTCTACAATGACAAAAGCTTTATGTTGACAATATGACATTATATGTGTTTCTTGCATTGCTCCTTCATATATAATGTAGTTTTTTGTCATTTGTGTGTCTATCGCTTGAAAATACCAGAAATATTTGTGTTATCTAATCTTGTCCTTACATTTAAATTTAAACTTCTAATATATATATATATAATATATATATATATATATATATATATAATATATATATATATATATATATATATATATATATATATATGGATATATATGTGTATATATATATATATATAATATATATATATATATATATATATATATATATATATATATATATATTATATAATATATATATATATATATATTATAAATCAGATGTCACACATTACTGAAACTATTCTGAACACAGTAATCCAACATGAATTTGCTAAATATATATATAGAACTGCCTTAAATCTGTGTGGCATTGATTCAACAAGGTGCTGAAAGCATTCTTTAGAATGTTAGCCCATATTGATAGGATAGCATCTTGCAGTTGATGGAGATTTGGGGGATGCACATCCAGGCAATGAAGCTCCCGTTCCACCACATCCAAAGATGCTCTATCGGGTTGAGATCTGGTGACTGTGGGGGGCCATTGTAGTACAGTGAACTCATTGTCAATGTTCAAGAAACCAATTTGATTCGAGCTTTATGACATGGTGCATTATCCTGCTGGAAGGAGCCATCAGAGGATGGGTACATGGTGGTCATGAAGGTCATGAAGACATGGTCAGAAACAATGTTCAGGTAGCCCGTGGCATTTAAATGATGCCCAACTGGCACTAAGGGACCTAAAGTGTGCCAAGAAAACATCCCCCACACCATTACACCACCACCAGCCTGCACAGTGGTAACAAGGCATGATGGATCCATGTTCTCATTCTGTTTACGCCAAATTCTGACTCTACCATTTGAATGTCTCAACAGAAATCGAGACTCATCAGACCAGGCAACATTTTTCCAGTCAACTGTTCAATTTTGGTGAGCTAGTGCAAATTGTAGCCTCTTTTTTCTATTTGTAGTGGAGATGAGTGGTACCCGGTGGGGTCTTCTTCTGTTGTAGCCCATCCGCCTCAAGGTTGTGCATGTTGTGGCTTCACAAATGCTTTGCTGCATTCCTCGGTTGTACCGAGTGGTTATTTCAGTCAACGTTGCTCTTCTATCAGCTTGAATCACTCTGCCCATTCTCCTCTGACCTCTAGCATCAACAAGGCATTTTCGCCCACAGGACTGCCGCATACTGGATGTTTTTCCCTTTTCACACCATTCTTTGTAAACTCTAGAAATGGTTGTGCGTGAAAAACCCAGTAACTGAGCAGATTGTGAAATACTCAGACCGGCCCGTCTGGCACCAACAACCATGCCATGCTCAAAATTGCTTAAATCACCTTTCTTTCCCATTCTGACATTTAGTTTGGAGTTCAAGAGATTGTCTTGACCAGGACCACACCCCTAAATGCATTGAAGCAACTGCCATGTGATTGGTTGTTTAGATAATTGCATTAAGGAGAAACTGAAAAGGTGTTCCTAATAATCCTTTAGGTGAGTGTATATGTGTTTGTGTGTGTGTATATACACACATACATACACAAATACACACCATACATACACACACACACCACACACACACACACACACACATATATATAATATATATATAATATATATATCATTATATATATATAATATATATCATATATATATATAATATATATATATATTATATATATATATCTGTTTAGTTAGTTATACCTAGAGCCATAGAGTCAAAATTTGTATCAGAGCTCAAAAAGTCACAATGGACCGGGCCGGGCATCTTTAAAACAATTGCATAACAACATTATTATGATTCCATATAATGGAGTCAGTTTAGGTACTCCCGACCTCTACTGGCCATACATTCTGCTACTTTACCCTTTAGGCAAGACACTTACCTACCTTGCGTCCTTATATCTGCTGAGAATTAGTGTCTGAGAATAGTGCCTTTAAATGTTTGAGTGAGCAAATGGGTGAAGCAAAAATGATGATGATGATTATTTATTATTATTATTATTATTATTATTATTATTATTATTATTACTAATAATAATAATAATAATAATAATAATAATAATAATATAATAATTATTATTATTATTATTATATTATTATTATTATATTATTATTTTTATTTTGTGCTAAAATAATAAAGCTGGAAGCAAATAAAGGACAGTTTGAAACATTCATTTTTACAGCAAGTTTAGTTTTTCTTCCCATATCACATGATTGCATTAGTATGTATTCATATAATAATTCACCATGAAAATGCTATTGATTTCCATTTAACACTGGCTTATATCACCACAGCCTTGCACTACTGTATTTAATGAACAGATTTTTACACATAATTGCGCTTTGCTGAGTGTGTGGACCATAGCTAATGGTGATAACTAAAGAATCTCCATAGCCATAATATCAGCAGCCTAATAGTATTTAAATTATCTATTGATGATCTGAACATGTGACCTTCATACATTCATTCTTGGTAATATGCTGCTGGAACACTAATTTGATTAGCAGTTCAAGTTTAATGCTGAAGTCCTTAGCTAAAAGTTTCATGGTCAAACACATCATATATAAGACGCTGTATGCTGGAAAGTATCTTGCCCAGGGACACACAGTAGTACACTCTAAGATAGGGCTGGACAGCAACATCTGAGTGCAGGGTGAATAATCACACACAGTTGCACACTTCCAGTTCAACTGCACTTTCTCTCTCCAAGTATCATTCAAAAGCTACAGCAACCATCTTCTCACTCATCTTCACTACAGCCGCAGAACCATCTCATACGCCCTCAACTCTCCATTTCAGCCAATTCAGTTTCCATTAACTCTTCCAAAACAGTATTTTCTTCATAGCTGGCTCCATTTCATTGCTGCTGTTATAAACTGCTGTAGTCTAAGCACCAAAGTTTTTCTGTTAATTGCACTAATTGCAATTGTATTATACCTGGTTGGACATATCAATTATGTAATAAGACTATTTAATGATCATAGTTGGCTGAGAAAAAAAATCAATTTATATACAGTTGTTGTGTAGTTCTTGAGAGATAAATAACAGTGGCATAACACAATGTAGATCGGTTTTGCCTTATTTTATTTGGCAGATACTTAAGTCCATAGTATCAGAATCTGTATTGGAAACTAAAAAACCTAGATCCATTACATCCCCTAGTTTCAAGTTACATTTTGAAGAATATAATATTGTGTTTTAAATGTCAATTAATGCCCACAAATTGCATCAAAGTCGGTTTTAAAGAGAAAAAATAAATAAATAAATTTAAATAAATAAACATAAAACCATTATTGGCTCAAATATTAGTTTGCACAAATGCTTGCCAATACCATATTAACACCAATATATTTTCAATCCATACTCTTTATTATGGAAATATCTTGAACAGTTGTCATGTATTAGCAAGCACCTTTCTAGCTTCCCTTGTTTGCATTTCCATCTCCTCAACGTCTATTTCCAACCAGATGGTATGGCTACTGTCTGGTCCCAGATTGAATGTGAAATTAGCTCCATCGGCGGGCTGACGAATAGTGAGTCATCAGAAGGTTCCATGGCCAGATCGATGTCAACCAAGGATAAGCGGTTTGTTGTGTATGTCATTTGCAATGGGAAGGATATTTGGGAGTCGCCCTCATGAGGAAGAAAGAGTTGTGATTTCCATTTTTAAAAAGTAATTTAATGCTTCCACTGGAGGGATGGCCTGTTCTCATTTTATCAAATCGGAACTGTGCGCCAAATAGGGTGCCCTGAGCACCTAAGAGCACCTGATTATTAGCATTATGGTGTGGTGTCGTAGTGAGGATAGTGTAATGTTCCTCACAAAGCAAATGTGAACAAATGTAAAAGAGGATATTATTACTATAACGTTGTTCCACTTCGTTCTCATAAGGAGGCATGGGGTCTTTCCGAGAATACGATTGACTCGAGGGAAAAAAATATTGTGTAATTACAGGCAAGTACATATTGAAATATTTAATGTTGTGGCACATCTCCATGTATCTGAAACATACAAAGCAGGTAGAAGTGCGCGGCATGGGTGGCTAAGTGGTTAGCACTACCCTTCGACAGTAGGAAAGGTTCCCTGTTAAATTCCTAGTTCGGTTGTCCGGGCCTTTCTGTGCGGATATGAATGTTTCTCCCTATGTCTGGGTGGGTTTTCTTGGGCACTCGGGTTCGCAATCAACCACAAAAACATGTACAATAGGTAAAATCCTCCAGCTAAGTAGTCTTGACCAAGACTAGTAATTATTATGGAGGACGGATTGAAGAGCTGGTTCAAATGCAGAGAAAGGAAAAACAGTTCCTTATGGGGACAATTACAGGTTTCTACCTTACCATTAACAAGCTTCATTATGATGCCAGGAAAAGGCCTTAGATCCAGGTTAAAAAATTCCCGTCTATAGGGACTTTCTCGTTTGACACTGTTGTCCATATTTAACAAGGTCTTTCTGTTAAAAATGAAAAAAAAAAAAAAAAGAGCGAGAAAAAAAAGACAATCCAGTTTCGAATCACAGCAATTTGTAAAGTTTTATTGCCTGATTTAGTGATACCATTTATTTCATGTTCCGACCTGGTTTGGTGCATGGTTTAGACTGGGGTTGGGCTATGTTTACCCCTACTGTTGCTGAAAATTTAGGAGTGTATATTTCCCCATGCATAATACCTCAAACATTGCATGTACTGTGAGTTGGCTTTCTCTGTCTCCTTAGGGACTATGTATCCTTCCCCTTTACCTTTATTGCTTGGGCAATGCATTGTTTAGTTGAGATAATATTATGCAGAGGGAATATTACTCACACAAAACTTGCTATTTTCAGTCCGGTTTGTCTGTTGCTTTATTATTAGGACTATCCTAAATTGTTCGCCCTTGGAATCATGTCTTCTGTTCGATTAATGTTGTGAGTCACATTATCCCAACCCAAAAAAATAGAATAAAATTATAAAAAACTCCCAAAAGGAAAACCACACAACAGAATCTTGCTCTGTCTGATACACTCCCATGCTAAACTATACGCTGACAAGTATTTCCAGCAGCCTCCTCCCAAACAATATTTCAAACAAAGGAATACTTCTGCCCTCTGCCACAGGAATACAGACAGTGAACTCAGTCAACAGGTGCATAAAACAGTCCGCTTTGCACCATAATTTCACAAAATGCGCCCCAGGCCACTGGTTATTGCCAAGCCGCACAATGAAAGGACAATACTCCAGCAGGAGGGCATGCTGGGAAAAGTCGAAACCCAACGTTGTAAACATAGTCAAAATTACAAGGCCTTTGTGCTAGATAGTGTGTGGGGAATGTCGTTTTTCGTAACAGAAGAGCGAATCAGATATATATCTGAATTAAAATTTGTTACAAGATTTTACTACCCAATCTTAAGATACGCGGTTCAAGACATGTATCTTGATTGTGAGCAATGGCTGGGGCTATATCGTTTCTAAACAAACCAAATTAATAATTGGGGACATTTTTCCAGTTTGAGTCTGTAAGGGGGCTTACTAGGTTGATATGTATAGGACCACCCACTTCGTGCATGCTAGCATATTTAGTGCATATGACCCATTAGTACCTATAGCCATAGCAGAGTACTCTAAAGCAGTATATTGACCAGGAGTAGTACTAGATAGTAAAAAAGTAGTAATAGGAAGTTAAGGTAGTAGCCAGATTAATTTCATTTGGTAAGGGTCTTAAATACTTGTAATGTCAGCGTTTTAGTTTGCCACAGTGTTGCACAGCTTTAGATGACGTTGTGTTGCTGCAAATTAAAACAGAAGACAGATTCAAATAGTCAATTTGTATTATAATATTATATGCAAATATTAAGAAAAATCCACTATTGACATTTAGGCTATTGTTCTTTAAAAGTGGAGTGGAAACTCTTATTGTTGATTTGCCCACATATGTTCTAATATTTTACAATCACTTACTCTGGCCCTCAATTAGTTTCAGGTTTCTGAATACAAAATATAACTTAATTCTCCTCATAAAGGAACTGCATGTAGCCTGATGAGTAACGCTTTAAACAGAGAGTATTACTACAACCACAAATGAAACTGAATTGCCAGTGACCTACAGGCATATGTGAGAACCCATATAAGTGGATTTCAACATTTAAAATGGCAACCCCATGAGACACTCACAAGAAAAAATGGTCAAAAACTTGGTCGTCAAGTCCGAGGGTTGTGGTAATTAGCCTTACAGTGGTATCAGTGAAAGCTCTATCGAACTGGAGTACCTGTTTTCCTGGGGGGATAGAGTTATATCCTGTGTATGGAATTAATATCAAGATATTACATGACATCTCCTTAAGACAAAGAGAAACTATTGAATTATTGTAAGCTCTGCTTGAGTTCCGTTCGAGTCCTTGACTGCTTTACACCTGTTCAAAGGACAAACCACTTGCACGGAGGGAATGGAATTTAAACCGAGAGCACTCTGCGAATATACGGTGACATAGAAGGATCCTGGGCCTTTACTTTTGTGTGAGACAAGTACGACAAGGACAAGTGTGTAACCACTGCCGTTTGCATCCGTAACTTTGTTCCCTCCATCACCAGCCTCCCCAGCAGCTCTACTCTGTTGAACTCTGCACACTGAAGCGCGCTCAAACCAACCTCGCGGGGTGGCAGATTACCTTCTTTGATCTTTTTTTTCCTTTTTTTTCGACTAGGTCATGTGTAGGCAGCCAGTTACCACTGCTTTTCAGCCTTATTTGTCAAAAAATTGTGGAAAACTGGAAAAAGGTCGGGGTTGAACAGACCGGTTTGTGTCCGAAGATGGTCGAATAGATGAAGCCAGATTGTCTTTTGCTTTCGGGTTCCCGGTGGTTTGGGGTCAGTGTTTATTTTACGGGAAAAGCGCAGCATGCCTCCAGAAGTAGAGTGGAGAGTAAATTTGAAAGAAATGCAAAAGGTCAGTCAAAGCCAGCTCCACGCTGAATTTGATGTGGTGATCCTGGGCAAGAAATCTTATAAACCTGCTTCAGTGTCTGCATCACACTTGTGTAGAATGTGTGCGTGCATTTGGGGGGGAGGGTTTCTTGGAAACCTGTAAGTTGTACAGTGCTTTGAGTGTCTTGAAGGGTAGAGAAAAACAGTTAACATGTCTCCATTACCTTTTTTTAAAAAAAAAAACTATGTTGGGCTACTCCAACTGTTCAGGACTGTTGGAGCATTTTAACAATTAATTAAAATTTAAAGACACTATTGTAGTGATAAACCTAATCCAAGGTAAAGAAAAAAATGGATTGAGTTATGGAAACCAAGTTTTTTCCATGGTATACAAGTCTAGCACACATGTTGCGTTGCTTGTTACCCTGGCGCCATTTTACTTTGGGTGAGGTGCAGGAGCCCATCTCACAGTAACACGCTCAATTTCCTTGACAGCACTCATACTTCTGGGAGTAGCTTGGAAAGTCTGCAACATTGCCCTTAAAGCTGCGGGCCACTTTTTATAAGTCTACCGAACCTTAGGTGGGCCTTACAAATACAACAAAATTCGCAGAAAAAAGCAAAAAAAAACACAAAAATTTATGAACAGCCTGGAATCTGTTGGCAAATTCAGGTCCACATTTGAAAATTGGCAAAGTGTTCAAGGCCACCATTCACAGACACCTATGTTTACCAAGAGGGCTTCTGTTTTCTGTGGATTTTGTGAATACAGCAGTGAGGCAGGCATACAGACTTTTAAATTGTCCATTGAAAAAGTAATAGGCCAGCCCAATAGACACAATAATTATTACTCAATCAGTTGTTGGGACCGAAAGTATTTTTTACGAATATTGAAACTTGTCGGTTAAAAGTATTTTGTAATCATGCTTCATGTCCCGTCCGAGTACGTTTTGAATATGTAATAGAAAATTTTACTTTACGTGGCAATTATATTATCGTATATTAAAAAAAAACAAACAAAATATATACAAAAAACACCACCTGTAATGCCAAAAATTTACACGATTGCAAAGGAACAATCCTTGCAAGAGCTGTCTGTTTCTGTTTTTTCCTTCTATTTCCTGCATCAAATTAAGGCAAAGCATCTACTTGCTTTTTTGTACTGGATTCCCAAATTATTCTCAAATGAACCAATACTGGAATACAGTTACCAAAATAAAGTTCAGAATACATATTTTTGAATTCAGGTAATTCCTTCACACGAAATATGTTTATGTTTAAAACCAAGAATTGACGACCTAACCTGAGAAGAGATGAGATGGAGAAGGCCGTGGCTGACGATGTTGCTGCGAGTCGCGATTGGACAAAAAGTTATATAATCATTAAAAATTCATTGGATTTATAAAGTGCTTCCAAGATCCTAAGCAGGTTGTGTTGCCATTTTGCCTTAATGTCTACGGTGGTCAATATTACTAGGCCAAGCGCCTGGGCTCCCACCCACCACACTCCACACTCAATTCAAATAGGGCACGGGGAGAAGTCTTGTCTCAAAGGACAGAGGGCATTGCACTAGAGTTTAGTTGCACCGGTATGTTCACCTGGCCTCCATTCAAGTACAAATTAGGGCTTTGTTTTTCCAAAGATCAGATGAGATTGAGCATCGCAAGTCATTAGCATATTGTAGCTAGGTGGGTGAAGTGTTCTGCCCAAGGACACAGAGCCAGTAGTGTTGCTTTACATAATATAGTCCTTCAGGTCCGCGATTTGTGTATAGAGCTTTTCCTATAAAAAATGCATCTAATTATTTTGACGCAATTACAAGATCACAAACTGCTTATGTTCTTGATCTCTTTGTCCAAACTCGGTCGGGTTTCGTGTACCGACCTGCAAAAACACAATCTTTCCAACTTCACCTTCATAAAACCACACAAAACAAAGTCACTTCAGCGCCGTGGTAACAATGCTTTTTCGCCTCCATCTGAAATTGATACATTGTCTTTTTCGGCCATTTGGGCCTCTGTTACTTTGCATCTGGCACAATCGCGCCAGTGGGAGAGACAGGGGCGTGGAAATCAATTGCTCCAAACAAGGAGGTATAATTATTATTTTGTTTGTCCAATTGCTGTTTGTTTGGTCGGCGCGTCTTTGTTGATGAGCATCCCAAACCTCCCATGGCCGTTAGATGAGGCTTCTTACAATTGGTTTTAGGAGAGAGGAGGTAGGGATGAGCAGCTGTCGGTATTATACAAGCTCCAGGAATGATGCTGTAGGTAGCAGGCCACCGTGTGTCATGAGGCGAAAGCACTTGGGAATGCAATGTAGAATTTTTTTTTTTGTTTGGTACCGGGATTCGATAATTAGAAAGCTATTGTGAAGATGGCACACAATAACCATTTAAGAGTTGCGTATGGTAACAAAACTATTTATAGAGGCCACTTTTTTAAGACAGAACCAAGTAAACCATTTTTAACATAAAAAAATACACGAATAATAAAATTGGTGCACAAAATACACAGTAATTAGTTGTGGACTAATAGTAAAATTCAAGACTAAACTTTTCGGACACTCGGGACGATACTTGGCACCGATCGATTACCATGATGGAGTATTTAGCTCTAGGACTACAATTCAGATTACTATTGACATTAAACAATCCAACTAGGAAAAACAGCATATAAGTTCAATCTTATGACTGGTGGGGATTAGTATGGTAATGTTTGGTCATTTCAAATTCCAATTGCGCTAACAACTTGCTAAAAGAAAAACAAGTCTGCTCACTTCATGTTAAAAATATGACAGCACCCAAATGGGAATTTTTTCTTTTTGGTGACGTGACCGGTGTAATGAGCCACACCCCAGGTTTCCCCTCGATGGATAGATGCAGATTAACTCAAATATAAATAAAATAAAAAAATAAAATATAGAGACCATATATTACAACTCACAAATTTAAATTCAATTGAAAACTCGCATTAAATCATGATAGTTGTAGATTTTACACTGCTTCTGGTCTTCCGGAACAACAAGTTAAGGGAAAAAATTTCTGCCAAACTCGTAAAGTTTTATCACCAGATGTGACATAAACTTTTTTTTTTTCTCATTGCACTGACTATTTAGCTACCTGAACACCTGAATATGTTTTACAGGTTGTTAGTCATTTGCTAAATTCAAAACCTAACCTCAATGATAACGTGTCACCGTGAACGACACTGCACTGGTGAGACACCGAACGGAGAATACAAATGTCACCTAGCATGTGTCTATGCATTTAAACTCAAAAGTAAGGATCTTTTCCACCAGTCCTACAGGTTTTAGTGGTAATTTATCCAGTACCGTTAAATGGGCTGTACCAAGTGTGTTCAGTAGTGAGCGTTTTGACCCAGTACATATATTTTATAAAAGTATT
>JAIEZT010000286.1:37780-106280 GCA_019594935.1 Periophthalmus modestus | reverse complement strand
AATGATTGTCTACTCACAACGGAATCCATTGTTATCCGAGTTGCGGGAGCAGAACGGCGTCACCACACAAAATTCCGGCCATCCATACATGGCCTGGAGGCACTTTTGCTGAGGGTTCACTAGGATACTTCGCAGGACTGTTGTGCCAAAGACGTAGAGGTAGACTAGAGAGGACCTTTTCTGTTTGTCAGATTTCCACACAGCAATTTGGTAGGCGACTATTGAAAATCCCCGCCAACATCCTCAGATTATTCTGCCAAGAGCCTGACATTTTCCTCTTGGTATCGTGTATCAGAACTCTGGTTCCACCCATGAAATCACGCCGGTCTTACATGGTTGTGGCTAGCTTACAAGGAGAGGAGTAGCAAAAAGGATGGAGTCCAAGTAGAGAAGGTGGATTTAAGTATTTAGTTAGAGCCTGTTCTGTGGACTTCTTATACTAACACCACACATATACACATATACAACCACCCTCTATGCTAACATTTCACAATACCAAAGACATTTGGTTTTGTTGTGGGAAAAACAGACCGCAGTCGAGTCAGAGTTTTAGTCAGCACCCCCTAGTGTTTTACAGTATAGTTTAAGAACAATATTGAATTAAAAAAACAAAACATAAATGAAAAATGTAACGATTCACATCATACATGCAACACTCACAGTTGCCCACAGTTGTTAAGATGTTTAGTTGTAAAAAGCTTTGTAATCAGACAGAACAGTTCAGGGTTGAAAGTGGTGGCTGAGGTTTGATTATAAATGCAAACACTTCCCTAACCGTCGTCTTTGCAGGTAGTAGCTAAAAAATGATATCAAGTCACTACAAGGTGTTATAGATCAATGGACCCCTAAAATGTAAAAAACTGTGAGGCTGTTCCCAAATAGAAAACAACATATTTTTTTGATAAGCTACCGTAAGAACCTGACACACCTTATACTGTACTATTTAGTACAGTATAAGGTATGGGCACGGGTCCTTCTAAAGGTTTCTCTATAATGTACTGTACTATTTGATACAGTATAAGGTGTGCAGGTGGTTCCTTCTAAAGGTTTCTCTATATACAAACCTTTAGAAGGATTTAGTATTTGGCAAAACATCAGAATATGCAAACAAAAATTTTGGAGTTTTGTTTAAAAGTTTTTACTAATAACTAATCTCAGTGAGACCTTTTTGCAGGTGTAAAACTGTCCTGCTATCTCTGCTTTTTGGGGAAAGAAATAGAATAGGTGCAGATGACAGCTGAATGCCTCAACAGAGAGGTGTAATTAAAGTTCGTGTGTGCTGTGATGAACTGCTCAGGTTTACTGGTAGGACCCATGCAGTGTATTTACATTCCTCATGCTCATGACAATCACTGCAAATTCTGTTCTGCTGAGGCGTGCCTTCCCACATCATTCAGAGCTGTTCTTTGTGGCACCGCTGTCAAGACTCTGAAGCTTCTTTTTACAGAAAAAATGAAGCAAAAAAACACACAAAGTAAAAAATGTAGTCTGCATTAGAAGTATTTATATCGTGGATTAATAAAAGTAATTGTGATGATGCTGATTAAGTACACTGAGTGTGAATAAAAGAAAGAAGGCTATCTGAAGATTATTTTGTGTAATAAGGGGACAGAAGTGTATTGACATGGGACACAATAACAAACAACTGTGCACAGTATCCATGTGTACTAACCTCCAGTGGGTGATAACTTAATCCCTTTTGCAAATACTGTATCTGGTCCTAAGACTGAGAAACACAAAAGATTGACACTGGTTAATTAAAAAAAAACTCGACAGGGACACTTTCTTGTTTGCTATTAATATTATTATGATGACCATAATGGAGACTTTTTATGGAGACTTTTTCAAAAACTAAAATATTAAGAGTTCAAATCTGGCATCAGCAGGCCTAAGCAGCTATGTGCTAACAAATGTAACAAATGTCCATCACACAGTTGTTTTAAGTCCAAAAAAGGCTATTTAAAAATTCAAGATTTTGTGAAATGTTTTAATAACTTCTCAGTTTATAAAGTTTCAGAAAGAGATTTTTAAATAAAATTATAGGTCTTGTGGTCAGTAGTTACCACGTAGCTGATTATTTTGAGCAAGCTTTCGAGCTTTTAATTTTTTTTTTAATGCCCATGAGAAAAATGAAGTGGGAAATTTAGTTGTGGGACCAGCAGGATGGGCGGGTCACTACTGAGCTGTTGGTTCCACACGGCATGGCACCACACTTAAATGGACTCTAAGTGAGGGCCACTTCAAATTCAATTGGTTTCAGTACAAATGTTTGGTACCTAAAGCAGTTGGCTACACATGAATTCTTTACATTACAAATGCCATTAGGAACACAGAACACTATTTTTTACAATACTCTGCATCAAATTAATAAGTGCTTTTGTAAAGTCTCGTAGAATCAGAGTGCTGGATCACGAAGATTGTTTAGGATTACATTAAGACTTAAATGTGTTAGTATACAAGCAATTTAACCACTGTTTGAGATAAGCTTCCTTCTTCTGACTCATTCTTTCCAGTTGTATATTTGAACAGATTTATATGATGTATTCTGATTGAAACACCTGGCACCTGGCAAAAAAATTGCAAGTGTCAAATGAACACACTAACGCTCTGCAAAGTGCGATTTTTTTGAATCTTTGGAGCAGTGTCTTATTTCCACTTTTTTTTTTCATTTTAAAAGAGCTTGTACATTAATAACACGGTGCTTTTTTCCCCAGAGGTCACTCCCGCCAGCATTAGCAACAGATTGACAGCGTTGTTCCAGGCTAAACCAGCAGTGTGGATTAGAAGGGGCGTTACCTTCAACAATCTCACTCGGACTGGCTCCCGTGGTTGCAGTGATGTATTTGAGCAAAATTTGTCTTGTCCCAGTACAGATACATTGGATAAGCAGCTCTTGAGGTCAAAATAAGACCGTGTACTGTCTGCAATTCATTATAATTGGTTTTATATCCTATATTCAGGAAGTGTGCTGGTAGCATGATAGCTGTTGTCAGCATTACCGTGAGGACAAAGCTGTACTCTGGCCTCTGAATGTTGTGACTTTGATCGGAAGCAGAAGAAGACACCAAAACCCTTTCACATACTTTTCACAGCAATGTATAGTCATAGTTTAATACACTGAGACGTATTGAGATCATCATTCTCAACTTCTTAAGCCTTACATTTAAATAGCTTTTCTTTGGCCCTATAACCGGTTTCTCACATTGTATCATTTTGACAGCCTGTTAAATCAGCCAGTCTCTAAGGAGCTTCAGGTTTAGTGTTCTGCCATTCATCTTTTCTCATCTCGGGGCTGGTGCTACGTGGGGAACACTGGTGTGTCAGTGTAGCTGTTCAATTATGAATGCCACCAGTCTCTTGTCCCACTCTTCTGACTTTCCAATTGGAGGAAAAATGCTTTGAAGTAATAAAATGACAGAATGTCATAAAGATACATTTATGACAGTAATTTCTGACGGGATTCACAATTACACAATGAAGGCTACAACACACATTTTAATGATTCGTTATAGCTGTTATAGGGTGACAGCTTTAATTTCCAAACAATATGGAATCTTTTCATTGTCATGTTTACTTCTTAAAGGTGCCCCCATACAACTTTTGTGGCTGAGGGTTGTCTACCATGTGCCTTCTTGTCTCAATGGAGATATTTTTGCTTTGCATGGAATGTTCCATAGTATGGCAATGAAAATGAATGGATCTATCTGGCATGTATTTGATTACTGGTCTTTAACAATCAAAAATGCCTTGGGAAAACATGCATTCTTACTGTGAGGTTGGTCATCTCTCCACAGATCTGACCTATAAACTTGACCTGGTAGTGCTGTTTGAAGAGATGGATACATATTACATGAAACAACTTTATTCTCCTGTCAGGTCATCCGACTCACTGAATCTGATATTTCTCCTTAAAGAATTCCTCATGCTTAAAACTCTACCATCTTTCAATATTCACGTGTCTTCTGAAATTATATGCTCCTGCGTTTTTCTCATTAGTGAGGCCACTTTCTAACACGTTGTCAAAGGGAGTGTATGGCAGTGGTGCTAACACTAATTAAAGATATCTCTCTTCTTATATCTGTCTCAGTTTACTTTGGTTCAATTTACTGTTGCCTTTGCAAATCTACAAATTGGCTGCCAACATCACCTTTGCAGTCCCTGTGACATCCTTCCCCTTGTACTTTATTAGAGATAATATCTTAACTTCTTACCACAAAATCTGTTTTCTCAACTCATTCATAGCCATTTCTTTCTGACAAGAGGTGAAGTGAGTGTGATGCAGTGGGCTGAGAAAAACATCGATTATCCAGTCAGCTGGGGTCAAAGCAGGTTCATATAGAGCTCGGGATGAAACGACAAAAAAACATCTGTTACCATGGAAATCCACCATTTCTGAAGCAAGCATGCAAAACGCCCATAGAGATAATTAGCAAAAACAATGTAAAAAGTAAAAAAAAAATAAAAATAAAAAAAACAAAGATCTATGGAACAACTCTCTAAGATGCTGGTCACTGCTAGTACATACATTTATCATAAAGTGTCATAATACTTTAAAATTTAGTATTTAGTATCTTAAAATCTCCATTGGTTTAACAATAGGCTGAAAATAGTTTGATGATTTGTGTGACGACACAAATCCCGAGCTCTGTTCCTTTTCATACGCTCATACAAAACCTTGTACAACACTGGAGTTAACATGTGCAACATGTATTCAATAAAATATCCAGCAGCAGTTTTTGATTCAATAAAAAATCATAAACATGACCTGTAAATCACCTCATTTTTGGACCATTGAGAATAACCCGCATCCAACTAAAGCATGCTAAATGAGATTAGATTAGAATGTTTCATTCTAAAAATATAAATCTAAAGTAGAAGATTTTTCTTTTTTTCTTTACAGTTCAGTTTAATGTGTTGCCCCCCTGATACTGTGAGCTTAAAGTTATTCACAACAAAGGCATTTTGTTAGGCTTATATCTTTAGGCATTTTTTGCCTAAACTAGAAACGATGCAATCATTCAGCTTCTTCTCACTTAAAACAATCCGAATGCGCGATCAGCTGGGACCACGGCAGTCTACTGGGGCAAAAGAACCAGGAAACCAGTGGCCATAAAGCCAGCTGAGACACGGGAGTGGAAAAGCTTTCTCTCTCTGGGGACCACTTGTTTACCAGTGCTGCATATCACATCTCTGCTCTAGTTCTTTTTTTTTTAGTTTATTTTGAAGAAAATGCCACAACCTGGATATATGAATAACCTGGATTTTGCTGTGATCATGCTTGTAAACCTAAAGGCAGTGTATCTGATTTTTGTAGGCTTAAAAAAAGTGAAACACAGAACAAGTTTATTTTAAAACGGTTTACAATGACTCAAAAAAATGATTCTTATTTTCCTTAACCTGGCTCACGCTAGACTGATATGTGTAACACTTTGAATTAAGTTGTACACATTATCAACCTGGAACAGCTCTCGCTGAAAAAAACCAGGAAAATGCGGAACAATCATGGCAAATATTGGAATCTGATTGATCATAACAACAAAACAAGCTGAAATATCAAAGTTTTGTTATATCCAGTTGAGAGAAAAGTGCAGACATCTTTTCCTGTCCACAAATGCCATTTTTCACCAAGTAGTCTGTATTTCCACTAAAATAGGCTGGAATACATCTGTTGGTGTCACCAATTTGGGCACTTTGCTTTTGGCTTCTGCCACAAACCTCAATGCCGCATTGCCATTGGTGGGCTTTTTGCTGGCCAAATCTAAACCTTAGAGCAGTGAGTATGTTGAGATGGATTTTCCTGAGATTCTCACAAATATCATAAGACTCAATCTTACTTTTTCCTAACGTATTCCCAGAATCGTAGTTATTTTTTCACGATGATTTTATAAGCGCTTTTCACAACTTTCAGAGGCCAGAGTGGAATTATTACAATAATGATGCCAAAACATTAGCATGCTAATAGCACACTTCCTGGTTCTTGGACAATAAAACGCTTTGTAGTTAAATGTGCAGACAGCACACAGCGGTTATATTTCTACCCTAAGAGCTATATCTATAGGCTACTGAGGAAAAGCTAATCTTCCTTGTAGTCCTTTAGGTCTGAAACACCATCACTAATGGTTTCTTTCTTTTTTAAAATATCGTTGCCCTTTGAAGAAAACACAGTATTCATACGACAGAATCTTAGCAACTTCCACAGCAATTTACATAGTAGTGCATGGAGCAGTCAATAATCATAGGGCTTTTCCATTTCTGTCCATACTTCTTTGTTTACAATGCCCAGAAAGAACAGGAACACATGAAAGTCACCAGACAAGCAGTTGTTTGTTCTCAGCAGCCATTTGTACTACATCAGTCTGGGTTGTATCGCAACACAGTCTAAACGATGATGTGTGTGATTTACAACTTTACTTTACAACTAAATGTATGTTTTTGTTCTTTCTGTGAACTCTACTGATATACACTCAATGGGGTGTTACTGCTGTCACCCAAGAAGCCTGTACACAGCACATCACCTCTGGGCTCATTAATCTCTATACCCTTCCGCTGTTGTTGCCATGGACACAGAAACAAGGCACCAAATAAAGCCCCCTCCTCTACAAAGTTTGGTGAAAAGTCAAGTTGTGTTGATGAGCTGTGAACTTGCTGCTGATGTATCGGTGGTGTTATTGGTAAACTTAGACAAAATTAAGCATGATTGTTGTTCAATTGATTGTGTGCAAGTGCAATCAGTGGACACATTCTAATCAATAAACAGTAGTGCTTTAGGCCCATTCACTACTTTTAATCTGGTGTCCATAATTACCACAGAGAGTGACAGTGCTTTCACACCATACAATACTTACAAAGGAGCTTACAGTTCAGATACAGATCGACATATCAATTAGCGCCAACTTACACCACAGACCTGGCAATCAGCGGCATTTTGAACCCCAACTGGTGATTTTTCATGAACTGTTTGTTTTCAGATCTGAAACACAAAAAAAAAAAACTCAACTATATTTATTGCAGCATTCAAAAAAGAAAACCTGTCAGTCAACAGCTTTTGTTCACATTGCAGCATTAAAGTCACATCAAATGCCTCTAGACCCTTAGTTAAGGGCAGATGCATGCTTGAAGCAAATTGATTGCATAGACAATTTAGTCAAAATTCAGATTTTTCCATACCTAGGGCGTGAACACGCAAAACACGCCATGTTAATACTTAATACACGCAGCGCACAAATGCTTGAACCGAGCTGCGTTGGAGTAGCGTAAGCACGTGTCCCCCTTAAACTGTAATGCATTGAATTTGCTATTATGCAGTAGACAGCAATAAAGTAGATGGCACCTTGCGGTGTTATTTGAGAATACAACTGGGCTGTGCTGGGTCAATCTCATTACAAATGGTAGCTTTTAAGGCAAGACAAGTTTATTTGTATAGCATAATGCATACACAAGGTAATTCAAAGTGCTTTACAGAATAAGAAAACATTAAAATCACAACATAACAAAATCTAACATAACATAAATAATCATCATAAAATTAACATTAAAGGAGAAAAGTGCAGAATAAAAACCTTTCAGTGCTATGCACAGCTAAAAAGAACCATTTTGAGCCTTGATTTAAACATTGTTTAAGTAGAGTAGAGAGAGAGAGTAGGGCCTGTCTCACTTCAGGAAGACTGTTCCAGGTTTTATCTGCATAAAACTAAAACACTGATTCTCCATGTTTAGGCCTGACTCTGGGCACCAGCAGGAGGCCGGTCCCTGAAGTTCTCAGAGTGCGAGATGGTTCATTTAGCACTAACATGTTGGAGATGCCACAAGGATGTAAGATGTTTTAAAAGGAGACCTATCATGTAAAATCAAATATTTTGAGCTTGTAACCATGTGATAATTGTTTTCTCTTCTCATTTACTCACTTGAAGTTGTATTTAGAGTGAATCATGAATGTTTGAGTAATTCTTATTTGTGAGTATTTTTATACTGCAATGCCATTAAAATTCACAAAATATGAATGCACTTTGTTAGTTTGGTAAAATATAAATAATACATGATCAAATTGCAAAAAACAAAATGTACAATATGGAGAGATTTTTTTGTTAAAGTTTATTGCGTGTTTCATGAGTTCAAAGAATTCATGTAATCTTTGATTGTTTCGAAGTGTTCACTGTTGAAATCTGATCCCTTGTCAGTGGAAACGTGTTGAATAAATTATGAGTTTATTGCAGCTTCCATAGGCAGAGATCATGACCAATTGTGCTGAATGTGTTATACTGATTCACTGAGGGGGCCAGTAGTGCTGATAGCTCCACTGAGTTTGGCCTCTCAGCAAACTCTGGGAGATCTTAGTTATGGGCTAGTGCTCTTCTGACAGCTTGAACACTGCACAGGGTAACAGACATGAAAAGTGGTAACCACACACTCTGATAATAAACAGAGCAGCACGGCACTGATGTATGTATAATGTAGCATGCCACTATAGCAAACCTTACGACTGCGGACATAACAGTGAAACTGCAGCATTACCACAAGTCTTCTGCATTATTTGTTTGTAATCCTCATTTTATTATCTTCTAATTGTGGCCCTGTGATGAGTACAAACAAATACGTTATTGATATGTTGTTTGACATAATAGTATTTGAGTTACAACTGTTTAAATATGGAAAAAAATAATCTCAAAATAGTCGCCCACCCCTAAACTTTTGAGAACTTTAGATCTCTATCTCTGACCTATCTGCTTTGTGTTCTTGTTTCCACAGCATGGTGTCCAAGCTCTTACTCATCCTTGCATCATGGAGACTTGCCCTGGTGCATCACAGTATCACATCACCAGAGTGACAGGTGCAGTGGATGAGCTCTGAGCTGTTCATGGAGACTGACAGCTACATGTCCAGCCTGTCCACCACAGACTGGGTGGGGACAGTGGAGGTCCTCCAGCAGCAGGAAGAGAGAGCTCCACAGGGAGGCCTCTCCTTCCTGGTCTGAGCCATACTCACTGGGCTTTCAGGTTTCTCTTACTGCCTTCCTCATGGTGGAGCTGGTCCTGGGCTTCAGCAGTAACTTGACAGTGTTGGTGCTCTACTGCTCCCAGTCCAACCTTGTGGACTCTGTGAGCAACATGGTGACTGTTAGTCTGCATGTGCTGGATGTAGCTGTGTGTGTGCTATGCTTGCCTCTCACACTCATGATTGTTCTGCTGCCACAAGGAACCAACCTGGCCGCACTGTGCTGTTTCCATGAGGGCTGTGTCACATTTGCCAGCATCGCTACAGCGATAAACATCCTGGTTATCAGCCTGGACCGCTATGATATCTCTGTCCCGACCAGCCAACAGGCTCCTCACCACTCGACGAGCGGCACTCCTGCTGGCTGCAGTTTGGGTTATCTCTGTGGCTGTCTTTTTTATCCCTTTTTTTTGAAATGCTGTGGACGATTGAGGAGGACAAGGACTCCTAGCCTTGTCATTATCTTATCCTGACACATCCAACATGTACGTACTTGCTTGGCAAAACAGGACTTCTTGTGTGGTGGCGGCAAGGCTATCATACAGACCTTGCTATGTACCACCTTGTCCTACAAGTGCCCATTTTCTTCACCACTGTGGCAGTCATGCTATTCACTTACTCTCGAATACTGAGAGAGCTTTGAACATACGCATTGGCTCTCACATGAAGAACCAGCGTTTCAGGAGCTCTCACAGCAGGGGGCGTCCCATATGGCCAAAAAGCGAACAGAGTAAAAGAAAGGTGGGACTGAAAAAGGTGGACAGTGAAGAGTTGGGGGAAGAGCACTGTACCACCCGATGGGACTAAACAGAACAGCCACCCTCCACTCATCGCCTCTCCATCGCCCCACGCCCACAGCTACATCTCCTCCAGGGGTGTGTCCTCCACCACCCCACTGGTGGCCTCAGCTAAAGCTGCAGCTGCCCCTGTAGCACCCACGATGGGAACGATGGGAGTCCAAGCCTCGGTATCAGCCATCATCGCCCTGCGGCGGGCAGTGAGGCGTCACCGAGATCGCAGAGAGCGGCAGAGAGTGGTGTGTGTCAAAATGTCCCTCATCATCATCACTACCTTCCTGGGCTGCTGGGCACCACTGTCTGTGAACAACCTACTGATCCTCAGCATGGGCCCCAGCCAGGCCCTGGTCAACCTCCGTCTGTGGTTCCTAGCCCTGGCCTATGGCACTACAGTGTCACATCCTTTACTTTATGCTTTTACCCGCCAGAAACTGCGGCGAGCGCTTAGATCAAAGGTTAAGAAGAGGGTAGTATCATTGCTCCAAGTGGATCCCTCACCAGGGGGCACTGTCATACACAACTCCTGGGTGGAGAACAGGAAAACCAGCCGCCAGGTGCGTGTGGAGGCCAGTGAAGGTACAGACCGCTGTTTAGCAGAAGCACTGTGAGAGAGCATGTACAGTCAGTACAACATGCACTTACAGTTGTGCTCCTGTGAGACGTTCACTGGCTGTTAAGCTCAGCAGAAAGACCATGCTTACACTGTCACGAAGGCAGAGGAAGCAGGATGCAGGCCTCACTCTGAACAGCACTGTCCAACTGAGACTAATCATACTGCTGAGATATGTTTACACATAAAGTCGTATGATGAAGAGTTCTCCTGGTGGTGCTTACATAATGGTCCCAAAGATTGTGTTTGCAACCTACTCTGATTCACCAAGGCAGCTTCAGAACATTCTCACATCTTAATAGACATTTACTTTGAACTATGTTGTAAGTGGTACAGTGTGTACAGAAAAAACTGAATGTTTGGCTTTGTTGAGACACTCCTTATATAATGTTACACTCTCTATGAGCTCACGTTTGTGAAGCCTATTGTGAACACAATGTAATGATTTGTAAAGTGTTTGGCATGTATAATTTCACTCAGCTTCTGTGTCAGTGAACACACTCACCAACAGTTTTAACTATTGTCAAAAATGTAAATATTTTGCTAGCTGTAATATGTCAGTGCCCAACGAACACATTTTGACAGAAGCTTTTCACCAATAAAATGTACCATAAAATAAGCTAAATATTTTGTTGATTCTACGGCTTGGTATTTTGACATGCTTGGCACGTAGTAGCAGCAGCACATCTGAGGCATTTACTCAGGGGTGTGCTTAGCTTCTGTGTCCAGCACTATTCACCAGTCACATTTTTAAGCAACATTCCCTTGTTTACTTTAAAGTAGGCATACATAGGTCTGCACTTTGTAGGCTATAGCCCATACAATTCTGCACAAAAATGCTTTTAGCCTAAGTGTCTAACTAAATGTTAATGAAATCACAATAGAGTGTTTAAAGGGCGCACAAATAAAAACATAAATAAGCATATTACAAACATATTTTATTGAAATTGCATAGCTTTGGATGGTTATTTCAGGTTCTTTGAAAAAATATATATAAAAAGGCACTAAACACGTTACAGTGTAAGATCTTGTGTCGCACTGATCAGGACATACTGTGGTTATAGCTGCATTTTTCCATAAAAAAACTTCAGTTAAGAGGAGACCTGCAGGGGGAAACAGCATGCAGCAGACAAGCAGCATACTGTGCACATAACTCACATGATCTACTACCCCTTGGTACGCCACGACACAGAACTGCGTGCTTCACTAAAGGACATCGTGTCTGCTGGAATAAGCATTATTTATTCATTAGTTTCATATTTGTATGGTTACATTCACTTGATTTATAATGCAGCTTTGTACTACGACAATTAACACAGCCAATAATAAAGTGAGTAGGAGGTGCTATTTGTGGCGTCCTCACTGCTGACATGATACACTGTAAACTCCACAGATATAGTTACACACTGATGCTGTTATGTGCCAGGGTGCACTGCTGTAGGACTGTGGTGCAACAAACCTGCATCTGCTCTGCACTGACCTGGGGCTGCAGCTGCTCCTGCCATGTTCCTCTGTCCGGAGTAAACTCGTTCTAAACGTGCACGCCTAACATGCTGGTGCTGCTTTGAGGCGTGGGTTTTTGTGTGGGATGGAGGTACCTCAGACCTACACACAACTAAGAAGAAGGTCATTTATGTGGGATGAGGCCTGCAGGGCAAAGTCGTTCAGCTCAAACCTGGGATACAGGCTGCATAGGCGGAAATCCCCCCCCTTGCTGACTAGTGTCCCCCTCTCCCTCTTTCTGTTCCCCCCTGCCCTTGCATAAATGCTTTATAAAAAGAATAGCGAATTATACCAAAACCTACATGTCAGAATGTATTCAGTATCCACACAGCTCACTGTCATTAAATAAGTCTGAAAATGAAAAACTGATCACTCCTCCCTGTTGTTACACATTGGTTTAGTCTGTGCCAAAGTGCCAAAGTGCCAAAGCGCAGTGTATTTTCTTAGCGGTAAACTGAAGAGCTGAAATAGTGTCTGTGTTGTGCTTAATAATATCCACATTCAGTCACAGTCTGCAGTGTCCGCGCGTAAAGTTGAAGCCAAACATAATATGAACGAAACTCCGTCAAAACTCCTCCTCTGCCCTGGTAAAAAGTGTAATTCCAACTAAATGTGATGTAGTAAATATGTCCCTTGTGGAGCGCAAAGATGAAGTCCGCGTAAAGCTGCAATAAGCATTCTCCTTCTCTCAGATAACCGCGTACTAACATCGTAGGGTTATCAAACTTAAATAAAAAATGTAAAATAACGTACATAAAGTATGTAACATACGCACAAAGACAGCGGTGCAAGTCCGGTCTGTGGTGTAGGACTGTCCCATTTCGGCAGGAGGGCGGATACACTGAGGATTATACACTCACCTAAAGGATTATTAGGAAGACCTGTTCAATTTCTCCTTAATGCAATTATCTAATCAACCAATCACATAGCACTTGCTTCAATGCATTTAGGGGTGTGGTCCTGGTCAAGACAATCTCCTGAACTCCAAACTGACTGTCAGGATGGGAAAGAAAGGTGATTTAAGCAATTTTGAGCGTGGCATGGTTGTTGGTGCCAGACGGGCCGGTCTGAGTATTTTACAATCTGCTCAGTTACTGGGATTTTCACGCACAACCATTTCTAGGGTTTACAAAGAATGGTGTGAAAAGGGAAAAACATCCAGTATGCGGCAGTCCTGTGGGTGAAAATGCCTTGTTGATGCTAGAGGTCAGAGGAGAATGGGCCGAGTGATTCAAGCTGACAGAAGAACAACGTTGACTGAAATAACCACTCGTCACAACCGAGGAATGCAGCAAAGCATTTGTGAAGCCACAACACGCACAACCTTGAGGCGGATGGGCTGCAACAGCAGAATACCCACCGGGTACCACTCATCTCCACTACAAATAGGAAAAAGAGGCTACAATTTGCACGAGCTCATCAAAATTGGTCAGTTGAAGACTGAAAAAATGTTGCCTGGTCTGATGAGTCTCAGTTTCTGTTGAGACAGTCAGAATTTGGCATAAACAGAATGAGAACATGGATCCATCATGCCTTGTTACCACTGTGCAGGCTGCTGCTGGTGGTGTAATGGTGTGGGGGATGTTTTCTTGGCACACTTTAGGTCCCTTAGTGCCAATTGGGCATCGTTTAAATGCCACGGGCTACCTGAACATTGTTTCTGACCATGTCCATCCCTTCATAACCACCATGTACCCATCCTCTGATGGCTACTTCCCAGTGGCGGGCCGTGCATTTCACACCTAGGCCTTCAGTAGTGCTCCGTCTGAATCAATCCAACCCTCAATAACTTTAACAATTTAAAACAATAACAATTTTATGGCCATAAAACTTTTACTGCAGCTACAACTACGACACACAAAAAGCATCAATAATAACCTAATAAAATTGCAATATTATTTAGGAATATAGCCACATTTTATTCACCAAAAATCCGTTTTACTTGTACACAAAATCCATCCTCCGTTCTTTCCTCAAGAAGATTTCAATTACTCTGTCGTACAGATTATCCGTGCGTTTCAGTTCCATCAAGAAGTCCTTTTCTATCGCCATCGAAGCTAATGCTGAAAGTCGAGCCCTGTCTGTCCGCGAGGGTCTTGCGGTTGACTCTTCGTGGCTCGGAGCCCGCGCTGCGTTCAGGGGCCTCGTAGATTTGTGATTTTTTGTGAAGCGAAAAACAAAACTCAAAATCATCCAGATATGATGTAGTTGCCGTGTCCCAATTCGCCACATGCACGGTTCAATGTGCTGTTCGAGGTGCAGGTCGAAGTTCCCCCCCGACTTAAATACGAATTGAGACACGGCTGCAGTTTGCTCGCTCTGGCTCGTTCACTCTCTCACTGTCCAATCATAGGCTGTGAAAACGCTGACGTTTCCGTGCGCCTGCTAGAAGGCCTCGGTGTCGCCAACTCTAAATCTGATTGGTTAAAGCAACAGTTTTACCGACACTTATTTTGTGCTACAGGGCCCGCAGAACTGATTATGAAGGCCTCCAGGTAGATTTCTGACCCTGGCAACAAATAATGGCTGAAATGTGATTGGTTAAATGCTTAAATATGAAAACACACATCTGGAAGCAGCGCAACCAGGGGAAAAGCAATGAAAGGAAGCTGACAGACAATTTCGAATGATTTAATAAGTATTCATGGACAAAATATAATTAACATCAGTCTGTGATTCAGATATTTTTTTAGGCCAGCAGAGAAGGCCTTGCAGGCCCTGACGGTCCACCACTGCTACTTCCAGCAGGATAATGCACCATGTCATAAAGCTCCAATCATTTCAAATTGGTTTCTTGAACATGACAATGAGTTCACTGTACTACAATGGCCCCCACAGTCACCAGATCTCAACCCGATAGAGCATCTTTGGGATGTGGTGGAACGGGAGCTTCGTGCCCTGGATGTGCATCCCACAAATCTCCATCAACTGCAAGATGCTGTCCTTTCAATATGGGCCAACATTTCTAAAAATGCTTTGAGCACCTTGTTGAATCAATGCCACGTAGAATTAAGGCAGTTCAGAAGGCGAAAGGAGGTCAAACACCGTATTAGTATGGTGTTCCTAATAATCCTTTAGGTGAGTGTACATTTTCGGCCGGATACTTCGAGCGGTACTTCGAATGGTACTTTGAAGTGTTTGCATTTGGCGAATTGGAACACAGCCGCTGTCTTTACGCACTCGGCCTGCTCCGTCTGTTTACGGAAAACCACGGCATGTCTTACATCGTCGTGTTCCGCTGCTCATTGGCTGTAAGAAGAAGAAAACATCACTAAACGTGTTTAATGTCACTGGTTGATTTTAAATGGGGGAGAGTGGGGCGTAAACTTTCAGTCACCTGTAGCACTGATTCGCTGTTTGCGGCTCCAGTAACACAAAACCTCCACCTTATTGGCCAACCTTGGTGTCAATCAGAAGCTAACACGTGTGTTTATCACTGAGAAACACAGTCAGAAGTTTATGTCTGAAATCGATAATAGAAATGCAAAAAATGACGGAGCAGATTTCATGTTTGGAATACTTTCCTGCAGCAGATAGGACATGGAGGATCTAATTTATTTTGTGGACATCATTTCTTGACTGGATTATATTCTCTGGGCCTGTACAGAACGAATGATACAAACGTTGTGGAATATGCTGATGTTTGACAGAACCAGAGCCCACAAAGGTAAGTGAAGTCCAAATCCACATTTTTGGCTTTTCTGTAAAAACGTCTTTCCTGTCAGCACTATGGTGCTGGTTATGATTGGGTATCATTACAACGCCCTTTGAAGCATAGTTCTAAATTTTGGTTTATTGTCCCCCCCCCTAGACGAAACTGAGAGTTTCGCCCCTGGATACAGGCCTACTCACATCTGTCCCCAGAGTTGTCTAATAAACCTAAACATACTCTAAACAAGAAGCCTAACTAGCCTGACACGCTAAACATGGGGAATTAATACAGGGTGAAACTATTTTAATTTCATTTTTGGTTTTGTTTAGCAGATATTTTATTTTGATATTCTCTCTTCTGGTTAATTCTATGAATATATCCTAAAACTATAAAGAAAATACGCGAAACGCGACTACCCCCTTCTGGTCATCATCTGACACTACAACCAACAGCTCATGAAGGTGGCAGGCCGAAATAGCTCAGTTGGGAGAGCGTTAGACTGAAGATCTAAAGGTCCCTGGTTCGATCCCGGGTTTCGGCAGTGTGATGTAGACTTTTTGAATACAGTGCTAACTGTGCATAGGAAACCCGAAATATAATCCTAAACGTGTACATCAAACTTATATTCTATATTTCGATAAAACAGCTCAAATAAATCTTGATAGCAGCCTCCCTCAATGAAACCTGAACATAAACCACCTCAACAATTAAAATGACTCAATAATTCAGTGGAGATGGACGGTTTGAATTAAGTGTTGACATGTGTGTTAAGATCTACGCCTTTGCAATCCTGAAAAAAAAAAAAAAAAGATAATAAATAATAATTTTCTTTAAAATCTGTAAAGGCCATAGTGTTTTAGTTTTCAGTGTTTATTCATAAATCAGTCAATTATTCACTTTTAAACCTCTTGGCAGTAACAATACATTCATTTTCTCATAACAGTGTAGACAATAAATCACACAAAATATCACATCTCATATCATACAAATCTAAACATCTTTTATAAAACATTTAGACATTTTAAATATTTTAAATACAATTCTCTATTTCAGCAGACAGATATATATATATATATATATATATATATATATATATATATATATATATATATATGTATGTATGTATGTATGTATGTATGTGTGTGTGTATATATATATATATATATATATATATATATATATATATATATATATATATATATATATACATACATGTGTGTGTGTGTGTGTGTGTGTGTGTGTGTGTGTGTGTATGTATGTGTATGTATGTATGTATGTGTATATATATAATCTTTTTTCATTGCAGAAAATATCTTAATATTATTAAACATTAAGTAATACTTGTACCACAGATTTGGGAGTGGGGTGTCTTACGCAAAAAAAGCAATGATGACCTCAAGACTCTGCTAAAAGATCTCTCTCATCTCTGCTGAACTGTGCAGGTCTAGACTATAGAATACTTTAAGAGGTAGAAACCTGTAGTGGCATTTTCGAGCATGCAAGCTTCTATATTCTAAGGGCACTTAGACAGTTGCTATTTATTTTAGTCAAAATATGGTTTATATTACTGGTAATTTTACACCTAAGGCCTAATGTAGCCAGGCTAAAGGCTAGCAGTACTATTGTTACATGTGTTGGATGTCAGTTGTGCAGAGGAGCCCTCCATCCATGTACTGTGCTTTGCAGCACAGCTACAGTGTATGGAGACCTCTGTCCACTAGGGAGCACTATTGCATTTGAAGGATTTTTTTTAGACTATGTCAAATTACAAGTTAGTCAAGTTATTGCAAGTTCACTAATTTTGTTTTCATTCCAAAATACAATTTGTATTGACTTTTCTACTGGCAGAGATGTGGAAGACATATAGAGGACAAGTGCAACGTCTTCCACATGAAGTCACCTCACACTGAGCCATCTCATTCACCACTACTGTATCTACACAAGCAAGACACATTTCTACATAGAATTCATATTTCCGTACTGATGGTTGTATCTTGTAATGTATAGAGATTGTGACCTCTGAACCTTAGCATCAGTGATGGCACTGGACAGTAAAGTCATTTGTATTGCACTTGAAGTATTAGGTCAAGGGTCATTAGATCCATAAGTCTGTACATTTTCAAATACTCATAGTCCAGTCAAGCTGAATCAAACTGAAGTCCAAATTAATTAAAAGTCAAGTCCACTAGCGTATTTGTAAAAACTGCTACTCGAAATTTAGGACAGGTTTTAGGGAGGTTTGGTTGTGTAAAAGACAGGATAAGAAAAAAAATGGCAAGGGAAGGGAAGGGAGCAAGCCTGATAGGACACTTCTGGTTTGTGCAAAGAGGAGACACACTACACACGCAAATAGACTATTTACAGACACAAAGCAAATGCCTCAAAAACAATGGCTTCACTAGATCAACTACCTCCACAAGCCAGAACATCATGCACAGTTTTACTAAGGCAACTTCAATAACTGGAATGTATGTAACACTGGCATGGACACACCCACCTAGGACCCGTGGAACAAGGCAACACGACCAGTACCTATGATACCGTACCTTTAGACAAGAGTGTATTTGTGTATTTGTGCTATCCCATTTATCTGTTAATGCTACTGTTGAGATTGATCACGAGCAGAGACCCAGTCACAGCTGTCACACCAATTCACCATTTAAATCACCCGTGACATTCTTACTAAGCTTCACATTTGTACACACATATGTATATAATTAGATGTGTAAGATATGTTGAAACATTTCTCAACATAAGCTGACATTTTGTTGAAGCTATACATTAGTGTTGTTATACTGTATAATACCCCATACTTTGCTTAGTGTCAAATGAAATGAGTGAAGTTAATAAAATATTCCTTTAACCAGACCATTGTTATTCTGATATCTTGACATGTACCAGTAATTAACGTTTTAGCAATGTATGCCCTTGTCAAACAGTACTAGATCTCCTATTAGGTTGGATGTTATGAGAATACAGTATACTTATTTGAATGACAGGACCAAAGCACTCATCTGTCCAAAGGAAGTTTATGGTTACTAATACTATTATAATGTGACTTTATGCTTAGTTGTAACAGTAATTTGTTTTAGCAGTAGTAAGAGCAAAGACCTTGCTATTTTTTGTGTTTTTTTCATTTTTTTTTGTTGAAGATAGGCATTCAAAGTGCAACCATTTCACTCATCACGTTCATCCATGTAGTGATAGTGGTGATAGTTGTGTTCTGTTGGGTCCATGCAGGGCGTCTCCAAATGGAACTCGCTTCTGAGTTTGTGCGTCTGCGTTGGTTTCTGTGCCGTGAGTCTCTCTTCCATGACGTTTGACCTCTAGAAGATGCTCTGCCTCCTGTTTTTTCCACGGGCTGAAGGAAATACATTGGGATTAACAGGAGAATCCAAATGCAGACCGTGCACATCACTTGGTTATGTGTTATAAAGTAAGGAACAGTGTTTGCAGAGACACCACATCAGGAACTAATTACTGCAAAATCATGACAGGTAAAAGCATTTGCTCTGTTTGTTTCATACAGAGGAGGTAATTAGAGCTGGACTCCTTAATTAAGAAGTTGACAGTTTATTGTCATTTAAATTCCCACGAAACTGAATTGTTATGGTTCTCTTAATGAGACATGATGTCAGCTTAAGCAGGGCTAATTGGTCATCTTAAAAAAACAACAAAAAAACTATTTATCTTGAAAAGACTTTGGAAAAAAATACAGTTTTACAGTCATTAAATTAGGTTATAAATGAGAACGTCAATATACAGAAGTAGAGTGGATGGTACGCCACCTAAAGGCTGGAACACAGAAGTGCGATGTCCTGGATCTTTCTGCAGCTGGATCTCTCTGAGGGAAAACACAGAGGCGGCTGGAACACACAAGAAAACACAAGTCTAAACAGAGTGGGGGAGTACTAGTCGTGTTGTTTCAAAATGAACAATTACCCAGTAAAAGCTATTAGAAGTAGAGGCTGCATTCTTGAATTTGATGCAATATGTTAAGATGGAGAGCAGAGGCTGATAAAACTCTATGCGCGATTTACTGTTTTTGAAAGAACTATCCAAACTAATGATCCATGTATGCTGAACCCCATCATTATGTCATAGCAACTGACTCCACAAAGTTGCTATAATTTTCATATGGCTTTAAATGGAAAGTAATTTAACTTTTGTTGAATTTTTCAGACATACAACTTTATGCCAGTTTTTGTTTCATGTGGACAGGTCCAGTAATCTCGTTAATATTCACTGTAAAACCAAATCTGACATTTCAACAACTAATTCTGTCATAGAATTCTGACCTGCACACCAAATCACAAACTTTTAATCTATACTCAATATTGTGGTGTCACGTGAATGGAAACTAATTACAAACTCCTATACACTACTCATACATAAATGTTGTATCACTCTTACTGTTTGGCAGGTTGTGAATGTTCTCCTCCAAACTCTGGAAGTACTGGTGTCGAAGTGCAGCCTCTGACGATATTCTGTTCCTCGTGTCATACTGCAATTACACAACAAAAGCTGGTGATTACAACCCTCTGCATGTAAGCTCTAAAACTGTCAATACTGCATGTCCTACCAGGAGCAGGGCAGATAGTAAGTCGATCCCATCAGTATCTAGCCTTTAGGGATAAAATTCAAGTTCATAAAGAAGAACATTAAGTGTTTAAATTGTTGCGAAGAGTCAGACTTACCTGGGTACGTGGTTGATGAGAGCTTGAGGTCTGTATTGAGGAAAGAGGTACGATCTGAAGTCCTCGTTACTGCTGATCCCAGGCCAGCTCTCCTCTGTGGGTGTCCCTGTGAAACAATAGACATACCTCTCAACTGCTGTGTTAAAGTTAAAGTATGTTAAACTATGATCGCTCCTATACTATACATATTGAAACATTTCAGTTTACAGTGCACAGAATGAAAGTGCTCATATTTGAAGAGTAATTGTCTGTCCATTGGGTGGTTAGCTCTGTTACACATCTTTATGTGCTGAGGCTGCAGTCTCCATAAACTATAATACACTATAGATGAGACTGTAATAGGCTAAAATGTAATTTTCTTGTTATATAGTGCATGAACTGTTTCATACCATCTATTCACATCAGGGTCAAAGGCATGTAAGGCAAGGGGCATAATCCAATCTATCTCATCTCTTTATAAAATCCACTTAAAAAATATTGAAATAGGAATGTATAAAACAATGTTAAAGTAACATGATGTTACTTCATCTACATGGTTCCATGGAAATAGAAAATTAAAACCATTCTTTGGAACATTCTCTGAAGATAGATACATTTTATGCATTTTATACACTTTAGTAACCACATTTCCATAGAGACAAGTAGGTGTAGGCTCTTCTCCAGGTCAAGGAAGAGTAAGTTGTTTTTTTTTTTGTTTTTTGTTTTTTTTTAATAAAGATAGACAGAACAAACTTATATTAAATATTGAGTAATCTGATGCAGGTATCATAGTGTTGATAGCCTAAGCTAATTTGCAACACCAATCCCCAGAAGGGCCTGTAAAACTGGTCAAATTTCATAAAAAAACAGTGGGATTTGTTTATGGAGATGCAAGCCCGCTCACAGTAGGACACAGGTTTTTCTGTTTTTCGGTGCAATCAGAACATCCAAAATGAAATGAAGTATCAGTAATAATGTGCAAAGTGTACCCATTAGTCTAAATATCAAGTGCAGCTCCTCCTTCACTGTTGCCCCAGGAAACATGGGTCGACCTGTGGCCATCTCATACAGGATACATCCCACGCCCCTGAACAGTGACAAGGCAGGCATGAGGGAGGTGATAAAGAGACAAAGTCAGGCCACATCAGAAATCTTTTAGATGAAACAATAGTACACTTTAGGCATAAAGAGCAAACATGGCGTGTGGGCAGTCTTTTGTTCTGCGCTGTATGAAGAGGCCCCATGCAGAGAACATACTCAGCACTGCCATGTTGTGGGAGACACAGCTGAGCTTAGAGCACCATGCAAACTGCTAATATATCACATAACAGGGAAGAAGAATGAGTTTGGACATCAAGTGACCAAAAAATAAAATGCTGACCCTAAATAAGCATTATGTGATGTAATTAAATGTCAGACTTTTCCCATTTAATTAATGTTATGATTGTCCAAAGCAAATGATTATTTTAAAGTTGCACTATATAACTTTTCAGCTGTTTTTATTGTTCAAAATACACTGAAAAGCATGCATTTTTACTGAAAGCATGATTGCCTTTCCACATACAGTATAATAACAGTAACTTGGTCTTGTGCTTTTCCCCATGAAGTGGTTTAATGGCATAATGTGGAAGATTACTTGTCAACTCCAAAAAGCAACCAAACATCTGCCAGAAAAGTTACATAGTACACCTTTAAGATAATCTATTAAATATATAGATAAATACATACAATATTGCAAAATAATATAGATAATATGCATAGTGATTTCCTTTTCTAATTTTCTGATTATGATCCTAATATGAGGGTGTTCATATAAAGTTATACCTAAAAGTTATACCTAAAAGAGGCAGTCTCCAGCCTAGTGCAGATACAGTAAGATTTCCCAAAAGCCAGAGGTGAACCCGGGACTGTCATGCATGAGCAGCCTGCCTCTGACTGCTCTATTGTTCTCACTATAGTCTGAGTGGAGCAGAACAAACCTAGTGGAAAGAAGCGGACAAAAGGACAGCATGTCTTCACTGCACCTGTAAGTGCTCACATGAATGTAGCACTGTGAAGGCTGGACTCGAGTGCAAAAAGCAGTGCAGTTTTTTGAAGTATAAATGTGTAGAAGTAGAAGAAGTATCGATCTACACAGTAATTTCCACTATTGATTTTTTTGTTTTTTAATATACATTTTAGCATCTTGTCAGCAAAAAACAACTGTCCAGACATTTCTGTCATTGTAGATTGATTATATTATTGATATGGAATTTGTGCATTTTCTGTTAAGTTACATTGACCGTATATGGTATAGAAGTTTACTGGGAATACACACTCCAATACTGCGAAGAAGTGAGCCTTGTCACTGGTTTGGTTGGCAGATGGAGCCAGTCAGGGAGACGGCTGGTAAATCCCTATCATAACAAATATGGCTGCTTATGGCTGAAAAGGAACAAATACAAAAACAGCAGATTTCTGTAGAATCAATGAAAAGTTTCACATGTGTCACTGAAATAAACAAATCACAGGACTGTTCACAGTCTATGGTATGCATGTAAACCCATGGGACAAATTACCTGAACAATTACTGGTGTTCAGACAAATCCACCTTGCAGTCCTGAGTAACACCCATTTGCAGTAATAGTATCACCTTATTCTTTCTGTACAAGCCAAGTTACTCACCACATGTCGATTGGCGTGGAGTACTCTGTGGAGCCTAGTAGAACATCTGGAGGTCGATACCACAAAGTCACCACTTCATTAGAATATGTCTTAGTGGGGACAGACTTTGCTCTGGCCAGACCTAGATTAAGAAAATACACTGTGAAGCACAGAGTTGTCTTCCCATAATGCCATATTGTTCTCATATGTGTGCTGTAATGGGTGATGTCAGCTAGGAAATATTATTTGGCTTTATCTACACAGTAAAATATTGCAGAACAGCCAGAGAAAGGGCCACAGTTGCTAGGATACAGACAGTACGGGTGCTAAAGTCATCAGGACAAGAGATCTCAGTGTTGCAGTAAAATATAAATTGGAAGGCAATTTTGGCTACAATCTCACCACTATCTCCTCCAGAGTATATGTGTGGACATGTGGATGTGTATGCTCTATTATGAGTTGTTCTTACCGAAATCTGCAAGTTTGAGTTCCCCCTTGTCATTAATGAGCAGGTTCTGAGGTTTTAGGTCTCTGTGCAGGATTTTCCTTTGGTGACAATAGGATAGACCGCGGAGGAGCTGGAACATAAAAATCTGCAGCAAAAAGAGAGTTATCAGTAGTGAATATTTTAAGTGCTGTTATTATCGTAAAGCCAAATTTTGTTACATGTTTTAACACTTTTTCTTTTATTTGAAATTGTGCATTTTTACAGTCAACCTTTTCAATGAGAAGAAGACAACTTTAAGCAATTCTGGTCAGGTAAAGGTACATTTTATTTGCCATCTGTATTTGACCCATCCTTTACTGCCGCTAGGGCAACCGGCCAGGAGCAATGGGCCCTGCGGTGCTGCACCTGGGGCCCCTTCTCCAGATCTTGCGCTATGTTTGATCAGATACCATAGCTGGAGAATTTTACATTACCATAATTATTTAATACCAAACCAATTAAACACATTCACACCTTAACACTGAGTCTTTCTTGCAGTATGACCTAAAATTAATAACTGTTAACAGGCGGATCGGTGCAGCGTCTGCAGTGATGCGGTCGCTGTATCGGTCCGTTGTGGTAAAGAAGGAGCTGAGTCGAAAGGCAAAGCTCTCGATTTACCGGTCAATCTACGTTCCTACCCTCACCTATGGTCATGAGCTCTGGGTCATGACCGAAAGGACAAGATCGCGGATACAAGCGGCCGAAATGAGTTTCCTCCGCAGAGTGGCTGGGCGCACCCTTAGAGACAGGGTGAGGAGCTCAGTCACACGGGAGGAGCTCGGAGTAGAGCCGCTGCTCCTTCACGTCGAGAGGAACCAGCTGAGGTGGCTCGGGCATCTGCTCAGGATGCCTCCTGGACGCCTCCCTAGGGAGGTGTTCTGGGCATGTCCCACCGGGAGGAGGCCCCGAGGAAGACCCAGGACACGCTGGAGGGACTATGTCTCTCGGCTGGCCTGGGAACGCCTTGGGGTCCCACCGGAGGAGCTGGAGGACGTGTCTGGGGTGAGGGAAGTCTGGGAGTCCCTGCTTAGACTGCTGCCCCCGCGACCCGGCCCCGGATAAGCGGAAGAAAATGGATGGATGGATGGATGTTAACAGGGTATATTAATATGAACTAAAACGATCTGATTTCAGTGTATACAAATGCCAGAGGAGGGCAACTCCACTTGCTGACACATTGAGGGGTGCGGTTTAAATGACACAAACAACAATAACTAATAGCATTAAAGTTGTTGGCATAGTGGAAAAAAATATGAATGATTTTCTGGATGACCACCTGATGGCGTCACACGCTAGAGTGACATGTAGTAGTGCAATATGCAGCAAAACTGCTCAAATATGTGTGACTGAAACAAATATTATTTATTGTTATGTTTTTGATGAAGAGCAACATTATACTAGCCTATACTTTAAAGCTCTGAAAATCCGCTTTGGGGCCTGTAAGCCGAAAGCATGAATAAAACAAAGGAATTGCAGAGGGGACTTGAGGCCACAGTGTATACTTCTCTGACATTTAAACACATTAAAGTGGGTGACTCATTTCCTCCCGTGCGGCTCACCTTCACATTGTGCATGCTCATTAGGTTCCCACAGTTATCCAGATACTGTTTCAGATCACTGTCCTGCAACACATAACAGCACATACAGTAAACTATAGAGCTCACAGTGGCACTTACTGTGCAGTTTGTATATAATACTACTGACCAGGTACTCAAACACCAGTGTGAGGCAGCGGTCCGTGTGGATGATGTCATGTAATGTAACAATGTTCGCATGCTTCAGGTTTTTCAGCAGGGACACTGTGTATACAAGAGATTGATTTTTAGCCATTCTCAACAGAAGTGAAATCACAAAAAAGGATTTTTGTATCAAATCATATCAAAGGTCCCCCAGATGACTTAGAATACTTATCTGAGTTTTTTTGTTATCCTATTATTTCCCAACATGTGGGCAAGACAGCCTGTGAGGGCAAGTGGGTAAAGTAAAAACTCCACACAGCATGATTGGACAATGGACATTAGTGCCAAAAAACACACCAGTTCCTTTTTAGTTGCAGTGTGGGGCTGGGTAGAGTGCCCTGTTTCCAACACAAGCGTGGTGGATTCATAATAAAAAGAACGGGAACCACCTCTTTACACTGTTATATAGGAGCTCAGCTTACTGTACATTTAACAATTTGAGATGCAGGGATATGTAGCCTGTTTTTGTTTGTCATAATAAGGCAGTTTCATTAAGATGCACCTTCTCTGATGGCGGTGCAGGGCGCTCCCTCCTCATGCTCCAGACGGATCTCCTTCAGGGCCACCACGTTTTCGGTCAGTTTGCTGCGGCCTTTGAACACAGTGGCGTACGTGCCCTGGAAGCACAAACACTGTCAAACACAAATGTAGGAGACACTTTGACAACAGCACTTCAGGCTCTGAGCAGGTGCTCTCACATTTCATGGTTACAAGTGTTATAGGTTTCCTCCTGTTGTACAATGCTTCATTATTAAAAATGTAATAATAACATGCTTGATTTACCATAACATTGTAAACATTTTCTTATTATGCGTATAATAGTTATAAAACTGTATGATAGAGTCAATAAAACAACATCTTCCACTGAGTTCTTTTGATCTGAAGGGCTATTCAACATGAAAGCAAGTATATGTTGAATCAAATTAAAATACACCAAATTTGAAATGCATAAAATCATTTGTTTTTGCATGTTAAAACTTCAGAAGAATGTCTTTGTCAAAGCACCTTATTAATTGGGTGACGGTGCTTTACTTGTGACTGTCCCAGTAAAAAATCAATTCATTTTATTATGAATCTCTTCAAATTATGTTAAACTGCTACATATTTACCAGTGAGTGTGCATATTAGACAAGTTTGTGTTAATATGTCTGTCTAACATTTTAACTGCTACATTTTCACTCCTGTGACAAAAGGGACCGTCTAATCCAACTGAAAAGGTGCTGGATTTATATGTACTGTGATGAATCCTCCCGTCTATAAGCTCACAAATTTCCTTTGATTTCATATTGTGAGAGCGGAGAGCCCAAACAGATGAGTCACTCTAGTTTCTCATTAAATCAATGGCACATGTGTCTGGAGCTTTTACACTGACTCAGACTCTGGCACAAAGCACATGTTTTAGGATTAAGTGGACATTTTGGCAAAGAAAACCCACAGCAGAAATCTATTAGGTTAAATTAAATCCAACTTTAATGTCATTCAAACCTGGCTAGTCTGTGCAGACTGAGATGCTTTCATTAACCAGTTTATTCACATACTCACCTCACCGAGTTTCCCTAGTTTCACATACGTCTCCTGTTTCCCAAAACCGATGTCAGACTGATGGGAACAGAATGGAGGATTAAAGTATTTTTTTTATTATTTGCACATCTCTAAAAATGTCTAATTTAACTGTATTTACTGGTTACTCAGTTCTGAAAGAAAGAGCACTCTGCATTTGGCAGTTTCTCTAGTAGCATTATAAAGATATATAAAAAATTACATAATGTCAACAGAGACAGCATGAGAAAATTAAAGTTTTTGAACTGAACTTAATACGCTCTTTCAAGAAGAAAGACAAGTACATACTCAGGAGCCAAACAAACTTTGTAACTGACTTTTAAACAGAGCTGAAAACAGGACTAGAGCCAAACTGAAGTGGATAAGTGGCACTGACCAGTGAAGCCCGCCGGGACATTCGACTGAGCGGTTTGGAGAGGGGCGAGTTTTCACTCTCCATCTGCAGCTTTTTCAGGAACTCTGGGGGCAGACGGATGTCCATGGGCAGAGACATGCGCTTGCTGACATCCTGGAAACATACACAGTGTCACTATGGATGCATGACACTGCCATTTCAAGCACTGGATATAAAACTGACAGGTGTAACGATGCCAGAGTGTTTGAAGTTTGTTAAAGAGCAAAATCAAGTCTTGCATAATCATTTCCCCTTTAATTCTGGTTTTATCCTCCTGTTCTGTTCAAGTGCATATTTGAGACTGTTAACTTCCAGCTGAAAACTGTAAAGAACTAAGTAAAGAGCAGTGGTTGAGTATGGGGGTAGGGGAAAATGTGAATTTTCATAGCAATGCTGTCTTGAATGATGAGTTGAATTAAAGATTACTACATGAACATACATGAATCGCTCTGAAAACAACTTTGAATGGGTAAATAAGAAGGGAAGAATAAGATTAAAAGCTGTAAAAACTCAATTTTGCATTAATATGTTTCCTTCAAGTACATTGCGTCATTGCAGAGTGCTGACTTCCCCATCACATGCCTAAACCCTCTGCGCCTTTAGCTGCGTGGTGTGAGACCGGCAGTGAATCACACAGCTCCACTGGGATCTGTGGCACTGTGATCACTCTTACATCCCCAATGGAAGTACGTATGTGTGTATGCATGTGTGTGCATGTGGGCATGTGTACGTGTGACTCCAAGGCGACTCATCTCATTGAGCGGCTAAAGATGAAAAAGGAAAATGACACGAAGAATTGTGAAGAAAGTTGAGAATGAATTGTCTTTACTTGGTTAGTCTAGCTTTGTTTACAGGGAAACAATAGTCAGACATGTTGTTTATCCGGCACAAGGGTTAAGTGGCTAACACTTTCATCTCACAGCAAGAAGGTTCTAGGTTTGACTTCCGAGCTGTCCAGGACTTTCTGTCCATAGGATGCATGTTTCTCCCTGTGTCTGGGTGGGTTTCCTCTGGGCAGTTCCCCCATCAACCCATAGCAGCGAGTCCTGAAGGTAATCCTAACCAAGTCTAGCTCAAGATCTGTCGGTTAGTTCTTGGGCACCCACTGCTCTTGATAGATTGGCCCAGTGGTAATGAAGGACAATAAAGTGTACCCTTAACATTACCCTCCTTTGGGTTAATTATTATTTAGAACTAAGTCATCCATATGTCTTATAATCAACCTGATTTGGTCTCATTTTGGAACAATTGGCCCAAATATAGGTCTGATTAAGTCTGGGATTAGCCCTATTATCATCATCCTAATAAAATCTGGGATTAGATCTGATTATATCATAGGTGGTTCTTGGAGTAAAAAGTCTGAGAACCATATAGCTCATTGTGATGCAGCACTGGAGCACATTCAACAAGTAAGTTTGCAGCGCAGCTTAGCAGAAGACACAACAACCACTTTGCGTGTGCTCTCTGCTGTGCTTCATAAAACATGTGTGATTAAATATATGTAATAACATATACAACAATAAAACATTTCTTATGACATAACAGTGCTAGAAATAGTTGTTTTTATAATGTGCTGAATAGCCAATTTTCTCCTGTTGACCCAATTACAAGCCCTATTATGCCTTGGTGTAGCTGCGGCTTATTGAAGTTATGGAAGCCTTTTTAAATAAAACTCATCACTGAGTGTTCTAGGACAGTGCATCAGGTTTACGTGGCCTTACCTCCATAGAGAAGCGTCTATGCTGGGCCTTGCTGTGGTAGTGCAGGTGGGAGGGGGAGTGGGCGCTGGGCGTGGTGGGCTCTGGACTCACAGGACTGGCATCGTATGAAGCTGAACCCAGCCGCTCTGGTGTCAGGTCTGGGCAATGAGAATAACATATTGAAATGACTGACAAACCACTGGTGAAAAATCATTTGGACATTACGTGATAGAAAATGAACACGCAAAATGAAAAAAGGAATGAGCTGAACACTTAATTAATAATATATGAATAGTTTATTAAAAAACATTCAGGGGGGTTGAGAGCTATGGTTTTAATTAAGTACAAAATTAAAGGGTTATGGTTAGGTGTTAGTAGTTATAAGCCTGACTCATACTTAAGCTATTTGTTCATTATGATGTCTTTGTTCATTTCATTCTTTATTAAAGGTCCTGTACCCCATTTTTTATTTCAAAAACTGTCTTTCCCTTGTACATATATACTGTATAAGCAGTTCTTGAGGTCAAAATAAGACCGCTGTGTACTGCCTGCATCTAATTATAAAGTGTTTTACTCCCTGAATCATTTTTAGTTCAGTTATTTGTTAAGTGCTACCGTATAATCTGTTTTTAGCATGTAGCACTATGTACACATATTTATAGAAATTAGACAACTGTATGAATTACCAAATAGAAAGCTAAAAGCATCTGAACATCTTTATATGAATGGCCTCACTGAGGAACAAATTACATTAATGTCTTGCCCTGATAAACCAACAGTTTGCATTACTGTTGTTGGAGGCCAAAATGTCAACCTTTCCTTAATAAACAATGCACATCTACTAAGCTAATTAATTCAGTCTTCCTCAAGTAAATGGTAAAAATCAAATCATAGAAATCATGAAATACATAGGCCTAAGTCTGTCGTGTATCATTGTACTCTAGACACACTATTTAGAACAAAAACAACGATTCCTCTTTTATAAGCAGCTTTCTTTCACCAAAATAAATGAATATCGAATCCTTTACAAAGCGGTTCTTTTGTTTGAGTACAAAGCGGTCTGATCAAAGCGAGGTGCTGTGGACAGGACCTGTACATGTAGTTTCACTGAATATGTTGGACAATTAAAAAGCTGCCACTGCCGTGCACTTTGATCCCCATTCGTTCGCAGTGGAGGGTTGCGTGTTTGATGCCCTGGTGTTGTCTGTGCTCTGCTTTATGCTTTCAGACGAGTTTGATCGTGAATGATGGTGTGTGTGTAGGCGTATGTGTGTGTGTGTATGTATGTGTAGCAGCTGTTTTCTCATGGGGAGAGGTACTTTAAGTCCCGGTTTCCATGGGGACAAGACAATGGTGAAAGACGCTGGCGGTTTTGATTGTGGAGGACTCATATTGAATAGCTCACGTAGTTCTCCCACTTAAGAAACCTTAATATAATACTTCATGATTAATAATGACCTCTGACCTGGTGCGTGGATATTACCTGTGCTGTATGAAATAAACCTGTGCAAATAGGACTAAATCTTTTCAAATGCTTCCAATTTATATAAAATAACTTTAAAAAATCACACTACAAGATATGGTGACATTGAAATAGCACTTTTCTACCATAATTGGGCACTCAACCATTCAGAAAAGCTACTATACAGTTACAGAGATGCAAGATAGGCTTGAGTGTCTTGTCTATGGGCACAACAACTGATAGGAACTGGGATAGAACCTCCAACCTTTTGATAAGTCAATAAATTCCTTAATATTTATTTACTAATAATCAGATTACAGGGGGGAGTGGTTATTAATTTAGTGCATAATTAACATCAGCCCATGTAAATATTTGTGCATAAAGGTTAATTTTGACAAGACAAACCACAGAATAAAGCAAAGCACAAACTGTTAAAAGCCACACAGACATGAGTAAATTAGTAAACAGCAGTTAGTAAATGTAGTCGGCACCTAATGCTATAGAGGGCTAATACAGATAAAAGGTTCTGATTTACACAAATGTGATGCTGATACTGCTGTGTCTATATTACAAAGGTCTCAGAAACCATTGCCACTTTTTACACTTTTACATAACTGAAAATGTATTTTCCTTTTCTCCCAAAAAGACAAATCCATGGCATATAAAAAAAAAGTCAGAATAAAGAGACTTGAAATGGGGATATGAAAGATGTGTGTGAACTGCCAACCTGTTTGTGTTCATTTGAATTTCACAGCTAGTGCTCCTTTGATCCCTCAATACTAATGAAGGTCAGGCTAATATGCGCACACAAGCGCACACTGATCCGATAGCTGTGAGATATTGGAAGGACTCCTGCTGGACAACTTGTTTGCAAAAGGACAATCCAATATGGTTCTCCACATGCTCTCTCCATGCTGTACTCCATCCCAAACTGTGCCATGTACTGTGCTAATGTTAGGGACTTCTCCAGCTATGTATGTGGTGCGTTGAACAACAGCGATGTGGAAGATCTCAAAATCTAAGATGGCATGAAATGTATCAACTTAAAACACTGGCAGTCTTTCATGGAAAACTGCATCTGTCTTGAAAGCTGAACTGTGTTGAAGTGACAATTTGAGCAGTGAAGTGATCAGCACAAATCTGACTAATGTGTACACACAGCTGGCTTTACTTCACAGATTTCAACATGCAAATCGTCCCCTTAAAACTATAAACGGAATGTAACATTTTTGTAAAAATTGTCAAGTTATTAATATATTCTTGTTCCTGAATATCTTCTGTAAATCTTTGTCAAGATTTTGTAGGCTTTGATAATTTTAATATAGTTTTATATGAGCAAAAACCCATTTCCCATTCCCATTGTACTCAATCCGTGGTCAAAACCTTGATCTCAGAACTAGCCAAATAGCATAGATAGAAATCTATAATTCTAAGGGTACTAGATGTAAGCAGTGAGAGGAGAATATTTTGAGGGCTGCTGACTAGGATGAGAGGGACAACACATGCATGATTTCCCAAAAGAGCATGAAAGAAACAAAACACACCTTCAGATATGGTAGATTTGATACAACACTATAAAAGCTCTAAAAAGACACCTTAGCCTAGTTTCTACTAAAATGCCCTGTTAAACTATGCAATCTTCAGTACAAAATGAAATACTCGTAACATATTTTTAGACCTGAAAATACACTAACATGCACATTTAACTGGTGCATTACGTGGTGGGTCTGGAGAAGCAGTACAAGCACAGCTGATGAAGCCACTTGATTACAGGGCTCTCAAACTCATATTTATGCAGTCGGAGTTGGTGTTTCTTCGGCGTGTTCAGTCGGCATCTGTTGTCACCTCACATCTATTCACGGAAACTGTCTCAGCTCACCATGAGTCATTCTCTCACAAATAAGTCATTTTGTACAAGACTGGGGAAACAAACAAATACAGCTGTGCAAAAGTATCCAATTTGTTTTCCTGGTGTCACCACTATTACTGGCTTTACAATTGAGTGTTGCTGATAGCAGTCGAAAAGATAAATGAGGCATTCAGTAATTATGTATATTACAAAGATGCATAAAAGTTCAGCATCTGCTCTGAAAGATTTCCCTTATTTGTCAGATTCACATGAAGTACTTTTCCCATTATACAAACTATTAAAACTGCCAGTCAAGGAGATTTCACACAGAGACTATTCAAGGGTTTCAGATGACATCACAATATTCTACAGACAAATAATATTTCATACAGATGGTGGAGGGACTGCCACTGTTCAAATGCACATTTTTGTTGCAGTACAGTTGCAGTGTGTTCTTGGGTCTAGTCACTAATATAATATAATTTAGAATATTTTATACAAAAATACAATGTCATCAATAAGAAAAATCATAACATTCTACAGAATCCGAAAACCACCAAGACAGACAGAAGTATCATCAAAAGTTTTTCATTTTAATATGTAAAAGTTACTCAAACAAATAGACTCTGTGGTCACACACACCATGACTTAATATTGATTTCCTTTATAATGCAGCATACATAAACTCCACTGTATGATTGTTGTTCATGGTAACAGTCAGATTCTACATAATAAAGCAGATCCACTCAAAGACTGAACGCTGTGTATTCTTCTCATTCCTGTGACCTGCATCTCTTTGAAGTTTGATCACAGCTGTAGTGAGAAAAACTCTATATGACTGCTATTACCAACAAAGCAGGAAGAGCAGATTTAATTTTGTGGATAAGCCACTTCCTTAAATATTTATAAATATATTGTTCCAGGAACTTTTATAATGGCTGTACCCAATCTTTTCCATGTAGTTGATCAAATTTAGTTTTGCCACAATACTGATATTGTAAGAGCAGCTCTTAGGGTCAAAATGAGACAGATATGCGTTGTCTGCATCTAATTATAAAGCTTTTTATTATCCAGGAATCAGCCCTGACCTCTGTAAGTTGTAAAAAAAAACGCACCTCTAAGCTTTATAAGTTGTAAAAAATGCTGCTCTGACCTCTGTAAGTTACAAAAAAAACCTCTGCTCTGACCTCTGTAAACTGTAAAAAACTCTGCTCTGACCTCTGTAAATTGTAAAAAACTCTGCTCTGACTTCTGTAAATTGTAAAAAACTCTGCTCTGACCTCTGTAAATTGTAAAAAACTCTCCCCTGACCTCTGTAAATTGTAAAAAAAAACAACTCTCTTCTCACCTCTGTAAATTGTAAAAAGCTCTTACAAATTAGAATCCTAGTTATGCATTAGGAATGGGAGAAATAACTTTTGACGACTGCAAACTGTTTTAAACTGAACTAGTTCTGTTTTTCACACTTCACAGTAAACTCAAGCACAGCACCATTAATGCAACTCAGGCAGAATAAAAACAATGGATTTAACAACCTCTGCAAGTGCAAGATCACCTGATCCAGAGTTACCATACCTCGTCAAATGTCCCCACAATGCTCAAAATAAGAAAACACCTTTCTTCTACTGCATTTTAAAACTTTTCACACCAAGAACAACCTAAGAAAATATTCGTCCCTCTGAGTAGGCCTGTCACGATAACACATTTTGAAGCGTGATATATTATTGAAGTAAATTTGGATGATAAAAGATAATATTAAAATCAAACTATAAAGAAGCAGAATTATGCCCAAAAGAGGAGTCTACAATTCTACAATATTTTTCAAAAACACAAGCTGCAATAAATAAATAGCACAATGCAACACTTCACATTCGTTTTTAATTTTAGTTCAAAACTCAACCTTATATAGCTCAAATATTGCAGAAATACTCACCAAAAATGTCCCACTGCTTCAAAGAAAAAGTACCCACGATAAATATTGACCGAGCAAAGGATGTTCCATCTTTCACTATTGAATGATCAGTCCATAGATTTATTGTAACAGGCTTATCTCTGAGTACCACCAGAGCTAAACCAGGTCTGAAACAGGACTATTCCTGGTCTAAACTAAACCAAACCAGTTCAATACAACTACTACAACGTAACTTGAGTAATTGTAAACAAGGACTATCCCAAAGACGGACACAATATGTCACAAAATTGACTCTAAATTAAACAAACAAGAACTGCAAACGACCTTGCATGCCAGAATAAACCCGTGTACCACAGTTTGAGAAGCCTTACCTTGAGTGTGTCTCATGTTCAGCTGGTTGATCTGCTCCGTGAACTCGTTCTCCTCTATGGTCTCCGTACGAGGGACAGACAGGGAGAAACGCCTCTTGAAGTTTTTCACCTTGTTCATGGTTGCCGAGTCCTCAGTCTGCAGAAGGGAGACACATGAGTTTCTGCACAGATAATGCATTGGTCAACCTCTCCACACAGAACAACGCAGCATGTTTGTCTGTTTCCATTCCATTACAGAGCACATCAAAGCAGCCACAAGTGCGAGTACACGCTGGTACACACTGGTCACATGACAGGAGTGCAGACCCGGTTTCTCCCATTGCTCCAAAGATGCCTGTCATCTGATAATGAGGCACAGAACAGCGGGTAGGCAGCTGATCAATCCACTCCCAGTCGCTTACATAACCCCGGCAGCCCTACTAGTTTGTCATTGTCGCGTCTGTCCGCCCAGTCCCATGTTAGGGGGTCTTCGTGACTGCTTTATTGTCAGAGATCTAAAAGAGCGTGTATTTCTGCTCGTTACAGCCAAAGACGAGACAGTTATGTGGTCATTATAAGCCGGACTTCACATTCCTGAGGTTATTTTTGGAGCTCAATGGAGCGTCGTGATATGACAGGCTCAGAGCAGCACCTGCAAATTGAGACGGGGGGCGCCACGCTGCACGGCTAAGGGGCGAGTGGGTGCAGTGACCAAAAACAACGAGATGGGAATTAATGAGAGAAAAGTTTGAAAATTAAGTTCTGTATGGAATAAAATGAAATGAAGTGGGTGAGCAAAATTATTTTTTACTTACTTGGAAACGTATAACATTAATAAGGAACCATGGGCCCCCTTGTAAACACTCCCATTCCTACATTTGGAGATAGATGAGTTTAATGCCATGCTGAGGGACATTCTACACAAGGAAATAGCATCTTCATGGACACAACAGGTGGCGGCCTGCACACCAGAAAAGTTCGATATTGCACCTTCAAAGGAACCAAAAGTAAGATTTAGATTTAAATTACATAAACATGACCCATCTGTGACCCCGTATGAAGTAAACATGTTCAAATCAAATATAGGACTTACTGGGGACAATTGTAATGCTGATTTATCCTTACAAAATGATGAAATCCAATTGGTTAAAACCTAAAAGTACTCTCTCTGATCTGAATCCTCCCTACCCACATGGTTCACGCAGTTCTTTTCACCAAGTTCCAAATACACATTAATATCCTTTCCACAGATCAATCAAACGTGTGAGTATTGACAGAAAGTTTATCAGTGCTTGACAAGACCATTACTCAAACAGCATAGGAGCATTTATTTCATGTCTTTTTCTAAAAATGAAGCCCGAATTGACTTTCCATCTTTAAGGGATATGATGAAAAAAGACCAAGAAGATGTGGGTGCAGCCATAAATTGAACAGATATCGCAGCACAAAAGGCAGAGATGGAGGCAATAATCCACAGAGCAGAGAGAGAGAGAAAAGGGGGATTTCACACGCTGAGAAGGATCAGGCTATTTTAGTGTGTGAGATTCTACCCATGGTGTAAAGAACCAGGCTAACACCATCCCAATATATAAAAATACATAGAGGAAAATGGATGTGGAGGCAGATGAATGGAAGGTGTCTATAAGATCAGTATATCAGAAGTATAACTTGTATATGGTAAAGTACTTATACTAATATTGATTGTGGCGTTAACTAGTGCTTAATAAATGCATACAGATGTTTGAATGAGAATTACAATGTGCCAAGACACAATGTCACCTATGCTTTAATTTCATGTGTTTCAGAATGAACCATTGTCATAGCGATTAACAATTTAAAACAAATTTCTATATGTTTGGAATGGGATAAAGTCCTTGAAATGTTGCACATAACAGGAAACCCATGAAAAGGATGTGTTCATGACATTGCAGAATTTTATGCCATTATTTCTGATCGACAGTTGAGAGCTATTGAAATAAAATAACCAATTTGACTTTATCCATTTTGTTACGGATTGTGTCAATAAATTTGCCATATTATTTGACTTAAGGAGTAATTCCTCCACGTTCACATGACAGATTTTGAATGTGAAATGTTATAAGGCCACTATCTACAGTTATATACAAATATATATTTACAGGCTATATTAACAGTTCACCAGACAAAGTCCATAAATTCCGACCTGCTTCCACCATGCATATAAATCACACCACAACATAATTTTTGTATGTAGTTTAATCCCTTTAAATTGTTCCACACATGCACTACAAAGCTGTCAATCAAGTTTCCTTTCCAATATTCTTTAAATAGCTTGTGTCTATTGTTGTTTACCCCAAGAGAGACACTATTGACATCTGCTGCCAGGGGATAATGAAGTGTGAGCAATGTCAATTCTTCAAATGGGTTTTTTGCTCAATGATCCACAGCTTATCCATCACTTAGACGATGAAGGCAAGTTATTAGGGTTCTGAAGCTTAAAAAAAAAAAGCCAAAGTACTAACATTTCCACCACATAACTAAATATTTTGTTCTTGTATTGATTTGGCAATTTATATGACAGTCTTTTTGCTTTTAGAGTTGAAAATGTGAACAGAATCCTTTAAAACATATCCACTGGTGGGCATGTGTTATTTACTTTAGCATTATTAAATCAAGATACCAGTTTGATGTAGTGCTGCACTGCTAGAAAATACCTTACAAAACAACTCACAAATCTAATCACATTTGTAATACTTGCCAGAAATTTTATTTTTCCCCAAATGGTTCAGCCCTACTTTATATTATATTTACAGGCAACAGGTTAAACAATACAACCTGGAATGTAGCAACCACCATGTGTCACTGTGGCCTTTGAAAACATAGAAAAGATGGCATTTGATTAGGAGCCTGTCTTTTCTTCTCTCTGTTCCTCATTTGGCTGTTGAACAATATAATTGTGTGGGTTGTCAAGAAGAGGCCTCATCACTTGCTTGTGATTAGCGCTATGGCGCTGATGGTTTTGCACAGCCCTCTTCTTGAAATGACCCCTGGCTCTGCACTATACTGGCAATAATAGTGTCATTCATAGTTCATTAATATAAGGAGGACCTTCTTTGTGCTACCAGTAGATATAATATCAATGCAGACATCATTCTGACATTGAGCTTTCTCATTTTTTGAAGTACTTAAGTAAGGTAGATATAGCCTGTGCTCTTAATGGTTTAAATTGCATCTGAAGCTGGTTGGCCAGTGCCTCAAAGGAGACATATTGTGCACTTTTCAGAGCTTATAGAATTGTTCTCCCTTCTCATTTAGAGTGAGTTAACTCCAAAGTGCCTGTTTGAGTAATCATCATTCACCTGCATCCAAGACCACATCTCCCTGATCACTTAAATGTACAAAATACTGATCCATGGGTGTCTAACTAGGCTGTATAGCAGACAAAAAGCACAATATGTATTCTTTAACCTGTATATTGAGCACATACAAGCTGCTTTATTGTCAGTATATATTACATAGCCCCACAGGGATAAATAGAGTTATTAGATTGATTGCTTGAGACAGGCCATGTCTCATGCGAAATCTTAGATCCTCACCTCACTCACTGAGCTATAAAGCCTAAACCATGACTGATGAATGACTGGCTGTAGGTGTTGAGGTTTAGTGGGTATTAAGAGAGAAACCCTTGAGGTGTCATTTTAACTGCTTTTAGTTGTAGGATTTGGCAATTGAAAAGATGGTTCTTGTGAGACTCATACTCTCTGATGCATATTTGGTCTGGAAACAGCAATGTATACTTCATTATAAGTTAGCTTGCAGTTGCCCTATAATTCTCATTATTTCGTGTGTATATATATATATATATATATATATATATATATATATATATATATATATATATATATATATATATATATATATATATATATATATATATATATATATATATATATATATATATATATATATATATATTTTTTTTTTTTTTTTTAATTTCAAGGTAACTACACCAAGATCTCATCAAGGTGAAATAAGAAAACTTACTCCAAATGTGAACAGTAACATCTTAAGAACACTATTCTGTGCTTTATTTGGGGGCACAAACAGAAAATGCCACTTCAGCCTGTGCCCTTGAAACATTAAAGCTGAGATCCATAACAGGAAGAAGACAATGGAGGCTGTATCTGTTTACCAGACTCTGGTGAGACAGCTGTGTGTACATGTCCACATGGCAAGTGAGATGAATTAGGTCAGCATATGGCACTGGCATATCTTTTATAACGCAAGAAAATGTTTTTTTACAGTTAAAAAAGGGAACTCAGAGTCAGAGAACAACAGCTTGCAATACTGATACAATTTGTACGTAAATGTTATGGCAATTTTTTTTTTAAATTAACATGAATACTGGTGGACTTGAAATTGGTTTCTTACTAGCATGAAGGGTTATAGCCATAGCCATTTTTTGCCCACTATAGATAAATGAATATATGCTACTGTCCCTGTGTGTACTCATTCAGAATGGGGCCATTGATGGGAATGTGCTGTGTATTTTGATACAGGTCAGTGGGCACATATATGACAATGAACTACAAAGCAGACTTCAAACAGAGTGCACTCCTCAATCAAACCAAATGTTTTGTAGATTTTTGGCAATCAGTTCAAATAATTGTTGAGCAGAGGGACAGGCAGACTGACCACCGGATGCACTGAATGAAACCGCGATTTGTCCATTTGTCGTATATGGAACCCGGCACGTCACTGCTCCTGACAGGCTGCCAACCCAAGCTGTGTGTGGGGCTCAAGAGTACGGAGACAGTCTGTGGAGGGCACGAGCTCTCACTGGAGGAACACATTACAATGGTGCATGTCTGTCTAACCAACGGTCTTTTGTGTGTCATAAGCCAAAAACGAAGGAAAAGGGAGATATCAGTTATAAACGAGGAGAATGGGAGAGTTTCCTGGGGATGGATGCCGAAAACAAACTACCCTAACAACTGATTCAATGGTGGCTAATATCTAATCAATTGAAGTTTCATTGCTTTATTTCCCTCAATATGTTTGTTAATATTTACACAGGTTGCCATAGTGATTTTATATAACATTAAAGCAGCATCACAATTCTGATTACATTGTGTAATTTACAGTGCTCTAGTGTGCCTTGAGGTCATGCCAGATGTGCCTTGAAAAACATGTCCAATTTGTTAACAGATTCACATATTTAATTTAATAATTTACCATTCTGCAGTGGCGTTACAATACTAAAATATTTAAAAAAATGATTTTGATACTAAGGAAAGCATTGATACTCATTACAGACACTTTACACTTAATAAATAGTACCTGAGTTTCAAGACCATTCTAAAACTATTAAGGAAAGGTCATGTTTCAGACAGTCTGCCTTTTCAGACCAGAGCTGCAAACTGTGCAACTCACTGCCCATTGAAATAAAGAATATTTCTGAGTTAAAAATGTTCACCTGTAGGGTTAAGAACTGGCTGAAAATGAGTCAAAATTGTACCCACTTGTAAAAAAGTAGTATGACAGTTGGTGAGTGAGAGAAAGTGTGAGTGTTAAATGTATATTTGGGCACTGATGTAACTATTTTAAGGGATAAGTGTTTTAATATACTTTGCATATTAGTTCATTGTAAAAAAGCCCAACCAGGGACGAGAGTTGAAAATTAGCTCTTGCTATAAACTCTGTATGCATCACATCAGCTGCAATGTTCATTTTGTAACTATTTCCGATTGTCCCTGTCAAATAAATAAATAAATAAATAAAAATGTTTTGTCCTGTTTATCTGATTTTGTATTTATACCAGTATCTAATTTCTATAGTAGTTTTAGTATCACTTAAGATCCTAGGTTTCAATACTTTTGACAACCCCCAGTCCTGGGCAAATATCTGTACCTAAAAAGAAAGCTAAACAATCACTACTGCCAAATTTGGAGAACACAACAGTGACATGAACATTGTCACCACGTACCAGATCTGATTCAGTAATTTAGTCGGTCATGTGCAAGAAATGTTTTCAAACAAAAAAGCGTGCCACTACTCAAAAAGGTAATAAATGATTAAGTACAAACGAGTCCATTCTCCCATAGAGAGAATAGACTCATTTGTGCACGTGTGTCTGTGAGCGTGCACGTGTGAAGTGGGTCATATGCTGCAGAGTTGACCTCAGGCCCAGGGTGATATTACAGCCTGCTTCAGTGGCTGCTGTGAAGAACACTGCTCACTTTCCCTACAGGAGGACAATGGATCCAAGATTACTCACAGTGTCTGACGCAGTAACTGTTAAATATACTTGACTATATATAGTTACTACGGTCATAAATCTTTCTGTATGGCCTATAAATAAAAATAATGTACAATTATAATTTTTCAGAGTGGGTCTGTCTCAACAAAATGTAATAACAAACCTCAGACTATTCCTTTTATCTGATAATAGATGTATAAATTGAACATTGAATTGTATTAGTATTAAATAGTTTGTAAATTTGCTAGATTTACTTTATTGGGAACACTGCTTTTAGTACAACTATCATCATGTTGCTATTGCTGCTACTGGTGCTATATATTTACACCCCCACCCACTTATCCACAAAAAAAAGCCCAGTCAAACCCCCCTCCAAATAAACATTAATATTTAAACCTATGATTCTTGTTGTTTGTTCAAAATGATCTCTACGGAGTGTCGTACAAACTCAAAGTACAAAAATCATATTAAAAATATACTAAGAAGACTAATAAGTATATTACTTGAGGACACATGATCTCTGAACCAGTTACTGTCTGCTGTGTCTTATCACAGGACATGTCTCATTCTGCTTGTGTCCAGTGCAGTCGGGGCAGGGGTCATAATAAAGACTGCCTTTTGTTCTATGGCCACACTCAAAACAATTAGTGCCTTATCTCCTCTGCGTATGGCTCAACTACTGGGCATGTGTTTACCACTCTATGTGCACAGTTTTCTCTCTGCACCATGTTACATAACCAGACATGGAGGTTAAACCATGCCGCCACTACAGGGGCAGCTCAATCATCACATATTTATGCAATATGTATTATTTTTATCCATAATGTTATGTCTCCTTGGTAGACTTATGTTCCTAAAAGTAACACAGATTTTAAATGCTGAATAGCTGTGCTGCTTAAAATGTGCTAGAAAAATATATTTATTGATCAAATTATGTATATATATATATATATATATATATATATATATATATATATATATATATATATATATATATATATATATATATATATATATATATATATATATATATATATATATATATATATATATATATATATATATATATATATATATATATATAAAGAAAGTGTCTTTCCAAAGCAGACATCACCATCATTTGAAATGAAGAGGGATAAATATTAGCTCATTTTTGTTCTTGTTTCCAACTTAAGTGTTTGCAGAAAAATGGCCAATCAAGTATTCTGCCTATTTCAGTCACTTGAGGCTGGTCAGTTTGTGTTTAGGGAGGATCACTCACTTCGTCAGAACAGTCTATATAAAAGCTGATCCTCTCAGTGGGAGAGGTGCTGGACTTGGCAGACATTTGATTTTCACACATTGATTTGTCTTGTTCCTCTCCGCTCCATATCAGGCACTGACATTGCACTGGAGGGATAGACCTATGCCATTTCTTTCATTGAATTCATATGTCAGACTAACCTCAGCCATGGCTGACTTTTGCCCATCTCCAGTCCCCAATTTACCAGCAAATAATCCCACAGCCCCCCAGTGCTTTTATTGCTGGACCAGAGTACATGCTTTTCCTACTCTTTACTTTACAAAGTCTGGAACTGAGTCCTGTAAGATATTTTCTAGTAGTGCAGCACTACATCAAACCGGTATCTTGATTTACTAATGCTAAGGATGCCAATGGATATGGAATGCGTGGAGGATCACTAAGACGCCCTGCAGACCAGCGTGGAGTCTTATAAGGATGTGTGGACAATAAGGTAACAGCTATGTTCTGGTCATTTTGGTTAAAGCCATTTCTTATCTGTAGCCCCTCTCATTAAGGCCAGACCAGAAGAGGACCTGCCTTACACACACTATCCTTCTATCCTTTCCGGATTGTCAACATAATATTGCGTCACACACTTTAACAGTAAAGCCCTACAAACCCTGCAATATCTGTCAGTCACAGAAGCTTTCTGCTTTATTCTTGCTTTAGAAAATGATCCAAACCAGTCAGTGTATGGACTTAAAATATGCAGGAGTAGTTTTCCCTTTTTCATTTGTTTTACACAGCCTGTAGTCTAACAATTCATGCTCATTTCCTACAGTGTTCTTCAGATGGCAGAACAAGAAGGCTGTACTTGGATGTAGCACTTCATTTAGTAATTTCCTGGCCTGGCTGATGCTCTTTACTTTGTAAGAACTAGATATAAAATCCTTACTTGTTACTTGTTAGTACCATACAAATGCCTTATAAAAGAACAGCACACAAAGTTCATGGGTCAGAACTCCGCTGGAAACCAACAGACAACAGAATGATGTTGTTAAAGGTGAACTAGGTTACTTTTCTCGTGAAGGGTCTACCACGTGCTTATCTCTGGTATTTAATTTCTTCAGTAATATTAACACCAGTTACTGAATAAATGCAGGGGAGAGTTTAATGCCCTGCTGAGGAACATTCCATGCAAAAACAACATTTTTATGGAGACAAGACAAACAATCCTGCATTAGACAAATCGCACAGTGCACTTTTACGTTCTTAGTACAGTATGGTAGATACAAGAAGTGCTTAGGAGAGCAGACAATTTGCTAATACTAATGTCACTAGTATCACTACTTCAGCTACTAATACCATCCAGTTTATAAACATTTAAAGAGGCAAAAATAGTACTCAATACTCAAACTAGCCCTGCACTCACTAAATACTACTGACACGTCAATGCTTAGATACATACAGAAGAGCCCTTTATCATTTATCACACAAATGAAATGAAAAAGATTAAGGAAAAAAAAGTACAAGTCAAATATTCTTTCAGACTCACCAGGATTATCTGACTTTTGCCTTCAAAAATTCGCTGAGTTTTGTGTCTACTTTTGGCTGGTCATGCATCAAATTAATTTGATGTGTAATAAAGGGACCATAAAAAGCCTATTAGAGGATGTTCATTATATAACAACATGTAATGGCCACTCATTAAGACATTATTAAACAGCTCATTGTAGTCTGTAAATAGATAGAAGGTTTCAATTAATAGGATGGAGTGATATGGACAGAACCAACACAAGAATGACTTAACAGTGCAATAAAAAGATTTTACTGCCTGAGAGCGCATGAAAAGCTCCAGGGCCATTAGGGGACACAGTGGAATTAGATTTTAGACGGTCTTGTCGGTTAAAATAAAATCATACCACTGCTCTGAATGGAAACCTTTCTCTTAGCTCACAAAGTTACACTGTAATGCTAGTGTCTGGAGATAGCCCAATTTGAGTCAAACCATGTGCTACTGCTAGAACCACAGTAGTCTTCATCTTTGTTTTGTTATTCTTTGGGTCAAATCTTTCTCAGTTACTATGTACAATGCAGTTTATATGGTGTCCAACCCCACTTAGCTTAACAGGTAATTTCATTTTAGGCTGACAATGTGCGGTGAGATATTTTTTACCTTGATAGGGTATTTTTTTTCCCCATATTTCCATATTTCGCCTAATCTAGTTCTGGTTTAGTCCAAATCATGTGCAGGTTTAGTTCTGGTCAAGTATGGTCCCCCTATAATCTAATTTGGTGTATAAAGTGTAAACCAACAAATGAACCATTGAAAGTAAAGTTGCATTACAAGATTAAAGGTAAGATTAAACTCACTAGTCTCACATCTTGTAAAGAGGTGGGTATAATTGAACATTTGTTGGTTCTTTCTACCATGTTATAATGTTGTTCCCTCAGCAAAACCATGGCTGAAGAGGTTTTAGAAGCCATCCATGTATGTATCCTAAATATGTGTTAATAATGTATACACCACAGAAGTATAATACCCCCTTTTTATTCACCAAAAAATGCTTGATCATTTGTTGCATTACTAAAGGGAAAATTTTAACCTTTAACATTGCTTCTGCCTTTTTAGTCATTAAAATACACCTGCTTCCTTATGAACATCAGTTGCTCTTGTAGCCCCACGAGAAATGTTTTGCAACCTCTAAAATCTTAATTAGCAGTTCAAAGAAAGCATAACTAGCCTTAGCTTATCAAAGGTCAGAGATGGTTAATATCATGTGCTGCTAATTGGCACTCAGGGCTATTCTTAGACAGAAGAAAACAGTTTTCAAACCTGAGTGAAGAGACAGCAGAATTACTCATTTCTTATAGCTACCATGTTAACATTACAGTTGAACAACTGTTATTTAAATGTCAGGAATTACATAAATGTGTCAATGCCTGTCAGTTTACATTTGATGGTCTTTTTGTTGTGACAGCCTTGGTGATTCACACAGTTTACTTCCCAGCACTTTATATGAGTAAGGTTAAAGGACACTTTAGGGTTCCTGTAGGAAAGTGTGTCCACTGCATTTGACCCCCCTTTATTGCTTGAGGAGGAACTCGTCAAGCACTACAGTGCTGTTCCTGGGGACCCAGAACTTGAGGCAGGTGTTGTTGGACCTATGGTTACCTATGGTGCATGTTTTGGATTGATGGAGAAAACCGCCTAAATTGATTGGAGATTGATGGAGAAAACCACCTAAATACAGGGAGAAACATGCAAACCTTCTTGCTGTGAGGCATGAATGATAACCACTGTCCTGCCCTTGTATTTTTAAAGACCTTTTAAGCATTGTTGAAGCAGTGAATATACAGGATTTTAACCTGGCAAGGCCTGACTGATCACTAATAAGATTAGCTCTGTACTATCGATTTGGAACGGCACCTGTTGAAAATGTTCAGAAAGAGGAGGTACTCTCAGTGGAATTGAAGCTGAACTGAACAACAAAATGCTATAATGTTAAGAACATATAGTTTTTGGATTAATAATTGTGTATCATCATACTTTATACCTTGTTGGCAGTTATTAATGAAATCCTCACCAAAAGTTGTGTGGACTGGACGGATCAGCAAGAGCCGAAGATGGATTACCGTGAGTTTGAAAACTCAAAGTTTTTTCATGACAATCTATCTACCAGTGCAAGGTTAATTCACTCTGTGACTTGGTGGTGTTAAGCTACATTGAGGCTTACTGATGTAAACATGGTTGCCAATCTGCGCCAACCAATCAGTTATTCACACGCCATATTCATACAAGCCAGGTGAAGTGTTTTGCCCAAGAACACAACAATGACATACACTGGTTGGATCAAGGATGGAATTTTGAGCTCACGCTTCATACCCTTATTATAAGTCTGTCTATGCAGTACATATGCAGTACAATAAGATCGATTAACAACGTGAGGTTCTGAACAGCTTGGGCAGACCAGACCATCAACTTTCAGTCCCCAAAACAGCACATTACACTGCAGCAGAAGTTGAGCCATCTGAAACTGTGGCTGCACTGCCCACCCACCCACCTGTGAAGGGTCTGCGATGCGTACTGGGTGTGAAGGAGGCAGACATGTGCTGAGACACTTTACCGCATTTGAATTCTTTTTTTAGAATTTCTGAGTGCCTGGCAGGAGATGTGCGGTATGGCGGAGGTGGCTGTTTGCTCATATGTTTATATATAGGAATAAGGCCCAGTCATCTGTGGGAAAAAAGCTGTCTTCACCTTTTGATATTAATATTGCTGAACAGATATATAGCTGTCTGTAAAGTTGAAATATTTCATGCTGTAAGTAAGTCGACCCTTCAGGTGACTATAATGACGATCTCTGTCAATGCCTCACTCGCTATTCATAAGGCAATAGAAATATGAAATGTGATATAGTGCCAATATAGTGTTAAATATGCGGCTTGGTATTGTTCATAATCATATGTGATTGTCAGCCACACATAGACAGGCTGAATTTTCTACAAGGACAAGGATGAGCTTTTGTGCTCATGTCATGGCAAAGGGCCTGAAATATGACTGGACTATGCACAATTGTTAGTGATGGATTTGGGGCTTCTCAATCAAACATTAATGGTCCTATAAATATATCATGATTTTTTCTTTTTTATGTGGATATCTTAGCCTGGGTATTTTCTGTAGTTTTGCATCTAAAAACATTTTCCCCATGCATTAGAATGGAACCAAGGACCAAATAAAGTAGTTCAGCCCAAGTCAGGTGCAGCCATAACACACATTCTCACTCCTTTCATCAGCAGGCTATCTATTTGGAATTTACTGATAAGTCAAACAGCACCATAATTACAAAATAATAAGTGTCAAACAGTTGTGTTGACGTACAAAACTCAAAAAGGTTAAAAAAGTAAAAACGAAACAAACTTGAGAACAGACATGATCAAGTACGCATAGAAGCAAGGAGAGATTAACTAGCTAATTAGCAAAGAAAGATTAACATTTTGCTAGTGTCAAAACAAACTTCACAGTATATATAACAAAAAATAATGTTTTCATATGCTGTTCTGGCTATTTATATTACCACCGCCATCTTTTCTGTCCTCACCTCATTTCAGTGTAAAATCATAATACGAATCAACAAAAACATTACCCAGAGACAAAGTAAGATTTCTCCAGTACTCAATAAACACTCAAAGACAGTAATAAAGGAGAATTATAGCGACGTCAGCTGCATCCTCTGGAAAGCTGGAAGCTGGATAAATGAAATCTTGGGTCGTGACTTGTGCTTACTGGATCACTGAAAACTACAGTACGTCTTCTACATTTGTATGTGTTTGCTGAGGTCAGAGCTGGTGCCAGTACGGCTATTATATTTGGGCCAATCTCTACATTATCATTGTGGAGTGTGCCTTGGGTTGTGTGATGCAACAGGACCAAATAATAAGCCACTTATGTAAATAATACTTTTGTGCCTCAACTGCTATGTGCTTATGCAGTGCTACCATGGTCACTAAATTAGTGTAATAACTATTCTCACAGGCTATAAGTGCTAACTGTTGAAAAACCTAATTGTACGGTACCATGTGAGAGAGACATTATGTGTTGATACAAGCAGACATGCAACAGTGTCATATATTTGAGCAAATGAACTAAAAGAACTCAATTAAAGTTACTAAAAGACTTTTTGGTATTGGCAACTTGAGATTACCTGTAACATTTTTATTGACTGCAAAGAAATAAGCAAAGGATATGTTTACACCAGTGCTAAAAGTAGTAATATCTACTATTCTTTTGTTTGATTTTCTAACCTTCTGTTGGTTAAATCAATAATTTTGTTAGATCCCAAGAGGTAACTGCAGTTGAGATTTTGGATTCAACAAAAGTAAATAGAATAGCATTGAACCAATACTTCTACTTGGTTCATGGTACAACTACTGCTGCTACCAACGAATGACCTGTGCTTGTCTTTAGGGACTCCAACTTCTGTCACAATTCAAAAACATTCTACAGTATTATTAGTGTCATAGCTAAACCAATGATGTTAAAGGTACATTATGTAATTTTCTGGAGGTGGAAAGTTACCTGTTGATTCCACGGAAATAGAAAGTTAAAACCATACTTCAGAACATTCTCCACTGAAATAAGTATGTTTTATGCCAAGTGATGGAAGAGTATAGCCAAAAGAACAACATTTCCATGGAAACTAGCAGGAGGCCTTTGGCTAGACCACATAAGGTTTGTGGAAATGCAAACCTGCTAAAGATAAGGAGTAAGGATTCATGTGTTTCAGTGGAATAAAAAGACGCTTTCATTTTTGTCGATTTTGTTGTTGTTGTTTTTTTTCTCTTTTTCTGTGGTTTTTATGCTGGATACTGTTAAAAATATGCCATAGGTGTTTTTACTCACTATAAACCAATTTCCTTTCGAGGACAATACATTATCTACTAATGGGAATTGGCTACTTTGGCTTCTTTCCATCTCTGTTTGTACGCTGACATAGGGTGTAACTTTATGACTTCAAAAATAAGGAAATAGTCAATGGTGAGATTATCTAATTGATTTACGACTTACAATCCACAGCCAATCTGTTCCATGCCATTATCTCTTCAGACTTTTACTGCAGATTACATTTCTTGCCAAAGCGTTCTTGTGATGTTTACTAAAGTAACCCTATCTTGCTTGTGTTGGCTGCCACAGTGAAACGTTATATACAGACATAGATCCACTTGTCCCAGTTGAGAGAGACGCCGGAGCCTTAAAAGATTACATTTGCCGCTGTGTTTACTCTTGACCTTGTGTGGCTGAATTATGGGTAACAGGTTTGTTTGTGCAGCCAGACCGCTACAGAGTGAGACAGGCCGTCTGTGGAAAAAGAGAAGCTAAATGACACAGTCTGTGAGAGGTACTTGAGCCCAATAATACCAACTATTTTAGTCTAGAGCTGTTTGAAATTCAGTTTATTCATTGGATTTGAATTATTAGCACATGAAAAGGGATTGTGTTGGTGCATAAATATTCAATGACTATACCAAGTTATTTTTGTGACAGCATTAAACAGTACTTTTAAAACACCTGGCTGAACTTTCTATTGTCATGTTGGTTCAGTTCACGCTACAGGCATTGCATGCTCCTTGGTGCTAGACACTTCACTCACCCTGTCTGTGAATAGGTGATTGGTCAAATTGTCTGTAGATGCATTATATTTAGGTAGCCTAGCCTATATACAGTACATTCATTTTGTAATTACCAAGAAGACATTTAAAATACCAAATACAAGCCACTTCCAGTCAATCATCTGTTCCCTGTCTTGTCAACATAAGAAAATTAAACACAAAACAAAATGGTGAGTCAGATCTGACTATAAGTGCTTTACAATACAGTACATCTTTGGGTTTTGCCCTTTCTGTATACCTTTACGCTTGCTATGTTCATCAATGTTGCAATACAACTTTTTAGTGACTTTGAACTTTGAACTGTGTGATCCACGATGCATGACTTCAAATGGAAATGGGAACCTGTTTTGCCACCCGCTGCAGCTCTGTGTACACAGCCCTGTGTACAGTGGCTGCAGTTAGATTTGTGTGCATTTGTGACATAACTAAAAAACTACTACCCCTGTGTCAGCGCACGTGTGAGGACTAAGGCAGTGACAGTTACTGCAGATGATGATGATGATGATGATGAAGTAAAGGTGTAGGAGAAGTTAACTAATGGACATCATCTGAAGAACAAACTGGTAAAACTGTGCATTAAAACAATCACATGCGTTAATAAGTATGGTGTATCTCTGGCTTTGAATTGAAAATAATCTGTCTCTTAGCTTGCTATATTTGCAGTTAATTCAGTTTGATGCAACATTATCCATTCATCCAAGCTTGCAAGAAGCACGAGTCTCTATAACTGCTCAACTGTAGATAGATGTGTGATGAGGGTAACTCAAAGAGCCTAGCACATCCAGTCCTAATTAGCTATTACCTGACTGACCTCCTCACCCCCTCCAGTGAGGTTTCCCCAATAGCCTTATAATGAGAAAGGAGAAATAACTTACAGATGAGCTGCAGTCATCCACAGTGGAGCAGGTTTCACTGGCTTCAGGCTTCCCCTCTCACATCAGATAAGTCCACAAGATGCAGCGAAGGAGATGTGCGCGAATGCACAAGGAAAACAAGCACGGAGCGCACGCACAGTCACGCACCGATGTTTTCTATAACGTCCGTCTGATTTCTATACAGCCATGCAAGTAAGCAAGCCAGCAGAGGAGACAGCCACTGACAATTACTTTATAACCAAACAAACTCCTCCTCCACCAATCCCTGGCCCTGTCCCGCCTCCGTAGCCATGGGAACGGCCAATAGGGGCTCCTCCTTCTCCCGTGCGCCCGCCTCCCCCTCTTCATCCTCCTCGGTCAGCTGGTTTGCGGTGTTGACAGCAGCGCACTGTTGCATGTGTACTCTGCCGTGTTGTTTCTTTCACTGAATGTAACACGTGTTCTCAGAGGAGTTTAGAGTTTTTATCACAAAGCCTTGATCTTGCAGTAGAACACACATGGCTAAAGATTCGTCACCTTACAAGATCTGCAGGATATTCTGCATGCCTGAGTCTTTACAAAAAAACAACAAACAAATTAACAAATAAACAGAGATGGGATAGAAGCGTCAGAGAGATGGAAGATGAGAAATAATGTGATCGATTAGGCACTGTTTTTGCACACTGGAATAATTAATGGTTTTATTTTTCAGGTTTTAACTTCAAAACCAATAGTCCATGTGAATGATCTTAAAGGCAAACTAAGTCACTTTTCTGGTGGAGGGTCCGCCATTTTGTCTGGAATGTTCCACGGAATGGCATTTAACATATGTAGGCAAGGCAAGGCAAGTTTATTTGTATAGCACAATTCGTACACAAGGTAATTCAAAGTGCTTTACAGAATAAGAAAGACATTAAAATCACACAAATCAAACATGAATAATCACAAATAATCATCATAAAATTGACATTTAAACATTAAAACAAAAGAGTGCAGAATAAAAATAAGAAACATATGTGAAGTGTGAACCATATGTATTTCCATGCAAGCAGACAAGGGCTCTAGGCCAAGCTACAGGTCATATCTGTGGAGAGGAGACCCTGCTTACAATAAGAGTGGATGTTTTCAAATTATTTAAGAGCATTACAAACTAGAACTAAATGCAGTTACACATTTAATGTCATAATGTGGAACATTTCAGGCAAAAGCATGTCCATGGAGACCAGCACCCCCACCTGAACTATTACACACTGTACCTTTAAACAAAACATAATTTAAAGTTATGGCTTTGTTAGAGTAGTCTTGCATGCATCTTGTCAAAATAAAGCATTGAGCCGAAGTGGATAAATGTTTGAATTAAGTCATATATTCAGTTACAGTTGTTTAAGTCCACACTTACAGGTATTAACATTTAAAAAAATACTCAACAAAAACATTTACACAGAATCATTGAGCAAAGCCCAAATTGTTCTAAATTATAGATGACCACTGAGCTCTGTCTGAGACACAAAGGAGGAGGTGGTGACCAGACTGACAGATCTTCAGTTTATACAGAGAACTCACTCCAAATTAATCCAAATGCAAAACTAAACCCAATGCAATGCTTCCCTTCTCCGTATGCAGAGGTGAAAAGTGAAGAGAGATGTAGGTAAAGGGCTGTTCCTCAACCTCAGCCGCATTGTGACTGACCAGCCAGTGGATGTGTTCAATATTGATGAAACAGCCTTAAATAGTCAAACCTCACACATTTCCAGGTGTTAAAGCATCTCTATGAGTCAGTGAATATTGACGTGCTTATTAATCCTCTTTGGAAAACTACCATAGCTGCCACCTTTCTCCTTGTAGCCTGCAGCTGACCAAAACAGTCTTTCTGATCCAATACACAGCAGTTGCTTATTGTTGAAGTGCCACATGCTTCGTAACATTCTATAAGACGTGGTATGGACCGAAAGTGGGAAATGGGGTCTGTCAAGAAGAGACATGTCCTGTGCATTACTGTGTTAGTGGATAATAAATGCATTTTTTATTATTATATATTATCATGTATAGGGATTGTGAAAGTATAGTTATGGGTAATATTATTTTCGGTCCAGCAATGTGACATAACATGCACCTTCAGCACCAAAAAAAAGCAGCTTATATGTATGTTTATACACTGTAAATGCAAGTGTGAAGACCAGAGGACGTCTATTTCAGCTCTGTGCAAGAAGTACTAAATAATATATGAAACATGTTTGAGCAACTTTGAGCAGGAATGGCTTTTTCAGAACAGCACATGTGACGCCCTGACTGTGGTCTAATCTCAAATAAAAACACACACACACAAAACAGCTGTGATGGTGGCCAGATATAGCACTTGAGAGACATTTAATTCAGAATATATGGTTGGATCTAACAAAGCAAATCTATTAATTGCATAAACATAAGTAATTACCGCAGATTCTGAGTTTACACATCGGTGCACAAGTGTGATAGTGTGCATCTGCTGCTCCTAACATCATCACTCACAGCATACTAGAAAGTTGGCTTGATCTGCATATTTCTAAACTCAACTTGAAAATAGTATTATCTAACTGAAAATAAACTCTGTAAAAAACAAAAAATAACAAACACTTACTCAAATGATTTCAATGATGAGATTTAAGTTTTAATAAAGTCAAAACATAACAAGTTGGTACCTCCAACATGAGACATCAAACAAAATACTGCTGTAAAATCTATCATCCACATAATGGGTAACCAAAAACTGTTACTAGAAGTAGCCTCCAAAACTATGCTTCAGATTACCTTTGTCACTTGAGATTATATTTTAGTTAACAAACTCAATACAAACAGGCAAATACAAGCTCCCCTCATGTCATGATGCATCCTCCTCTCTGAAGTAAAGTTGAGCTCCCTACAATAATTAGCTATCTTAGAGTCCATTCTGCTTTGTTTATCCAGTGTGGCGCGCTAACAGACTGTGGTTTCCTGTGGGCTCCAGTAGGTTTGACATTAATTAGACTTGCTGACACTAATTAGCAGTATCCCCCTGTCAGGAGAGCTGAGAGTGGAGCTGTGGACCTCAGCTTTTAGAGCCGTGCAGGTGCCTGTGTGTACTGCAGTGAGGGAAGAGAGCCGCGAGCAGTGCAGAGGGGTCACGACACATGAGGTCTGTTTAGAAGTGTAAGAAGCAACACAATGCAGTCTGTCAGTGCAGGCATATCATGGCAAAATACGGGTCATTACTGTCTATAGATGCTTGTGATGTGATAACAAGAAAACAGCAAGTAACCAAACACTGGGAATTCTTCCAGGAGTACTTGGAGACTGTCGACCAAAACAGAAGTGAGACAGACAAACAAACAAATAAGATAAAACCATAAATGAAGAATGCAACTACAATGTTGTAAAAGATGTTTTAATGTTATAGATAACTTTTGGTATTGGAGTAAGTATTGGATAATCAAAACCTTTGTATGGAGAGAACCTGTTTGGTTTATATGTTTTAATCTTCAGAATCAGAATAAGAATCAAAATCATGTATAACAAGTTAGTGGAATTTGTTTTTTTCCACTGTCAGTTACAGAAACACAAGGCACAGGCAACACACACACACACACACACGCATGCACACACACACACACACATACACACACACACACACACACACACACACACACACACACACACACACACACACACACACACACACACACACACACACACACACACACACACACACACACACACACACACAGGAGGCTTTGGGTTCTTCAGAATTGTTCAAATGTAGTTTAAATATAATTGTACTACATCACGTGTGCTTGTTGTGGTTATCTGAGATGAGCCTATGACACACTGATGGAAACCAGAGCTTCTTGGTGACTCCTGTTTCAGTGTCACAGTTTAAAGTCTTCTCTTATTATGGTCTAAATAGCTCCACCCAGGTTATGTTCCTCTCACACACGTCATGCTTTTACCCAGCAGGACACTACTGCTGTGACTATTGTACAGCTCTTTGTTCATTTGTGCAACTCATTCTGTGATATGATATGCTCCAGGTGCAGTGATAGGGACAGTTTGGAGGCTCAAGCTCAGGATCCCTGAATCTGTTTGAATACTTTGCAAAAAAACAAAACAAAAAAAAACCCTAAATATTTTATTTGCCTTTTTCTTTTCTGGTGAAAGCTGACTGAGGGCACCTACAGTACAGCGACAGCCCTCATACAATGAAGTGTGACCTTAGTGTGATTTTATTTGGGACAATATGTAAGATCTAGATTTTAAATTTCATAAACTGTATCCCCAAATGTGGCACAGACATTTTCACAACAAATAGCATTTACTGATAACAACTGTAATGCTGATTTATTCTTAATTACAAAAACACATATAATAACATCAAATTGTTGATGTTATAATCTGGTGTTTTGGTTCTCAAAACGATTTAATCATTTGTTTTGATGGTTTCAATGCTGAAATAAAGTGGGATCTGGAATCCTAACCTAAATGGATTGTCTCCGTTCTGAATTGTCACCACATAAACCCCAGAACCTACATCAATCAGTCCTAGTGCAGCCTTTGCAGCTCTGACAGTTAAAGACTCTGAGCTTTCACCTGAGTCATGGCCTGTCCATATACTGAGAGTAAAGAAAAAGTGTCTTTATATACAGGTTAAGTCACTGACAGCCCAAATTCTATTGTGATTGTAGTAACCATTACAATAAAAACACAGGCTACATACTGTCCATTTAACCAGGTTGTGACTTCTGTTCTGTTCCCCAACTTGCATGTGCTTTGCTTTGAGTAAAATACATACATTAACCTGAATGTATTTGAGCATGAAACAATGGAAAGATAAAATCAGGAGTAGTACAAGTACAACATGAACAACATGTTTGAATTGGATCCATCACAGTTTAGTTGCGTTTTACTTCTTAGAATAGATTTTTTTCTTTTACTATCTTGTTGAATGAATGCCTTTATTATCCACCAGATGGCAGTGTTTACACAACAATAGCTGGTAATTTGTGGTTGATTCTGCTTCTAAAACAGATAACGTTTGCCCGAGGTCTGAGCTTGCACCTATTTTATTTTATCAGCTTTTAATTTTCCACATTGTTTCACCTGCTGTGAATTTGATGTTAGAGTTGTGCACTGTCACGTGTTATAGATGCTTTACAGCACATGAGGAACACAGGGGAACCAAATGCAAGGGCTCACATCCATTACGACTGTATTTGACTGACATTTGTCACTGTTAAAGGCCCATAAAAGTAAAATGAATCCACTGCAGCTTTCATACTCTGTACTAGGCTTAAACTAGGTTAGAGAGCATCTGTGCTTTATTCCCCTTAAATATTTATCTAGATATAATTATCCATTCACAACAACAAACCTTAAACACAAGCAATCAATGTGTGCAGCCCAGTTGGTTGTGGGTAATTGAGTTGACTTTTTAATGTCAGCCCTATAATAAATGGAGGTCATTTAAATGCAGTGAGTGGACACTCACAATGCACAATACACACAAGTGCAATCTGCAAAAGGCAGCACTAATATCTACGGAGGGCTATAACTTATTGAAATTGCACTGGCATTACTGTGGAATTGCTTGATTCGTTTTGCTATTCATAGCTGCTGCTATCATGAGATATATTATGCATTAATATTGGGATAATACGAGTGCTAATGCGCACAGCAGAGAGGCTTCACACTGGCTTTAGAGAGCTTCACAGGCCAGCCTCAGGACAAACTCACCTGTGCCTGATGAGCACAATAGGAAAGTTTTATGAACATGCTTTTGTCTCACCCTTTGGCACTAAACAAATGTGACAAAGCCACAAAAAAAACGCATAAAGTTAAAACAGCTCAGTCAAATTGGATGGTATTTTTAAGACAATTATGAGTTCCATCATACTGTTTTAAAAGGTTGATAAATAATCTGTTGGTTCAGAAAAAAAACACAAACAAAACAAAACAAAATAGAGAAACAGAAAACTAATACAACAACACTAAAGTCCTTTGTTGAGTTTCCATATAAAATTGCTCTGCTTTATTGAAGGGTACACACAAGCAATTCAGAACTAACGTTTTCAAAGATACATTTAAATGTCCTGTTTACTCCCAGTCACTCCATGCTGCCCTTTAGTGAGTGCGCTCGCTCAAATAGAAAATCTCACCGTGAGCCCAGCCCATAACAGTCAGCATGTGCCACAGGGGTCTGCTAATGGAACAGTTGTGTTTATCAGTGGAGCAGGTCAGGAGAGACTGTCAGGTCTGTGTGATGGAGGTCACAGTCTATTAGCAGCTCATTTGATAAAGCACACTGCTGCCATGGTTAGTAGTTTATTCATGATCACACTCTATGTAAATATATCTCATAAAAAGACAGTGACAGGGTGCTGTACGTGATGTCCTTGTGCTTCCTCTAGGGGGCAGTCTGAACACAAGCTACTCATGCTGCAGTATTTGAGAGGGCCATGTTTTTTTTGTTGTTTTTTTTTTAAATAATAGTTAAGACAAAGACATGACTGAAACTTCTAGGTAATCTGTGTTGCCTAACTATGCATCACAGTTTTACAAATGCTGTTGTTATCAAACCTCACTGAGCAAGTATAAATCTGTTCTCTGTATCTGATCCATCATCAGTGTCACTAGTGCAGACGCAGACACTATCTTGCTGTGTGGGAATTGTGGAAACCACTTTCTTGGGCTATAAAAATGTTCTCGAGATGGGAGGCCTGTGTGCCAACATGTCAGTTAATGAATAATACACACCCTAAGCCAGAACCCCACACGTTCCCTGTACTGATCCTCCAGGTGGAGCAGCAGCCTCCAGTGGCTCTGCTGGCTCACACATCTCCCTGAGCCCTCCTCTGCTGCTGTGTGCTTCTCGTGGCTGTCTTGCTGAAGTGTAAACTTTTGTCACAGCCTGTGATTCTGAACACTGCTGGTGTACTTTTGTGCAGCCTCTGACAGAGCCTCCTCAGTATGCTGCCACTGTGCTGCTTGTACCCCAGGCAGGAGCTTTTTTACAGCCCTGGATTCCTCCCACTCCTCTGGGGATTGTTCATTTCATCAGTGCACACGCTTTGGTCCTGTTGCCCGTAGTGTTGACTGGACAGATGAAGGGTGAGTTTCAGTTGGCTATGTGCCAAAGTAACTAACCTCAAATGGTATTGTTTGTATAATATTATATTTCTGGTGAAATTTTTACATAAGTAAGTTATAATCAATTGACTTTATGGAGCGGAACAGTTTCACATTCATTTATCCATCATGTGAAGTATTAGAAGAGAATACATTTTATCCTCTAGAAAAGTATATCTATTGCTAGAAAGGATGTGACCAATGCACTGGAGAAGAGTGCTGCGAGTGCAGCCACACCTGAGGTATACAGACACATTCAAAGAGTTTGCAAGTGTTAGTACTGTATCAATATTTTATCATATTTCTCTTTATGGGCTCTTTAGTTCAAAGTAAAATCATGTTTTTTGTTTTTTTGAGGTTTTGTTTAGTTAGTCTCTTCTTAATTTGTCAGGGACCATGTATAACATCATTAATCTTACAAAAGAAAAGATAAGTACCTGACTTAGCTCCTGCTACTTTCCAGCTGTAATCCTTAGACAAGTGAACACACATTAAAAACACCCATTACAACCACATCACAGGACATCATCATTAACATTAGTAGTAACAATAAAATACCCCCATGTCCAATACATTATGTGTCGTACAGTCTATACACATTATTCATCATTATTAAAATGATGAAGTACAAGTTTTACAGTGAACACAGAACAGTTTCTAAAATGTGCTTTTTCACATTTCTAGTGAAATTATTAATTATCTACAGACAATTTCAGATTTTCTGGAAGTGACAGAACATTGAGGAGAGGAATCATATAGAATGAGACTTCTGAAGCAAAATTTACAGTAACTTTATACTGTAATTTCTTATTGATGTTACAATAAAAGTCAGACAATATCCTGAGATGGCTTGAATTCATAAAAAAAATAATTAAAATATCCTAGGAAATGTTCTTCTTTCACTAAGAGAGTTACAACTTTATAAATCAAATATACAGCAAACATGAAAGAAAATATTGCCAACAAATGCATTCAGAAACTTTATGCATTGTGTTTTCTCCCAATAAACCTCTGGCTTTTCCCAGTGCAATTTTTGTACCTTTAGCTTGGGAAAGAAAACTTTTGATTGAATTGCCCGCCCCCCAGAGCTCAGAGTGTGGACAGGGGACTGTATTTGCAGCTGGTGCCGACACAGCTCACCTCCAGGATTGACTCCTAATCCTTCAGCTGAATTCCCCTCTCGCTAGGCTGAGATGCTGCTCCTTCTCCACCTCAATATCCTCCAGCAAATACAGGCGTCAGCTGCTTGTGTTTGCCAATACATTTATAACTATGAATATTTTAAAGGGGAAATGGAGGGGGGTTCCCAGTGCAGTGAGTAATGCTGCAAATTTGCTGAAGCGTTCTCTTGTTGTCGCAAAATAAAGACGATTGTCTGGTTTTGTTTCAACAGAAAAAGACCATCGTGGTTGTTTCTCTGTCAGGTGTTTGTTGTGATTCAGTGCAATCTCACTTAAGAGTCAAGTGTGATTGTTGTGCTTTCCCAGATGACCCTGAAGTGACATGTCTGCGGACTGTACTTTTGCAGTCCTTGGGATGATTGCTTCCAGACATTTAAATCACTCTGGTGAAGATGATTGTGTAAACCCCCCATATATATGCACATTTATGGTCTTCCTGGGGCTCCCACGTGATCAGTACTGGGCAGGTTCCTTCAAAAAATGTAACTGCACAACACTGTGAAAAAAGTAACTCAGGAAAAGTAACTTTTTAATTATATTTTTTTAAATACCAGTAATATTCAGTCATTTTACACAGACAATATAAACTAAGTGTTTAGGACCAATGGCAGTATGCACAGGATTGAGTGGGAAAAGAACCCCAAACCGCATGCGTAGAAGCATTTTTCCAAACAGCTATTGGAAGAAAAATGTGTGAGCATGCTATCCACCACGTAATAAAACATACATTGTTGTCAAACCAATGTTCCTATAGAGAAGGAGCAGCGACTTTAAAGTGAAAACATGCATAGCACACTCAGATGGCCGCTGTCCAACATGTTTTTTTTAGATAAACGTTCCAGCAAAAAGCCTTCATCAGATCATTTCTTCTTGTTTTGGACGACACTACACAAAATGGTATCCAGTCCAGGTGCTCATATCCCCCTCCAGTGAATGGGAGGTCCCAGTGTGAGATAACCCAGCGAAGTCAGCCCACCATACAACAAGAAATCATTTCCATTATATACAAACATTATTTGACAATTTTACAAAAAAAACCCATCTTAGGTCAAAGTCAGCTTAAGTGTGTGAGGAAAAAGAGTCTTAAGTTGGTGAATCCAAAAGTGCTCTCTTTTTGACAGGAGTATTTCCAGATTCCCACCTCTGGGGGACAGTTTTACTGGTTCATTGTGAGTATATTTTAAAGAGGAGATAAGATGATTAAACTCTACAAAATGTTTTTGCATCTAATAGTGCTCCTATGCTCTGCAGTACATGTTTTAAAACCCTGCTTTTTTACTCACATAGGCTTTACCACAGGGGCATATAAATGACAGAGTTTGTATCCTCTGATGGGCATTTCTTTTCCAGTGTGAGGATATCTTAAAGCTATTACAGCAATAGGTGTAGCTGCACTGACTGCAACCACCACAGTGGCAAATTACCATCAGGGATAGTAGTCAGAGTGGATTGACCTAGCCTATAGGCAGACTAGAGCCTGACGGTACCAGAGGGCCCCCAAGAACCCATACATTTATAATGAAAATCATATAACATGTAAAGTTTTATTGGAAACAGAGCTTGTGCATTTACCACAGCCTAAATATCCCTCTCAAATGATCACATTTGTTTTTTTTATTTGTAGTAGCAACATATCTGCTGCTGCCTACATTTGTTTTTGAGCTGGGCTTAGGTGTGGGCAGCTATGTATTTACACCGGTGCAAAGTACACCTTCCCCTGAGGTGCGCTACGGCAGCTGAGGTATATTTGAATGGCTGTTTACAAGTTAGATTGAAAGTTAGTGAGCTTAAGTAAATCTAAAGTCTTGGGCAATGATTCAAGAACACAAAAGATCATGACTTGGGAAAGACAGTGAGAGGACTTGAAATAGCCTATTACTTAGTTAATAATCTAATGGCCATGACATGCCAAGATAAAACAGTGAAGAGGGATGTTTATACATAAAGGAGATATATCTGAATGACATGAACATAGCAGGGTGAGTCAGCTTATTAAATTGTCTGCTTTTGATTGTTAGTGTTTTCGTTGGCTTCTCTAAATGTTTAGGCTACTGCTGGATGCTCCTGTTAACACATTAGTAATGTTGATAAAACCACTGTCACATTTGCTGGATGACTGAATGGCCTTTGAATTAAAATGCGCATTTACACTAATTGTCCACTAATTATGTATGCGCATTTACTTTTACTTTATTTTTTTGTCAAAGGTGGATGGTACTGAATTACTCTAGTAGGCCACGTTAACCTGAGTAACCCATTTAAAATGAAATTGCAATAATATTTTGCTGGCTTACTTTTACTTTTACGTGAGTAAAAGTTTTGGTTGAAGCACAAACTTTGTATTTCTAAGTGAGTACTATTCACATAGAGGTATACTATTGCTTGAGTACAACTTTTGGCGTTTGCCCTACTGACCTTTGCATTTTATAATGTAAATGTAAGCCCACTGTAACCATCTGGAAGACCACATCCACCAGAAACCAGGACAAACGTCTAAAATTTAAAAAAATACTTCCCCTAGGGCCCCCTGAAAGCTAGGGCCGGCCCTGGTTTGGCCTGAGGTAGTTTGGTTTGGAGGAAGGTAGAATGTACCAGTTTGTCTCTGAGATTTCTTCGTCTTTTGTACACCACTAGGGAATGCTCAAGAGGAGTTCAAGTATCTTGGAGTCTTGTTCACAACTGAGGGAAGGATGGAGAGAGAGACTGACAGATGGATCGGTGCAGTGTCTGCACTGGTGTGGTCACTGTCACTGAGTCGAAATGCAAAGTTCTCACTTGTGTTTGGAGGTCTTATACTGCACTTGATCTTTTTCAGTTATATTTTGTTGAGCGGAATCACACTAGTGCTTCTAAGGTGCACATCAAGACACACTTTATTGTCTCTGTAAAGAAATTTGTCCTCTGCATTTGACCCATTCTTCAGTGCCTTTGGGGCACCTCATCAGGAGCAGTGGCCCCAGCTGTGTCGAGAATGGGGGCTCATCTCCATGAATGTCCTTTAGCTAGCCCTTTGGACATTAGCTGGGGGGGGGGGGGGGGGGGGGGGGGGCGGGCATAATACAGTTGTTAGCGATGTTGAAACAGCTATATGTCTGTGTGTTTGTGAGTGAGAGAAAGACAGATGGTGCTACTAGCCTGAAGTCTCCACCATAGTTTTAGTTAAGCTTTTATTACCTCTGGTGGCATTTGGGCTCATTTTAAGCAGACAAGTGGCAATGGTGAATACAGCCCAGCCTGGTGAGCTGAAAGACCGAAATCTGTCTTTCAATGTCCTCCAGGAGTATGTTTGTGAATGTTGTTTTGACAAAAAAGAGATTACAGCAAAGATAGCGCAGTAGCACACTATTCTATTAGAGTGTATCAGTTCCCTTGTAATTGGCAAAGCAGCAGTCCGCCACATAATGCAGTCTATTCCAAAGAGTTGCACTTTATTCTCCCCCTCAAACATATTTCCAAAAACTCTTTCTGTTCTCCTTAATAAGCATCTAACTCCTTCAACCATTATACTATTATTGATTTCAAATGGCCAAATATACTTACACTACCATGCAATGCCCAAGGATTATAATTTCATCTTCAGCACTTAGAAAAACTACAGCCTTATGATTGAGCCTTGTTAAGATCATTATCACATTCAAGTTTCACACACAAATATGCCATTACCATATCTTCAGGAGGTCACAAGGAAGGAGTGCCCTGAAAACTTTGACTTTAAGTCAAACCATTTTCATTATGCTCTTTGTGGTTTATTAGTTTGAGGTATAAGATTAACAAAAGTTGTTTTAGTGAATGAAAGCAATCATCTTAGCAAACGTACTTAATTGTAAATCATTAACAAACGGTGAGAAATGTTTTTCAGAAAACGGCAGGTACCACGTAGTAGTAGAAGTGCATTTGGGCCAGCTATACCAACCAAATATATCAATGTATTTGACATGAGCTTGTTTTTTGTTTTTTTTGTTTTAATAAACAGCTAATTTTAAAAATGATAAAACATGATACAGTACTGGTGAATAAAGACTGGATAACTACAAAAGGAAATGGGGGTCATTATTGAAAGAGAAAATTACCTTGAGCTCATATCGTTAGTGTCTGTTAACAATCAATTATCAAAAGGCAAGTGTCTCTTTGGAATATAAAGGTACCACTATCATAGTGCCATGCTCTGAAACTTCATGCCAATGGCCCAGAGGCGGCTGTATTCTCACTAGAACAGTAATTCTGAGACAATCTGACTTCACAAACTTTGTTAAACTATTTTGTTTGACAATGTAGAGTATAATGTTTAGTGAATGAATGCAAAGTGCACAGTTAAGTGTTTCCTGAGACATTTCTCAGGCAAATAACAGCCAGCAAACCATTCTGAGAGTGTATTTGGTGTCACCAGAACTTGCTAACACACTTACATTATCCCTGCTGCCAACTGTGCCTCGCTCCAACATGACGAATGCTCGAGCCTCAGCTTTTATACCCAGATAACAGTGAACTGTGTCAATTTGGGAGCATGGTCAGATTCCATCAGCAGCTCCCAACAAAAACACGCTGCTTTGTTTTAGCTGCAGTGACAGCTTTCTGGCTCCCACCACCTGCTGTCTCTGTGAGAGCGGAGGAGCACTGATTTACTCATAGCCCCCAGTCACAAAGTGAGTGGATTTGAAGTCTATTTGGATGCTCCTCATTTCTTTGTTCACAATGTAGCATGGTGCATTTGGTACTGTCTGTCTCATGTTTATGTTTGAATTGGGGTCTATATCATCAAAGGTCCCATATGTTGGCCTGTTGTTATTTTAGGCAGCTTAGCACATCATACTAGTAAAAGTCCTATATTACACAAAATTGACTCTTGTGAGCTTTAAGCCATGTTATAATGCAATTACCTCCTTAAAAAAAACTTGAGTTGTGTTTTGTTTCATTCAACATGTATGAGTAACCCTTTATTATTAGTCTGCCTCCAAAACTCGAAATGCACTGTTCCACCTTGTGACATCATGACGCCATAGTTTTCGAGTTAACAGTTCCATTTTACCTTTAGTTCAGTAGAAATGGGCAATTAAAAGGCTAAAAATTATCCAAATAATTCTAGTGAAGGTGTATAAAGTGTAAAAACACAGTGGAGCACTTCCTGTATTACCACATGATGAGATAACATGGAGTATTTTCAGTTTGAGAGAACAACCTAGTCTAAATATGCAGGGTTTGTGTGTTAAACATGTTGAATGAAACAAAACACAACTCCAGGTAAATCTTTGTTGAGGAAACATACTAGAAAATAGCGTTTATATAACTGCTTAACTTGTTTCAGCCACTTCCAGTGGACTTCCTTAAGAGAGAAGAATCTGTGCCTAACAGTCTAAAAAAAAATAAAGACGGACTGAATCTTTTCACTCTGTCTTTATTTTTTTTTCTGTCTTTTTTTAAAATTTTTCACACCCCCTCCTCGAACTGCCACCTTAACGCGGTGGAGGAGTTTGAGCACCTGAATAATCCTGGGAGCTATGTTGTCGGGGCTTTGTCCCTGGTAGGGTCACCCAGGGGCATCCTGGGGGATGGATCAGACTAAGAGAGTAACTGGCCTTGAACTCATGATGAGCTCAAGGCCAGTTTGCGTCAGAACACTGGACTGGCTCTATACTCTCCATCTAGTCCGCTCCGGGAGTATGGGGTCTGGGCCCTTTGCTAAGGGCTGTCAGGTTCCTGTATAACCAGAGCAGTGTTCGCATTGTCTGCAGTAAGCCAGACCTGTTCCCAGTGCATGTAGAACTCCACCAGGGCTGCCCTTTGTCACCGGTTCTGTTCATTGTTTTAATGGACAGAATTTTCTAGGTGGAGCGAGGAGCTGGAGGGTGTCCAGTTCGGGTACCACAGAATCTCAGTGCTGCTGTTTGCAGTTGATGTTGTTCTGATGGCATCATCCAGCCAGGACCTGTAGCAGATGCTGTGGTGGTTTACAGCCGAGTGTGAAGCAGCTGGGATGAGAATCCGCTTCTTCAAATCCAAGGTCACGGTTCTCAGGAAAAAGGTGGGTTCCCTTCTTTGGGTAGGTGAAGAGTCTTTGCCTCAAGTGGAGGTTCAAGCATCCTCAAGTGGAGGTTCAAGTATCTCAGGGTCTTGTTCACGAGTGAGGGAAGGATGGAGTGTGAGACTGACAAGCGCATTGGTGCAGTGTCTGCAGTGATGTGGTCGCTGTATCTGTCCGTTATGGTAAAGAAGGAGCTGAGCCAAAAGGCAAAGCCCTTGATTTACTGGTCCTACCCTCACCTATGGCCATGAGCTCTGGGTAAGGGGCGAAAGGACAAGATCTTGGATGGGTTTCCGGATCGGTTTCCTTCTCTGGGTGACTGGGCGCTTCCTTAAAGATAGGGTGAGGAGCTCAGTCACATGGGAGGAGCTTGAAGTAGACCCGCTGCTCCTCCACGTCTAGAGGAGCCAGCTGAGGTCGTCCCTTGGACGCCTCCCTAGGGAGGTGTTTCGGGCATGTCCCACTGGGAGGAGGCCCGGGGAAAACCCAGGACACGCTGGAGATACTATGTCTCTTGGCTGCCTGGGGACACCTTGGGGTCCCACTGGAGGAGCTGGAAGATGTGTCTGGTGTGAGGGAAGTCTGGCAGTCCCTGCTTAGACTGCTGCCCCGTGACCCGGCCCCGAATAAGCGGAAGAAAATGGATGGATGGATGGACAGATTAATCTTTTCATGTTGTCATGGATGAGTTAATTCCTTTTTAGGTTATTTGAAATCTGTCTTTGAAAAAAGGTCGATAAAATATTTATTCAATATTATTTTTAAAACATGTCAGTTCAGTCAAAAAGGGCAATGACAAATAATTGTAAATCTAATAATGTAACAAATCTAGTCATTATATATATGTACTGCATATGTACTGTACTGTGTCTTGTACCACAAGCACCTCTGTGAATGTAAACTGAGCTCACGACTGTTGTGTGCATATTACATATAACTGCGTCCATTATTTTGCGGGGCATATTATTTGACAGTGAGTTAAGGATGGGCTGATGAGTTGGCTCCCGGTCTTCATCACAGTAGTGTGCCAATCACACACAATACTCACATAAAGGGCACACATTGGTTATGGTGGGTGCTAGGCAAAAGCAAAATGGTTGGAAATGATTGTAAACGAATCACCAAACCACATTTACATGTGCATGAGACTATCTGGAGGCAATTAACTTGTGGGTGACTCCCACAAATGGATGCCATTTGGACCCTTATCATTTTAGACGAGAAAACAAGTTGATAATTTGATTTGTGATCAGCTCCTCTGACAAACACATCCCTCTCCACCTGAGGCACAAAACGGCAATCATGGCGAGACAGCCGAGAGGACAGTGTCTTCACCCAACCCCGCCACGGACAACATGGAGCCTGTTTGATTATGATTAGCAGAGTAATCAGAGGTAATTGCAGCTCTGTCAAAGTCTTCATGCGCACGTCTCACAGGTCCTGACTTTGAGCGGAGGATCATGTTTATCTCACTACACCTTGAGCACTCAAACCTCTGCATCACTTTCTGCCTCTACTCTAACGACATTTGCCACATCAATAACACATTACTCATAGCGCACACACCATTGATGGGTTGGCAGGATTTGTCGATGCACAGACGTTTGACTGACAGCTTGGCAGGTGGGCCTTAAGAGACTGTTTTTTACCAATGACAGCTCTGGCAACCGTCATTCATTTCTTTTACTGTGGATGATTCATATTGTGGAATACATGCATATCTTTAGCATAACGAGATATAGTATAAAGTATACTGTCATTAATTGTATAAATTGGTTAGTATATCAAACTAAACAAAGAGAAGAATATTTTACATTTATTACTACCGACTACCAATTAGTTACACTTCTCATGGTTTTGTAGCTGACGAAATCCCACAAGCCTGAAATGTTTTCAATCAATTGCAGAGCTGTGGTGCACAGTACAGTTTTGACCAGGTACACATCCACAACACGTCCACTTCACTGCAAACAAGTTTATAAACCCATAATGCAGAGATGTTTTAAAGTCAAGGCACACGTTATTGTCCCTGTAAGGAAATTTGTCCTCTGCATTTGACCCATCCTCCAAATGCCACTGAGGCAACCTGTCAGGAGCAGAGGGTGCTGCAGTATAGCATCCCGGGATCCATTTCCTTTATCTTGCGCTAGGCTTGGTCAGGTCTACCTTAACTGGAGTATTATTTTAGCCATTGTGTATGTTTTAGGTTGATGAGGAAACCGGGGTGCCTGGAGGAAACTGACCCAGACATGTGAAGAAACATGCAAACTCCACACAGGAAGACCCAAACCAACCCAAGAATCACATTTTAAACCTTCTCGCTATCAGGCATGAGTGCTAGGCACTCAGCCACCATGTTTGCATTAAGCAGAAAAACATTTGAACTTTGAACGGCAGGTACAGTTACTTGTGAGACTCTAGTTGTTTTTTCTCTGTTCCCTTTACATTGAGGTTGTTAGAGCAAATAGTTTGGTAACTTTGACACAATAAATATACTTTTAGTAACTTAACGGCATGTGGAAATCGACCCCCATGTAAGATTCAATACCTTAACCTTTCACATGATTCTCATCAGATAATTACTGATGATTATAGGTAAACAAGCAAAAAGTTGCTGATGATAAAATTTATTTAAAAAAAAAAAAAAAAAAAAAAAAAAAGGACAAATCCTTCCAACCATGCCAACAACTTAGTGTTCGAAAAAAAGTTATGAATGGAAGCTTTTTAATAAACACAGATGCTCTGACAGACGCTCCCTCCACTGACTTTGGTTTACAGCAGGTTTTCAGTCAACAATGAAGAGCAACAGAGACTTCGATTAACCATTGTAATATAGAACAATGGAGCAAAGGACAAAAGAGTTGAAGAAGATTTGCATACAATAACTATTGAAGTGTGAAGTGCTGGGAAAGAGGTGGATCACTAAGACAGTGTAAGCTTTAGCGTAGAAAGATATGAAAACATGTTTGTGTGGAGAAACTCCTTTAACAATACAGTCCAAATCAGGGAAGGATTTGCAGTTGTTCACCAATGACCCTCCAAGTGGAGAGGACACAGTCTTTACTTTCCCAGGCAAGAGTTAATGGAAGTGCCATGATCCAAGCACTCCTTTCCACCTGAAAATATGAACATAAATTACACTTCTAACAATGGGAATGAATGAAATCAGAACTCTACGTTGTAGTGCACATTCACATGGCAACAAACAAGGTTCTGCATTAACACGTTCATTTGAGGATACTGAAGGCAAACAACATAATGTATTTGACAATGGAGCTAACACAAGCACATAGACGTCAGCAAGGTGGAAAAAACAGCGGAACTAGTGTGGAAAAGTGTAGCACAGCCACCCTGAAGTGCTGGAGGTCAGGGCAGCAAAAGTGACTTATATAGTGTGTACTCTAGCGCCACCGATTGACAGTCAGATTGTTTCAAATATATCGTGCTAACCACTTGTTTTCAAAGAGTTAGTGTTCTGTGGCACAAATGTGTGTGACTCAGAATTACAAAGTTTTCTGGAGTTAAAGAAATGAAGATTTTTGTTTATCAGGATGTTTCACACTCAATGTTTTCTGCTTCTGAACAAAGCACGTCATGGAAGACATGGAAGATATTCAACCAACCAACAAGTTTCTATGCATCATTAGGAATAAATTAAGTTTTTTTATTGTGTTAACTTGGCACTGTTCAACTGTTATGAACAATATACTTATATAAATAAGAAGTGTCTCAATTCCTAATTACTGTACACACACCTAATCACTGTATCACTTTGAAATGTTCATAATAAATCCAAAAAGCATCATAACACAGCCAATATATCAGTACCTCAATAAACAATATATTTTTAACATTCTCATTGTAAATGCATGAGTAAAGCTTGCGTATATAAACCAACACGGCATGTGTGACATCTTAAATAGACACTGTTTCTGGACGCCAAATCGCACAGGCCTGCCAAAAAGAGACAGGCCTATTCATGTGTGGCAGGACTATAATGGCAAGGTAGGGGGCACACACAACACACTGATCATACATCTTAATTAGAAGCTAAGCAGCGGCGCCGTGTTAGCATTAGCGAGAAGCGGCGAGCCTGTCACGGCGGGCAAATGAGAAGGGGCATGACGAGACAGAGAAGCACACATTTCACCATGCATATGGCCAGGTCCTGAACTCCAATTAAGCCCATCCCAAAACACCACTCTTTGCATTGGGAGACTTTTGGGCTTGTTTCTCCCCAAAACATTGCAATTTCATGAGGATATAAAATGGTTCCAGCCTTGATTTCTTTACATTATAATTATGTATCTCAAAAACATCTGTGTTTTCCTCACAGATGTTTTGGACTTCACAA